>JAFEMH010000126.1:600000-1030201 GCA_022495995.1 Adenophora triphylla var. japonica | reverse complement strand
GGCTCCCCTCCTCATTTTCGCACACACCTCCCACTTCTCTTCCTCCCTAAGCTCTCTCCAAGGCTTCCCTCTAAGTCCCCTCCGAGGCACCTCCCGGCCCCTTTCGGATCCTCTCCGAGGCCTTCCGAGCTCCCTCATGGTGCTCCGGGCCTCCCCGAGCGCTCCCGCGACGCCTCCCGCGCCGCCCCGAGGCACTCTCGAGGTACTCGGGAGGCCCTCGTGGTACTTCGAGGCCTTGCCTCGGTCTCTTCCACTTCGTGTCCCGCGCTCTTTCCGAGTCAAACCGGCGATCCCAAACCGCGCCGAAATCCTCGCTCCCCGAGCTTGACTCTGCCACCTCAACGCATGCCGTAACCTCTCGCCGCCCCGAGTGATCCCGACGATCCCCACGCACGCCGAACCTCTCGCCCGAACGCAGCCTCGCAAACATCAACTCACGCTCGAAAACTCCGTCCGCGTACAACCGTCCCTCTTTTCCGGGCAATCCCGATCCGTACCTAACGCTACTCCGACGTCAAACACTATTCCCGCCGGAAGACAGACACAAACCAACATCGTAAGGCTTCCCCTTCCATTACTATTTCAATACATTTCCATACATAGTGCATACAATGTGGAGACATCCGATAGCAAAGCAGTGCATTTTTAAAAGCACACACACACACACACAACATTTAAAGGATATTAGTGGGTATCCGAAAGACTCGTTTTTACGAGGCGACTCTGTGAGCTCTAATATTTTAATATTCTCTTCCCGAGGAGTCATCCGACCTCCGAACTCAAAATCTCATCACACAAAAACAGCTTTAAAATTATCTTTAAACCGATGCCCTTTTTCAATGTTTTGGGCTTAATAAAAACGGCGCGGCAACTCTACAAATGCGAAAACAAACGGAGAGACAAAACCGCCAACGCGAAAGATGCCAAGATGCTGGGCGCGATCCGCCGCCTCGGATCCGGTAATTTCAGTTGGCGACTCCGCTGGGGACAATTTTGTTTTAAAAACTTTTAAACAAAACAAAAGATTTTTAAAACGATGATGAGGGTCAAACTTTCATTTTACCCCTTTCTTTAACTGTTGTGTGTGTGTGCACGTGCTTTACTTTTTATTTTACAAAAAATAAAAATACAAAAAAAATGCATCAATATACATCTGTGCATACATTTAAAATTCTTCGAAAAAAAAACTTTTGTTTTACTCAGAAAAAGAATTTTAGAGACCGCACACTACGCGCACCTAGCCGCCTCTACACCGCACACTACTCGCACCGGCCGCCTCGGTTACACCGCACGCTACGCGCACGCCCTCGGATACACCGCACACTACAACCTCAACCCGGAGTGGTCTCAGCTGCAGTCCGTTTGGTCTTCCTAGGCCTCTTGGACGCGCACGGGATCATTCCAAACATCCCATCCTAGCCAAGCGTCAACCCCGCACGTTTGAGTCTTGAGTCACACTCGTCTGCAGTACTCTGGTTTTTACCCGGGCCCGTGTCATACACTGGATACATATACCATGCCGGCCATTTTTCAAGTCAAGGCTCGGAACTCAAGATCCCTTGCGCAAGCAAAGCGATGAAAGGTCATGCTAAAATCTTGACCCGATCTTGATTTCCGAAGCTACACCTGCACGATGTTCCGTCCCTGGATATACATCCATGCTCACATGACACCATGTCATCACGCCTTTGATACGTCGCCCATGACAATATGACCCACCAACGCCTAACATCACGAGATCCCTTGCGCAAGCAAGGTAAAGAGAGGTCAATGCCGGAACTCTTGACCTGATCTTGACTTAGTGGCCGGCTCGGTTCACTATTCACATGGCTAACGCATCAAAACGAACATGACAGGCTCGGTCCTTAGGTTCGATTTTTCTTTTAGGCCGGTGGAAACCGCTTGCCCTATAGGACCCTCGCCCGGGGCTGTCCACCCTGGGATGTCGAAATACAGGTGCAAAACGAGGGGCTTATAGCCGCACAGATGGTCTCCACTGACCCAGGATCTAGCATAGTTGCGAAAAAGAAGAGCAATCTTTTCCAACCTACCTAGGATTCTGAGAAAACATGTTTTAAGTAAAATTAAAACAACAAAAAAAAAATCATAAATAAAAGAAACGGAAACCGCATGCCACGTGAGCTTTCCCCCTTTTATCCCGTTAGGCCATTCCTGTGTCTAAACCTTGCCCATCACCCTCCAACAACCGAGAGTGGTTGAGAATACCTGGAAGCCGCCTTTTCAGTATCAAGGTCACAAGGTCCGATAGCCCTTCCAGTTCAACGGTCTGCACCGTCCGCTACTCTCCCATGACGGGATCAACAGATAACAGTGAGGGAAACGGAACCCCGCCACTAAGGAACCTCCAGACAATGGAGGAGGTGCTGCGAGCCTTCGAAACCATCAAGAAGCGCCAAGAGGAACAGCAAGCCTGGATCGTAGACACCTTGCGTCTACGAGGAACAGATGCAGCTTCCCAACTCCGATGGAACCTTTGTTCTCATAGAGGACGAAGATATACCGGCTCCCAGGTTTCTCAAAGCTATCGCTGTGTCCCGCCTCCGCCAAGCTACGAGATCCCAGCAACGCAGCAGCCTCTCGCTCAAATCTCCCCTCGGGCGTCGGTCAAGCGGCTCCGACATGCCCGCCTCAAGGCACGGTCGCTTCCGGCTCACGCACATCAAGCTCGCACTAACAAAGACACATACGTGCCTGCTCCGTCGAGATCCCAAATGCATCTCGGTATCCCCAGATTCAATCCATTGCCTCTATACGAGCCTCGCAATCACAATCAAAAGTCCCCATGCTTACCAGTGGATAGGCATCCCGAGCGGATATCCCGACATCTCAAGCTTGCCACCGCTAGTCCGCCAATTGGGGCTAACGAATCATTTCCCCAGCCTCCCAAACACAACCCTTAGCCGGACCCGGCAATCACGCCCTCAACTTCAACACCCCGGGGGTATGGGTTGGTATACACTCAACTACCTCCCCAAGACTCCCGAATGGCGATCCCATCAGCCAATCCACCCCCATCTTCGGTTCCGTCTCTGAAAATGGTAACCCACCTCGCATACCGATCCTCACATGGCTTGGCTGATCGAACAAATGAAAAGACATGCAAGGCAAGCTAGCTAGTTCTCGGAAGGACTCCCTCCTACCTACCGATCCGAACAAAGTGGTCCCTCTCCCTCCAAAGTTCAGGATGCCGGAAATGGAAAAATTTGACGGGACAGAATGCCCAAAAACCTACATTGACACCTATGTCCCGGGTATGAGAGCCAAAGGGGCAACCCCTCAACAGATGGCAGAGATCACTTTCAGCATTCCCTCAAATCCACAGCACTAAGGTGGTTCCTCAATGTGAAGGCGTAAAACCGCTCCACATGGGATCAGGATCGTTGAAATCTTCCTGGAAAAGTACCGTGCCAACCTTGAATGGGAGACAAACCGCCATGACTCCGCAAGCCACCGAACAAAAGGATGACGAACCAAAGGGGCGAGTTCTACAAAAGATGGAACTGGAAGCTAAGCGAGATAATGGATCCACTTTCCAAAGAAGAGCGAGATGGACATCTTCCATTCCTGCCTCAAGCCATCTTTGAGGACCTTGAACAGCCACCATTTCTATCCGGATCTCCGTGCTACGGCGGTCAACGCCGGGACTAAGTTTGAAAAGACTCTGAGTCTTCAAAAGGCAACAAAGAACCCCCGCCTCATCTTACCGTTATCGAACAAACCTGGCAACTTCAACTCCTGCCCCGACCAAAGGAAAGGAAGCAGCCGGAACAGTACACTACATTCAGAACGGAGCTCAAGTAAACCGCGATCAAGCAGCCCCAAAGAATAACAATCCCCCTCGCTTCCCACAGTTCCAGCATTTAGACAACCTTGAAATGCCCTTGGGTCAAGTATTTGAAGCTTTGGTGAAACGAAATCTTCTCAAACCACTCGAGAATTTCCAACCGAAGACTCCCAAACCCAACATGGATATGAGCAAGCACTGCGCCTTCCACAACTACCCCGGCCACACCACCGACAATTGCTTTGTACTCAAGCAGGTGGTCCAGGGGCTCATTGAGGAGGGAAAATTGGAACGCCCTCGTGGTCCCAATACCATCGGAAATCCATTCCCCCGAAACGACAGGGTAAACTCAATAGCCTTTGACGAAACTCCAAGCGAGAGCAGACCCCCTGCAATTTCCGAAACCGTCAGCATGCTGTCCCGCTACGACTGGGAGCGCGAAACCAGAGTCAAAAGGTCTCGTGACCGGGAATTCCGACAAGAACGCCCAAGGGCAACTGTCTCCCTACGATCTTTGCCCCAGCCAAGGCATACAAATGGATGGATCGAACGTTCCCCAGAAGAGACTGAGTCCAACGGTAGCACGGGAAGCGGTTTAGCCTTCACAGACGATGACTTGCCAATATGTGAGAATCGGCACAACGAAGCCCTCCTCATCCTCATAAAGATAGAGATGTTCTTCCTCCCGAACGTCTTGATTGATAACGGCTCCGCAGTCAACATCATTGCTTTAAACACACTGAAACGGCTCCGCATCGACCGTTCTCTGATAAGGCCTTCACCTCGGGTAATCCGAGCCTACGATTCCACTGCACGACCAATCGTAGGAGTCATCAATCTGAGAATCCAATTCGACGTACAACTGGAGTCGGTAGAGTTCCAAGTCGTGGAAATCAAACCAACCTTCTCTGCTTTGTTGGGACGACCTTGGATACATCAGATGAAAGCAGTATCATCTACTCTTCACCAATGCGTGAAATTCATCAATGCCAATGGAGCGATCGAAGTGATCCGCGGAAGCAGTGCAATGGCAAGTGCTTGGCCAGCAAGCTATGACCCAGAGGAAGGTCCCGACATGACCGAATACTCTTCCCCAGATAATTCTCCTACCCTGTCCCGCTACGAAGTGGATCCTTACATCCACGCTCTAAGCCGCGACGAGCTGGAAATCGAAGAACTCATGGGTCAGGATGACAACTCTGATATATGCGACTGTGAAGAATGCTTGAGAGAGGATCAAGAGATGGATGCCCTAATGGAGATTGATCGAGGAGTAGACCCTTACTTCGCCGAAAACCCTCTGGCAAACTGGCTCATCACTGATCCCCCGGTACAAGACAACCCTCTAGCCGACACTCTCGGATCTTATGGGGACAGCCATCTGTAAGTGCTCCAATTTGAGCTTGTTAGAATTTTCGTTAGAAAATTAACGAAAGTTATAACATTTCTAACAATTCCTAACAATCCTAACTTTTCTAACAAAGTGAGGGTAAAATGGGCATTGTTATTTAAGGTTAAACCTCAAAAAGAATCTCAAAAAGTAAAACAAAAGGAATAAAACCACAAATAGAAATGGCTGGAAACATAAACTGGCTGTTTAATTTGAATTTTGAAAAGAAATATTCCTCTTGTCCAAAGCTGGAGCTGCATTTAATGAACAGTGCACGCTGAAGGGTCTTGTCCGCGCGGATGAGTTTGTCATTTCAGAGGGCTATAAATTGAGCCCTCCAGTCACAAAAATAAGGAGCCACAACACCAATTGCACCGAACCTCTGGCGAAATATAGAGAGAAAACAGTGAGAATTCTTCAAGAATTGTCACCTTTTTCTCTCCAATCTTTCCCAACTCACACTCATCCACTCACTCTCATATTCAAGCCTTAAACACTCATACACTCAAGCCAAAAACTCAAGAACACAAGGAAGATTGGTAAACCCTCCTTCTCCTTACCCTAAACTCCAACCATGCATGCATTTGCAAACTACAAAATGTAGTTCTTTCATCTTCTTGCTTTAGATCTAAGAAGATCACCATGGAAGACCATCTCCATGGATGATCTTCTACAAAGATCAAAATTATTTTCAAGTTCTCTTACTTTCTTGCAAAGAAAACTCATTTTCAAAACCCTAAAAACCATTTTCAAGCATCAAATCTCATTTTCAAAGGATAAAAATCCTCTCCCCAAGCAAATGAAATGCTTAGTCCTAATGTACCCCAAGGATGGTTTGGTATAGTTGATTCACCACTAAAATGTCTAGTGATCACTAACCAAAACCTAGGGAAATGGGGACAAGCATGGATGCAAAACCCCCCTTAAAATCATATTTTCTCTCTTAGGAAGTTGCTGTCCAGTAGCAATTTTCCCAGACCTCAGTCCATTATCTTAATTTTTGGACACAGATAAATGTGTAATTTGGTGTTGACTACAAAACACTTTTTGTAGCCAACATCCAGATATTTCCATACATATTTTTACTTTATTTTTTGGGTGAGTAAAACTCCTCTTTTCAAATTTTCTTTCAGAGGCTAGTTCATCAGCTTCTGGGAATCCAGATCTCATATCTGAGGTTTCCAGAAGGTTTTGACCCCTCAAATCTTCTCCAAAATGGAAAATTCCTTCGCAAAAATCTTATTTAAGGTGTCTGGAACAACTTTAATTCTCTGAGTTTATCCAGATTATGAAGTTTTAAGACCCTTGGATCCATTTCAAAATCAAAGGTCCACTGCCTTTTTCATTCTGGCAGAAATGGCTCTCAACTTCAAAAGGTCTTTTGAGTACCAAATCTCAATCCAAAAATCTTCCAAAAAATCATGGGATCAGTTTAAAGTCTTGAAAAGATATCCCAATTTTTACTTTTCTGAGTTTCAAAGTATTTTGGCCAAAACACACACACACACACGCACACAAATGATTTTCAGCTTGGAAGACTCGTTTTACGAGGCATTCCGGGTGCACACTAACGTCCTTCCCGGCGTGTAACATGACCTCCGAACCTAAATCTATGATCTCGGGCTTTTTTCAAAGTTTTGGCCCTCAAAATTAAAATGGCGTGGCGACTCCGTTTCGTTGATTTTTTCAAATAAAAATGGGAAAATTTTCGGATACACACATCATCACAGTGGCGACTCCGCTGGGGACTAAGCTTTTTTAAAAAAAAAAAATGGTATTTGGTATATTGGTGGAAACCATTAAACTTCCCGTTATCGCCTCCTAACACGAGTCGGGGATAAATTGTGGTCTAACAATCCCACGTACCGGTATCACCGTTTTCCAAAAAAAAAAACTTTTGAGGGTCAAAGCTTTCGTCCCGGCTTGGAAAATCATTTTTGTGTGTGTGTTGATTTTTGCACGCTTTCATGTTGTTTTGGCCGCCTGAGAAAGTCAAAATTTTGACTGCCGGAATAATGGCCCTAACTGTCGGAATTTTCGTGCTTATGTGCTCATTAAATTTCAAAAAAAAATTCAAAAAAAAAGATTTTCAAAAAAAAAGAAAATTTTCAAAAAAAAATCATGCATCATATTTTTAAGACACATAAAAAAAATCTCTATTTTACTCAGAAAAAGAATATAGACTGCAGCACACTACGCGCACGTGACCGTACACCGGCACACTACGTCCCTAACCCGGGAAAATCCTTGTCGCGGTCCGTTTGGTCTTATTACGCCTCTCGGATGAGCACGGGACTACCCAAACATCCCATGGAGCCTCGTGTCGACCATGCACTTGTCCGTGACACACTTTGTCCGAGACCCGGTTGGTTTTTAGTCCGGGTCCGTGGCCGTGCTGGGCTCCTTACATGCGTGTATAGACCTTTCCTTTCAAGCCTTTGTCGGCATACCGACTCAATATCTTTCGGGACCCTAATCGCCGAAGTTCTCGCCGGTTTTCCGCCGCAGACTTTGACCAAGATATTGACCGGCGCCTTGACTTCGGCCTGATCGGCACAAATTATACACCGACTCCCAAGCATTGACACCGAGTCATCAAGGATTAATGATTATTCCATGCCTAATTACGGCTTAACCGACGACAAGTCAAGATCAATCGTGGACATTTATCGTCCAAATCATGCCGACTTTTCGTCGAGCCTTGACATGATCTTGACTTTTGACGTCGCCTTTGTCCGCAATTTACATCGAATGCTCGTTAAGACTCGATTACCCGCCGACTTTTAGGATCGTTTTTTTTTTTTTTCGGTCGGTGGGACCCGCTTGCCCTATAGGACCCTCGCCCGGGCCGTCCACCCCGGGAGGTCGAAATACGGGTGGAATACGAGGGGCTTATAGACGTAGTGACGGGGCCCACCGATCCAGGAATCGAGTAGTTTGCGAAAAGAAGAGCAATCTTTTCCAACCGATTAGGTTAATAAAGCATGTTTTAAGTAAACGTGAACAAATAACCGCATGTTGCATGAGCCCAATGCCCAAACACCTACCCTCCTTCCATTCCTGCACATCCGAACCTCCGTGTCCTTTCCCCCACGGCTTCGCACAAAGCTTGGTTTCGGCACCGGTCACCGTTTGATTAGTTGGGAAGAGTCAAGCGCGTCATCGCCTTCGCCGTTTGTTCCGACTCCGGGTTTCGTAATGTCCGCATCGCCGGTAATGATGGGGATAACGTCACTCCGCCTCCCGGATCCCTCGCATGCACTCAAGATTGGATCCAGCTTGGTAGAACAGATGGAGAACTTCGACATGAGGCTCAAATTGATGACCTTCGGGGGTTGTCGCAAGTCATGGTTTGACTATCGCCTCAATTCCGATGGCACTTTTACCGCAAAGAAGGAAGAGGGTTCTCCTCCTCTTCTTAATCGTCCCGGATACTTCGAGATGCCACCCCAAGATTCCTATGTTTCCACCGCCGGACTCCCGCCCGTCGACTTACTGTGGCAACCGGCCCCCAAACAGCAGCCGTGGACGAAAGAGTTCGGTATACCGTCGCTGTCCCCTCTCAAAGTGATGATCCCACAAATATCACTGAGTGATGAAAATCGTGGAACAATTGAAGAAATATGGTCAGCCATCAAAGCCCTCGGAAGAATGCCGTAATGCACGCAGTTCGGATTGAAGAGGCCACACGCCACTTCGGGACCTTAACAATATCCCAACCGACCGGGCTACCTCGAAGGACAAACATATGCCTGCATTCCCCGGGGACCTCAATATCTCTCATTATCCGGCTGAGTCCAATCACTCGCTACCGTATGAGCCCATCAGCCAGATTCCCCAGACTGCCCACCCAAAGTCATTCCAAAGATCGCCAACCCGAGGTCCCAAATCCGCCACCACCGTAGAACACATTTGGTGGGATATTTGTGGACTCGTCCCGATTGCCTTGAAAGGGACTATCAGACCGGATACACGAGGACCGTCCTCCTAAGAAAAAGAAAATTTCCTCCCAAAGAAAATTGGAAGGAGAGATTCGAGGCCGGTGATAACGGTGTGGGAACGCTCGGGAGCCATCTCGGGGATTTGATTATTATGTACTCTACTCCAGCCGCCTTTCCCCAAATCAAAAAGGGGTGAAAGAGCGTAAAAGCCTTGCCAACGACGTAATCTGAGACTTTCTGACGCCGAATACCGTGGACCCGGGTAACTCTACCGCCAATCGAAATCTATCCCCTCGCGGAACGGCCAAGAGTTCGCCTTGACCAGCCTCCCGAGTGCACACCGACAAAGAAAGACCAACGCCGCTTGGCGCTCCCACTCAATCAACATGTTGACCGGAGATGG
Organism: Adenophora triphylla var. japonica; assembly: GCA_022495995.1. Lineage (NCBI taxonomy): Eukaryota > Viridiplantae > Streptophyta > Magnoliopsida > Asterales > Campanulaceae > Adenophora > Adenophora triphylla. The sequence continues at coordinate 1,020,662 of JAFEMH010000126.1, read as the reverse complement.
CAACCGCCACAAAAGGCCTCAAGATAACCCCGGAGGCTTCAAAGACATTGTGCTCTACCTCGCAAGAAAAAGGCACGAAACGATCGTGTTTAATGACTCGCTATCCCGAGACAAGGACCAAATCTATGATCCTCACCTATATGGGAGTATGATCACCTTCGCGATGAAGATTTGCCAAGAGATGTCTCCCAACACAATGAAGCTTTGACATCACTATTCGGCTCAACACCATATCACTCCCTCGGGGTATTAGTGGACAATGGATCATCGGTAAACGTCCTTCCTCAAGATGACGAGGGCCCTCCGCATAAATGAAAGGCGTATGATCCCATCTACCCTGACCGTCAAGGCCTACGACGGTTCGTCTCGTCCCCATTCTCGGGGACAGCGACTCTGGAACTCCGGTACGAAACCCAAATGGTGCCCGCAAAGTTCCATGTAATGGATATCCTCCGAGTTCACACTCTACTAGGGCGCCCTTGGTTGCATCACATGAAAGCCATAGCCTCCACTCTCCACCAATGCGTCAAATTCATCAACCGGCAGGAGACCTTGAAGTCATAAGGGGTGACAGCTTCCTCATAGGGAACGAAGTCAAACAATAGCCAAGAATGCCCACAGCCAAACACCGGGCTACACCCTTCAAGAGGCAAGTCTCGCCAAGCATCCTTTGGAATCCCCGATGCCAACTATGTCAACATACTCAAGCGAGCAGACTCCGAAGAAGTTCGATTCATCAAATTTAATTGTTATTTCCAACACTCGAGGCGCATCGAAGGAAACGCCGAACACCGCCATGATACATGTGCACACAAGTCTCCTGGTCCTCAATCACGTATTTGTCGCATTCTCGCAAACCCATTCTTCGCCTCGCAAAGCGAGGAGATTTTCATGATAAAAGTCGACAAACACCGATGCACTCGGCCGACCTATGAACGCCGTGGTGGGACGTCCTCCTTGGCCGAACTACCCGCCAAGCCTTTCCGCTCGAGTATGGGACATGAGATTTTTCTAGCAAAGACACCGAGACGCAATACGCCCTTACATCCGGATTGAGCGGTCGATTGTGACGAAATGGAAATCCCTGTGATCGAGGAAGGTCCCTACATCCACATGCTCGCCTTTCGACGCCAAACACAATTGATTCTCGGTTCGTACAAAGAGATGATAGCAACGATCGAAGAGGGAGCACAGAGACCATGCCTTTCCCGAGTTGTGAAGCCACCGACGCCGATGCCGCTAAAGAATTGGGAAACTCTCTCAGCCCGTCCGCGACCAAAGAGGAAATGATCACCAAGCTTGGATTGGTCCCCCGTCCTTTCGTGTCAACCTTTGTAAAGTCCTCCGAGTCTCTCATTGTTGAAGTTTGAGTCTTCCGACCGTCCGATGGCCTCACGCCCGAAGACCACGAAATTGTAGCCAATGCCGTATTCCCTCTTATTCTCAATGAAATGACGAACCTTTCGAGTATCCCTTAATTGCCACTTTAACTAATGATGAATTAACTAATAATCTAAAAACAGCTTAATAACGATTCACTAGATGAAGAAGCGTATACATTAAATGAACAATATATCAAAGAAATCTTTAAGCAAAGTTGTCCGGAAAGAGGAAAATCGAGCCCAAGCCGCCGAAGAGATTTTGACGAGTGTGAATCTGGGAACCGTGGAAGAGCCTAAAGAGACGCAGATTGGTAGTTTCTTCGAAGGGACCGAAAGGGATGCCCTAATTGAGCCGCTAAAAGAATTCGTGGATGTGTTCGCATGGTCCTATAAAGATATGCCAGGCCTCGATCCTTCCATAGTTGAGCACCGAATACCGCTCGACCTTAAGTCAAGCCGCAGCGTAAGCTAAGAAGAATTAAGCCCGAATGGTCCCTACAAGTGAAAGAGGAGATAGAAATGATGCTCAGTGTGGTTCATCGTGGTCATTGAATACCCTACATGGCTTTCCAACATAGTAACAAGAACCAAGGCCAACGGAAAGATCCTAAGGCCGCGTAGACTTCAGTAGACTTGAACAAAGCCACCCAAAAGACGATTTCCCCGCCAAACATCGACATTTTGGTAGATTCCACGGCCAACCATGAAGTTAAATCCTTCGTCGACGGTTTTGCCGGCTACAACCAAATCAAAATGGCGTAAGAGGATCAAGCCAAAACAGCCTTCACAACCCCTCGGGGCACCTATCGCTACACCTGGCCATGCCGTTCGGACTAAAGAATGCCGGGGCTACGTACTGCAGGGCGCCTACACTGCTCCATGACATGATCCACAAAGAAATTGAGGTCTATGTGGACGACATGATAATACATTCCAGAGGATCGATGGCGCACTTTGTTGATTTGAGAAAATTCTTCGCCGCCTCCGAGACCACGCATGAGACCGAATCCAGCCAAGTGCACCTTCGGTGTAAGACGAGGTAAGGTGCTAGGATATATGGTGACGTAACGGGAATCGAAGTAGATCCCCGTAAAACAAGGCGATAGTTGAAATGAAGCCGCCCGACACCGACGTAAGTGAAATCCTTTATGGGAAGATCGCAATACATAAGCCGCCAGTAAATCACCGACCTCGACCCGCGAGCCGATCTTCAAGTTGATGAAGAAAAATGCCTACACGTAATGGACCCTGTAATGTCGCCTGCCTTTGAACGTATCAAGGCATACCTTGTGAATCCTCCGATTCTCTCGCCCACCACATCGGCAAAGCCACTCTTGCTATATCTAACTGTCACGTATACAAAGAATTGGGGCTATGCTAGCTCAAGAGAAGAAAGATTCCAAAGTCGAAAACGCCATCTATTTCATAAGAAGAAAGCTCCAAGGAAGCGGACTCAATTACTCGCTTGCGAGAAGACTTGCGCAGTTTGGTCCGGGTAGTGGGAAAGTTGAAACACTACATGCAAGCCTCACCCGATACATCTTGTCTCAAGGATAGACCCCATCAAATATCTGTTCGACAAGCCTTCCATCTCCATGAGGTTGGCAAAATGGTCGTTCTTTTTGGCCGAATATGACATCACTTATGTTTCAAGGAAATTCAGTAAAAGGACGCATAATGGCGTAACATTTGGCCGATTTCCCAAGTGATGAGTCCCGAGGACTCGAACCCCAATTTCCCGATGATGGAATCTTCGCTCTAGAAGGAGAAAATCGCCGGCAACTCTTCTTCGACGGGGCATCAAACAAAAGGGGGAACGGAATAGGAATGCTTCCTCGGGTCGATCCTACCGACGAACACACCCCCATAGCAGCAAGGCCGAACTTCAAGTCACCAACAACGCCGCCGAATATGAAGCTTGCATAGCCGGGTTGGAAGCCGCCCTTGAAAGAAATATCAAGGAATTGGAGGTGTATGGTGACTCGCCCTCATCATCAATCGTGTCTCTAACAAATGGAAGACCGTGGATCCGGGTTTGCGTAAGTATCATACTTACATGGAAGAACTAGTGGCTCAATTCAAAGAAATCACTTTCATTACCTCGCCAAGAGACCGAAACAGTTCGCAGATGCTCTGGCTACACTAGCCTCTCTCGTTGAAATACCCGAAGGGAAGTCCGTCAAACCATTCGTAGTCGGTAGAAGAGAAAATCCCGCTTTATTGCTTTGAAATCGAAGCGTGCCGAACCGGCCAATGATCCCCGGTACACTCGCATTTACCAAGCACGAAGGATGGCGAGGCCCCTTTCAAAAATGAAGATGGGGAATATAAAGAAGGAATCAAAGCGAAAAGTCTCTCACTCGAAGCGGCTCGCCTCCCATTATGTTCTTTTCGGGGCAATATGCTATACAAGAAGCGTTATCAAGGCCCCTCCCGCGATGTATCGGCAAACAAGAGGCTACCGAACTCATGAAAGAAATACATGGTGGTACCTCGCGGCCCTCACATGAATGCTAGAGCTCGATGCAAATCATACCGAGAATGGGGTATTTTGGATCTCCATGGAAGCCGACCGCATCCAGCTTTGTCAAAAGCCGCGACAAATGTCGCCGATACTCAAATCTTAATCACTTGCCTCCTCACGAGTTATACCGCATGACAACCCCTTGGCCTTTCGTCACTTGGGGAATTGATGTCATAGGCAAAATCACACCATCAGCAAGAACGGCCACGAATTCGCCCCGGTAGCCGTGGATTATTTCACCAAATGGGTTGAAGCCAAATCTTACAAAATCCTCAACTCAAGGAAAGTAGCCCTCTTCATCAAAGAGAACATCATATGCAGATACGGGTTGCCACCGAAATCATTTCGTATAATGGATCCCACTTCAAGGGGAATGTGAAAAACCGCCGCGTAATTCCGAATAACCCGTCACAAGTCATCTCCTTACGTGCCCCAAACCAACGGGCCGTCGAGGCAACAAACAAGACTCGGAAAATATCATCCGGAAAATGGCTGTCCAAGGCGTAGATTGGCCCGAGAAGTTACACCCGGCACTCTGGGGCTACGTAACATCGCCAGAACGGCAACCGGGGAAACACCGTTTGCCCTCACATACGGAATGGAAGCCGTGCTCCCAATCGAATTGGAAATCCTCGCTCCGGACCGCCGGAAAGCCAGATCAACGAGGTCGAATGGCTCCGTAGTCGCCATGACAAATTAGCCCTACTAGATGAACGCCGACCGAAGGCCATGGAACACATCCGAGCCTACCAAGGAAGAATGACTGCAGCCTTGACAAGAAAGTAAAGCATCGGGAAATCCGAGAAGGGGATCTCGTTTTAAAAGAAAAGCCCCCATCCCGTATCAACCCCCTCGCAAATGGGAGCCTCGTATGGGTCGGGCCATATGTCGTCCGTAAGATCTTCTCCGGAGGAGCCATGCAACTTGCGTGACCTCGACGGAATCCCTTTCAGTACACCCAAAGGAATGGTGACAAGCCGCGCGTATACTACGCGTAAAAAAAAAAGAGAGTGCTAAAAGAGTAATACCCAACTAGGTTGAAAACCCAAGAAGGGCGGCCTAGGTAAAAAACAGTGGTTGCACCAAAAAAAAAACAAAAAAAAAAACAACAAAAAAAAAACAACAAAAAAAAAAAAAACAACAAAAAAAAAAACAAAAAAAAAACAACAAAAAAAAAAACAACAAAAAAAACAAAAAAAAAAAACAACAAAAAAAAAACAAAAAAAAAACAAAAAAAAAAACAAAAAAAAAACAAAAAAAAAAAACAAAAAAAAGCAAAAAAAAATCGGGTTGAACTACGAAGACCCGAGCTCCTCAAAATGAGGGGAACGTAGGCGGCGGAAACGGTTCGGTCTAAAACACAAATAAAAGCCATACTTTGGCATCAATACAATCGATCGACCATGAAAGCGTCTCGAAAACTCAAGCAATTCAAATATTCATTACAAATTAAAAGCTCTTTGATGAGTCTAAGCCCGATTCATTCCTACAACCGGCAACCCGCTAAAAGAAACTAAGATACATAATCAAATTAATGTGTCCGCCATGACAAGAAAGGGATACTCGGAAACCTCGGAGTCACTCCAAGCCACTGCATCGGCCTCTCCCCTCTTCTTCCCCCTTCGAGTCTTCTTCTTACGAACCGGAAAAATGTCCGCCTTCCTCCTACCAAGCTACGATATAGGAACAAAGATCTATCAAACCAGCCTCCGTCAGTGGCCTTAGTAGCCCTAGCGTCATCTCTCATCTCCCGTAGCCTAGCCGGTAGCATAGGAGCCCTCCTCTCCCGTCTCTTGACGTAAGCCTCATAGTCGGTCACGCCGTCTCCGCTCCTATCATGGGGTTGGCCCTCGCCTCGGCCCTCCTCCTCTCGTAAACAGTCCTCCGCACCCACAATGGCCTCACGCCGTCCTCAAAATGGCCACCGAGTCTCTCCTGCATGCCTCTCATACCAATCCAGTGTACCAAGTGGTCAGAACACCGGTCTGACGCCGAGAATAACCCGAGGAGGAAAGGCATCATACCTCCATGCTCGGGAAAGAAATGGAAACACCGAGGGATCATCCATAGAAGCAGGAGTCACCACCCTGGTGGCTATATCATCAAAGCCCTCCAAAGGAACCTGCTCCAAGCCAAATTGTCTCAGAACTAAAGCCGGAATGTAGAAGCTGGACTGAGAAAGCCCCGGAAGCATAACCACATGGGACCCGTCCTGAAGCTCTCTGCGAGTCTCCACCCGCCAACAAGGCACTGACCATCTGATATCCTCTGTCTGGAGACCAGCCATCCAACGCTCCCATGAGCCTTGATCATCAAAATCCACAGCAACCCCCCTCCTGGCAAATGTCCAAGGCTTGATCATGTCGGGAGTTTCCCAAAGAACCCCCAAACGCTCCATCAGCCACAGGGTCAAGAGGAACGGGCTGCCCCCGTGCATATACCGTCTTCCGGTAGCCATCCTATCAAGAGCATGAAAAGTCTCTCCCAAAATCAAAGGAACAACATCTCTGCCCAAGCGACAATGAACGACTACATCCAGCAGAGACTAGGGATGGCCAAACCGGACCGGAACCGGATCGGAACCGGAAAACCGGACCGGAACCGGACCGGAAAAGCCCGGAACCGCCACGAACCGCCACGAAAACCGGAACCGGGGTAACCGGAACCGTTTTGGATAAGGGCCGGTTAAGGTTCACATAAATGGTGAACCGGACCGGAACCGGAACCGGAACCGGGGTGGAAATTTCTTGTTTTTCAATAATTTTTAGCTTCTTTATTCATTATTGATCGGAACCGGACCGGAACCGCACCGGAACCGGAACCGTACCAGAACCGGATTGTGGTAACCGGAACCGGATCCGGGATAAGCAAGGGCCGGTTAAGGTTCGCACCTTTTGCCAAATCGGAACCGGCGGTTCCGAACCGGAACCGGGCCCGGAACCGGTTCTGGCCATCCCTAGCAGAGACCGATGACAGATCCCAAAAGAATAGACCATGAACAGGGTGCCAAACATACAAAGTGCAAAGGCATCCCAATAGGCATCATCCACCAAGCCTAGGCCCCTAAACCTATCGGGAAGGCCGGAAATATCAAAATGATCGGGACCACGGATCATACCTTGCGCTTCCTCCGGGGAAAGATGAAGGAGGACGCATAATCTGTCAACAAAAGAAGCCCCTCCTGGCAAAGGAACCGCTATCTCTTCCACCTCCGGACCTCCAAGCAAGGCCCGAAATTCTTCGACAGTCGGAACAATCTCGTCGAAGGAAAGGCAAAAGACATGCCTTCTAGTGTCCCAAAATGAGGAAGAAGCCCTCAAAAGCTCATATTCCGGAATCAATTCCTTGAGAGACCATAAGCACTTCACCTTGTACCTTTCCTCAAAGAAGGACCTCCTCTCATGCATGATCTCCCGGGACCAATCCTTGAACCTGTTGAAGAATGACATTTGGGATTCTTGGGACAATTTTGATGGAGCTTTTCTAAAGTTTTCCATGGTTTTTCTCTCTTTCTCCCCGAAAATGGCTGTTTGGACTGGAGGTTGAAGAGGATATTTGAATTTGAAATAAAGAGAGACCAGATCTGAAGCAAAATTAAAGGACAATGTCAGATGCAGACCCCATCCGCGCGGACATGATTGCTTTCCACCGTAAAAATCTGCAACACCAAGCCGCTACACCAAAAGAGGAATATTCCGTCCCGTTGCTCGAAACCTGCGCAAAAACCCTCCCCAAACCAGTCCATATACCAAACACTAACACCCTTGCCAAAAATAAGGCTCATGCAACACCGCATTCATACCGTATTGCATTCATAAAATAAAATCCTAAATTATTACATTCCAAAAAAAAAAAGAAAAAAATGTGCATAAGCCGTACAAATCTCAATCTCAAATCTCAAAAAAAATAATCAATCGGAGTCTCTAGCGCCCGATGTCCGCCCCCGGCCCTCTTGCGACTCGGGCCCGCCTCCTCAGGAGCCCCGAAAATCTCGGGCTCGAATCGTCCTCGTCTCCGTAAAGAGGCTCATCAGGACCAACCGATGCACGCTTCCGATAGGGCAAGCCGAGATCTCGCGAAAAAATCGTATCCGAAGGTGAAGGCGTCGGACTCTGGACATACGAAGACGACCCGCCATGCCGCCATACGTGTCCTCGCCCGTGTGGATCCCCGAGAATGACGTGATCCGAAGGCGGCACCGCACGGGGATCAAGGAGAGGAGACAAAGGAGTCTCTGAAGAAGTCTCTGAGCGAATAGGGGAAGCCTCCCGTCTGACAGGCGCCGGCCGTGGTCGCCTCGCTCTAGCCTGAGGAGCCCCGCAAGCGACCATCCTCCTGATGAATCTCTTGGCTCCAATCACTTGCTTCGTCAGCTTCTCAACGACCACCTCCGAAAACTGCACAAAAGCAAAAGCGTCAAAAAAGGAAGTGATGCTAAAGATGATGAAACAAAAGAAAGAAAGGAAGAGGCAGAAGCGTAAAAAGCCATACCTTCATACCCGGACGAGGCCGGAAAGCTCGTGGAAGCCGCTCGGGCTGAGGAATCTCCACCCTCAATCGGACCCCATCCTGGATATACGAAAAATCCGTCCGAGGGTACCGCGGGATCCCAAGCCCCTCTCTATCCAGAACCTGAGGCATCCTCAGCCTCCTCAAGACGAATGTCGCATATGGCTCAGTGACGGATGTGTATTTACCCATCCAAATGATGCACTTTTAGGCTTTCTTTGCGTTTGATTCCCGAGTTTTATGTATATTTGATGTGGTTTGTGAGTATTTTATGAGTACAGGGTATAGAGCTGATTAAAGGTGCATTTTATGGCTAAAAAGTGCAAAAGGAATAAAGTGGAGCGGAGCAGAGAAGGAAAAAAACTGAAATTACGAGCTCAAGGACAAAACTGACATTTGGAAGTTCAAAGGACTAAATTGGAAATATTGAAAAATCAAAGGACTAAACTGGGAATATGGAATTTTTGGACGAATTTGATATATAAAAATTCCTGGGATTAAATGAAAAATAAAATCCCAAAGAGCGAAGTGCAAAAGAAGTCATTAAAGTGGTCAAAGTGGACTTGAAAATTGCGGGAACGAAACGGATAATAAGTGATACAAATAAGGGCCAAGCAATTAACAATTGGCCGGCCAAGAGTGGTTAGGCATTTGGGGCCGAGGTGGGAAGCTTGGGCCAAGGCTTGAGAAAATTGGGCCACGGCTGGAGCAAACCTTCTGTCAACTAGGGCGGGCGCTCTAACATCAATTGCGGCCGCGCTCTTCCGTAATCAACACCAGTTTTGCACGTATTATTCAAGGGTATTTATGGGATTTTTCAACCTTGATTTCACCCTATTTTCTTTATATACTCCCTCCGTCCCGGTAGTATCAGCACGGTTACTGTTTGCGCGGGAATTAAGGAATATGATATTTTAATAAAATGTTGTGAGTGTAAAAGAATGAGTGGAGAGAGAATGAGTGGAGGGTGTAATAAATTATAATGGTGTTGTGAGTATTAAAATAATGTAGGAGAGAGAATGAGTGGGGTTGAGTGAATATTTTATTAATATAAAGTTTCCTTTTTGGGAGTGTGCGGATATTAACGGGACGCCCAAAAAGGAAAGTGTGCTAATATTAGCGGGACGGAGGGAGTATATAACAAGCAGCCACACGTTAGTTAGGGGAATAGAAGATAGAGCATATCAGATTATTATTTTTAGGTTTTAGTTTTATTTTCTTTTCTTGGAACAATTGAAGAAGAAGAATTATTCATCAATCCAGGTTTTATCTTTGTAAATTATGAGTAGCTAAATTTCTTAGATTTGTAGATTGGTCGAACCTTTACCGGATTTCTATGCATTAATATTTTAATTCTTTCTATTTAATTCCTTCTAGTTCATCAATAGATTTTAATTTCTTGTTCTTGGATTCGAGACGTATGTTAAGATACGAACTCGTCTTTGAATAATTGGGTATCGAATTCGCCATTAATTTGGGATTTTGATACATAGACCATTATTGATTGAATAACTTTAATTGAGGCCGTAATAGAAATCGATTAAAGTTAGATTCTTTTATTCTTATGTGTTTAATGTATTCTTGGCATATTGTGGAACCGTAATAGACACTACAATAATAAAAAGAGTATTTAGGATTGTAATCCGGCCACCTAACCGTGTCGATCCTAGCTAAAGTGAATGAACCCTAGAAGTTGAGTTAATGTTTCTTAAGTAAAATTCTGCATAGAATGATGGTATAGTGAAATCCATTCTACGAATCTCTGCTCATAATCTGTTTTCTCGTTTATTTAGTTTTAGTTATTTAATTTATGCTCTTAGTTTCAAATCAAAATTATAAAATTTGGTTACCCAAAATTCACTGCTTTCACTTTACTTGTTTACCAACGAGTCTCTGTGGATTCGACCCCTGCAATTGCATACTGCTACACCGGTAGTGAGTACACTTGCTCGGTATTTTTATTACAAGAGGGAGATTTCCTTCACCAAGTTTTTGGCGCCGTTGCCGGGGACTTGTTGCAAGTAAACAAGTAGGTTAGGTAGTGAATGCAAGGTCGTCGTTCTTTGAAGCCTACATTGGTGCCATTGAACGACAACATAAATAGACTTAATAAAGCTAAAGACACTAAGCTTCTTGAGGAAGTATTTGAGGGCGATCCCCTCTTTAATCCCCTTTTCTCGGATTCTGACACTGAATCAGAACCCTCCACCACCGAGGTAGAGGAAGAGAAAGCCGAGATGGCAGTACCACCGGCACAAACTATGAATGATTTCCTGAGACCTAGGGTAGACACATCTACCTCTTGCATAGTGCTGTCCGATGCAGCCAAAAATTTAGAGGTCAAAGGACAATACTTTGCCATGTTGCCAAGCTTTCATGGATTGCCTGGTGAGGATGCACTCATGTTCCTGAAAGAGTATATTACTGTTGTTGCTCAATTTTTGTTAAGACAGGGAGTGACTGAGGAGCAAATTAGACTGAAGTGCTTTCCTTACACTCTTAAGGGAGTGGCTAAAACATGGTTGATGATGCTTGCACCGAGCAGCATCAGTACTTGGGGAGAGTTACAAGATGTGTTCCTTAAAAGATATTACCCACATCATCTTTTGGCTAGTTTTAGACAGAAATTGATGACATTTTCCCAAGATGTGGGGGAGCCCTTTCATGAGGCATGGGAAAGATTTAATACGATGATAATGCAATGTCCCCATCATAATTTCACACTACCCTCACTGAACCAAGCCTTCTATGATGGCTTGAATGAGAATGGTCAATCAATGGTTGACAATGCTGCGGGAGGCTCGATAGGAGCCAAGACCCCGGATGAGACTAAAGCTTTATATGAGATGTTGAGTGCTAATTCTCAACAAAAGAGCTCGAGGGGTAGAACTAGGGGGGTACTTGAATTGAATGCTAGTGATAATATTTCAAAGCAGATTGCACTTTTAAATAATAAATTGGATAAATTGACTGCCTGTGGCACTTCTGCTGGTGCCAATGTTATTACTGATTATTGTGCAAATTGTGGTTTATCATCTCATGTGACTAATATGTGTCCAAGTGCAGCAAATTTCTTGTATAATCCTGAACAGGCACATGCTTTCAATGGATATGCACCAAGGCCACCACCCCAAGGCAACCCATATGGTAACTACAATCCATGGGGTGGCCATCATAATCAGCAAGTGAAACCTCTTCATGTGCCACCACCTGGACAACATGATAAAGAGCCTTGGGAGCTGGCAGTCCAGCAGTTAAGGATGGAGATGCAGCAAAGCAACAGAAATACAGATGCTGCGTTTGAGAAGATGGGCACACAAGTAGAGCAACTTGTGAAGGTTGCCCAAGAGTTGATGAAAGAGAAAAACCCACCTGAGCAAGCAAAGTCAATCACAACAGTGTGGGATGAAAGTGAGGAAATTGAGGAGGTATTTCTTTCTTCCCTTGATAATTTTGAATGTGATAATAGTGATAATGTTAGTGAGGAAGAGGATGAGATGGGGGAGGTTCAATATGTATTTTCTGCATTAAATTTAGAAACCCCTCCCCCCAATGTTGTGAAAACCACATTCCAGAGAGGTGTGGAGTTTGAAAAGATAAAACATGTTCAAAAAGACCCCGGGTGTTTCACTATCCCAATTTCTTTAGGGGGTCAAAATTTTAAAGGTTTGTTGGATCTTGGGGCAAGTGTCAATGTGATGCCCTTTCATGTTTTTAGAAGTTTGGGGGCATGTGAGTTGAAACCACCCATGAGAGACTTGCAATTGGCGGATCTCTCAATCAAAAGACCTTTAGGGGTTATTGAAGGGGTGTTGGTTAAAATTGATAAAATCATTATCCCTATTGACTTTTATGTGATGTGTATGGAGGGATCTAGTGAGGAGCAACTGAAAACTCCCATTCTGCTTGGGAGGCCATTTATGTTTGACACTAAGGCCACCATTGATGTGTGTCAAGGGATGGTGTCTTTAAGAGGTATGGGGGAGGAATGTAAGTTTTGTATGCTTAAAAATGATGAGAAACCCTCTCTCAAAGATGGTTTTGTAGGAGCCATAACTGATGTTCCAATTTTTAAAGATGATGTGAATGGATGTGAGAAAAGTGGGGATAATGCGGACGTTTGTCCTATGGCTAGTAACATTAAGGCCGATCAATACTCTAGGAGTAACGGGTTGTATCACTCCCCACACGACTCCTATAAAGAGTCGAATCCATCACATTTACCACAAGGGCCTTCAAAATCGAGAGTTAGTGAGGAGAGTTATAGTGATTTATCTGATTCTATATTTTTAAATATTTTTGTGCATGATAACTCTCTTGATCTTAGTTGTGAGAATGGTATTTTGCAGGTTGAAAGAGTTGAGTTTGGGGGTGGAAACCCCAATAAAAAGAAAAGAAAAAGGGGTAAGCACAAGCGTAAAGTTTCAAAAATAAATGTGGCTTTACCCCTACGTGTTGACAATGGAGAGCTGATTTGGAAAGAGAAGGGCGTCTGTGCCTGCGAGGAAAAGAGATGGTCCAAAGGCCGCAAAGCTAAGGCCAAGTAAGTTTGGGACCATAGTCGGGCTAACGACTTTAACCAAATGCGCTGCTTGGGAGGCAACCCAATGAGGTATGTTTTATTGTTTTGTTAATTACTGTCTAGTAGTGTCTTGCTATCTGTCGAACCCAAGGCATGCTTTTGTTCTCTTTGCTATGAGGACATAGCATGTTTTGAGTTTGGGGGTGGGCAACTCTCCGAGTTTGTGGGTTTATAGGGGAGTGTATATAGTGTCACCCTCCAAAAAAATAGAAAAATTTAAAAATTTTGTTCTTTTCATAGTTGGGATGTTGGCCAAAGTCTATGATGATTAGAGTGTGCTTTAATTTTAAGATCACATGTGCTATTGTTAGTGTGGTGATTGGGATTGTATTGAAACATTTAAATTATGATTGCACCACCTCTCACTTCCGTATCATTTTCTTGGTCATTGTCATCAACTTAGGTGCCTTTTATGGGATCACTTTGTGTATTCTCGGGGTCCCTAGAACATGTTTGCATGATTGTCAATAACACGTCAATAGGTTACTTGATACATATGGCTATTCTTTGAATCCCTTTTTGTGAGCCTTAAACTTTCGAGTCACTTATATAAAATTTTTCGCTAGAACCCCTTTTGAGCTTAAAAAAGAATGGAATCTCTCACAAAGTGGGAGGTTATCTTAGACCACCATTCGCCTTCATTTGTACCCTCATTATCCCACCCTTTTAGCTTATACACTATTTTTCTCACCTTTTCAAGAAAGTGAAACTAGGGAAAGAATGGGGATATTGTGGGGGAAGTTTGGAAAATCAAGGGTTGAATGGAAAGTGGTCACGAAAATAAAGAAGTGGGTCATGTTATGTAATGAAAAGAGGGGCTTGATAAAAAAAAAAAATATTGAATGCACATTCTTCGTGATGTAATTGTGCAAAGCAAAAAAAAAAAAAGCAAAATAAAAAAAAAAAAAATTGAGCCCTCTCTAATGTTCAAGTGAAAATTATGTTTCAAGGTGACCAAAGGAAGTAGTGGAATGTTCTCAACCCCATGTCAATGTATGAAAAAGTTTTAGTTTGTGGGTTGGCACATTGGAAAGTAATAAGGGTGAGTGGAGGATGTATTGTAAAAAGAAGACTTTCTAGTTTCACTTTCTTATTTTTCGTATGTCCTTACCTTCATTTGTAACCATGAACCTAGCCCTTGCGAATTGTCGCACTTAACTTTTAAGTCATATTATTCTTTCAATATCGATAACCGGGTTGACAATCGTGTAAGTATGCATATGAGTGTCCTTTTTTGGGTTGTACTGTTTATACATATTGGTTTAGAGCATCACTTAGTGAATCCATAAACAATCTTAGGTTGTTGGCAGTGACCTCCCATAATTCACTCATCATTCATGCCGCGGTGGAAAATTGTGAGTTTTATGCTTCAATGTGATTGTAATCTAATTACTGTGGTGGCACTTGTTGATTATGTGTGTTGGTGAGAATCTGAGACTTGTATGGCCAATGACTCATCTGTGATAGAACATCCCAAAAATAATTATTTTGCTTTAATATTTTATTATTAGTAGTTAGAGTAGTTTTATTTTATTTCTTTTAGTTTTATTTTACTCGGGACGAGCAAAAGGTTAGTTTGTGGGTGTTTGACGGATGTGTATTTACCCATCCAAATGATGCACTTTTAGGCTTTCTTTGCGTTTGATTCCCGAGTTTTATGTATATTTGATGTGGTTTGTGAGTATTTTATGAGTACAGGGTATAGAGCTGATTAAAGGTGCATTTTATGGCTAAAAAGTGCAAAAGGAATAAAGTGGAGCGGAGCAGAGAAGGAAAAAAACTGAAATTACGAGCTCAAGGACAAAACTGACATTTGGAAGTTCAAAGGACTAAATTGGAAATATTGAAAAATCAAAGGACTAAACTGGGAATATGGAATTTTTGGACGAATTTGATATATAAAAATTCCTGGGATTAAATGAAAAATAAAATCCCAAAGAGCGAAGTGCAAAAGAAGTCATTAAAGTGGTCAAAGTGGACTTGAAAATTGCGGGAACGAAACGGATAATAAGTGATACAAATAAGGGCCAAGCAATTAACAATTGGCCGGCCAAGAGTGGTTAGGCATTTGGGGCCGAGGTGGGAAGCTTGGGCCAAGGCTTGAGAAAATTGGGCCACGGCTGGAGCAAACCTTCTGTCAACTAGGGCGGGCGCTCTAACATCAATTGCGGCCGCGCTCTTCCGTAATCAACACCAGTTTTGCACGTATTATTCAAGGGTATTTATGGGATTTTTCAACCTTGATTTCACCCTATTTTCTTTATATATATAACAAGCAGCCACACGTTAGTTAGGGGAATAGAAGATAGAGCATATCAGATTATTATTTTTAGGTTTTAGTTTTATTTTCTTTTCTTGGAATAATTGAAGAAGAAGAATTAATCATCAATCCAGGTTTTATCTTTGTAAATTATGAGTAGCTAAATTTCTTAGATTTGTAGATTGGTCGAACCTTTACCGGATTTCTATGCATTAATATTTTAATTCTTTCTATTTAATTCCTTCTAGTTCATCAATAGATTTTAATTTCTTGTTCTTGGATTCGAGACGTATGTTAAGATACGAACTCGTCTTTGAATAATTGGGTATCGAATTCGCCATTAATTTGGGATTTTGATACATAGACCATTATTGATTGAATAACTTTAATTGAGGCCGTAATAGAAATCGATTAAAGTTAGATTCTTTTATTCTTATGTGTTTAATGTATTCTTGGCATATTGTGGAACCGTAATAGACACTACAATAATAAAAAGAGTATTTAGGATTGTAATCCGGCCACCTAACCGTGTCGATCCTAGCTAAAGTGAATGAACCCTAGAAGTTGAGTTAATGTTTCTTAAGTAAAATTCTGCATAGAATGATGGTATAGTGAAATCCAATCTACGAATCTCTGCTCATAATCTGTTTTCTCGTTTATTTAGTTTTAGTTATTTAATTTATGCTCTTAGTTTCAAATCAAAATTATAAAATTTGGTTACCCAAAATTCACTGCTTTCACTTTACTTGTTTACCAACGAGTCTCTGTGGATTCGACCCCTGCAATTGCATACTGCTACACCGGTAGTGAGTACACTTGCTCGGTATTTTTATTACAAGAGGGAGATTTCCTTCACCACTCAGTCGCCACGAAATCCGAGAAGTGCTGGCCGGCTCGGTAATCATCCCAGGTCACGGAACGATCGCTCGGGTGCATCATATCGGCGGGAGGCTCCACCGGTGTCCTCAAAGGCGAGTTCACGCCATGCTGGCGTGTCACCCTCTCTCCCAGATAATATGCATCGCAGTCGAGACCTCTCGAGAATCCTCCGCCGCACAGTCAAATCTCGGCGCCCTTCAGCTGCGCCACCTCGAAGCGATCCTGGGGAAGAATATCATCCCCTCATCTGTCTCGGCCTCCGTCAAAGGAAGGCAATCCGCGTACCGAGAGTCGTACGCCCTGGAGCTTATCTTCTCCCGGGCATGCTTGGACCAAGACCGCATGGCCGGATACGCCCGACGTACTCCGCGGCCGCCGCCACATCGTGACGTGGAAAAACTCCAACGCCCATACCTGCGAAAGGTAAGAATCCAATCAATCCAGTGCAAAAGAAAAGTGTGTGCTCAAAAAAAAAGGAGAGGGAAAGCAAAAAGAGAGCTTATACCTCCAGGGCAAACTCAAAGCAAGACAGGAGCTCACAGCCTTCCGGCTGTACCTATCGAGGAAAGTAAAGCTCTGCCCGGCCCGGCCTCTCCCCACGAGACATCTCCGACCGTCTCCATGTCCTCCAAGGACCTCAAGAAGGCAAAGACCGCCGTCCCCTCAAAGATGCCCAAAGAGGGTGCTCGAAAAGCAAACCACAAGAAGGCCCTAGCGATCCGCTCGGCGCCTATCCTCTCCTCCCCAGCCTCGTAACTCACGATGGTCTCCACAATCTTACCGTAGACCACGGCATACTCCATCCCCATCCCCTTTTTGGGAATAGGGGAAAATCCCAGAAGAGCCTGCAAGTCCGCGTCGCTGTAGCCGTCCCGCCACTCAATGCTGCGTCCATTAAAGGACAAACCCGTGATCGCAGCATAGTCAGAAAGCGTAACCGTAGCCTCGCCCCAGAAAAAGTGAAAGGTGTGGGTCGCGTCCCACCAATGCTTCGCCAAAGCGAACATCAGGCCCTTGCTCTTAGGGAACTTGACCAGCCCCCTCAAGCACTCAACGAACTCCCAAAGCCCCGTCTCGACAACAATCTGTCTCGGACTCGGCAAAGCTCCTCGGCCCGCATCCGGAAGCCGATCCCACAGGTCAACTACGGACTCCACTGATCCTCGAGTCTTCATTTTGTTCAGCTGCTCCGTCACAAAACGGTTTCCGCCCTGCAAAAAAAAAAGAGAGAGAAAATGTCAAAAAAAAAAAATTTGCATTTGCATTTGCACAAAAAAAAAAGCATACACATGCATTAAAAAAAATTTCGGCAGCATAACGGCATGCAATAGACATAGCCCCATTTTTCTCACAGAAAAGACAGTTTTCAGCAAAATCCCATTCAACAATTTTCAATAAAAAAAATGCATACATGCATATCCTACGAGAAGTTGACGGAAATAAAACTCCGTCCCATTTTCAAAAAAAAAAATGCATACATGCATATCATCCATCTTACATGCAACGGGAGGAAAAATCCGTCCCACTTTTCAAAAAAAAAAAAATCCTAAACATACATACATCTCATATTGGCAAAATGCCCATTCTTTCCAAACAAAATGCATGCATTACATCATTCATCAATATCAATATTCAATTTCAAAAAAAAAAAATCATCATCATCAACATGCAATATTCAAATTTCAAAAAAAAAATCAAAGTCACAATTCACAATTTTCGAATTTTCACATGCAATTTTCGGATACAAAAAAAAATATAATGGCGAAAAGGCCAATTCTTTCTCCAAGCAAAATGCATATTTTGGGATACCCACATAATCATTGCAACATGCAAAGCATCCAAATCAAGATTCAAAGCCAAGAACATCAATCATTCGAATTTTCAAAAAAAAAAAAATTCAAAAATCACCCAAAATTCAAATTTCAAACAAGAAATCAACAAAGGGAATGAAAAGATTCGAAGTATACCGTTCGGAGACTCGGATCAGAAGCCCAATGTTGCCAAGCATTGGGGTAATGCTCCTCCGCAACCGATTGCGAAAGGGTGTAATGCCTCCTCATCCGGACGAGCTCCAATCGTCTCTCCGCTGCCGGGCCACGTCCTTGGCCTTGAAAAGCGCCTTCCCCGTGTTCCATTGCTCAAAAAATCGAAGAAATCGGAAGATTTTTGAAGCTTTTCTTGGCCAACAATGGCTTCTCCTCGGTTTTTTCTCTCTCTCTCTCGTCTGTTTTCAAAAACTGAATGGGGAAGGAGAAGGGCGTTGGCCCTAATTAATACCCCTGACTTTTCAACCCTCTCCGCGCGGACAGGATTGCAAGGGTCAAAATGACCCTTTTGCCCCTTAAAATTCCAGGACTCTGCAACTCAGTCCCCAACTTGACAGAGTTAACCAAAGTTAACCAAAGTCAGCCTCTTGTCAAGAAAATCATTCTCGGCAGTCAAACGTAAGACCGATTTCCTCGAGAAAGATAACGAGATCCCGTATCTTTCATCAAAATCTTCCCCGGCAGTCAAACGTAAGTCCGATCTCCCCGAGAAAGATAACGGATCCTGTATCTTTCATCAAAATCCTTCCCGGCAGTCAAACGTAAGACCGATTTCCCCGAAAAAGATAACGAGATCCCGTATCTTTCATCAAAATCATCCAACGGCAGTAAAACGTAAGACCGATCTCCCCGAGAAAGATAACGAGATCCCGTATCTTTCATCAAAATCCTCCCAAGCAAAAAACGTAAGACCGATTTCCCGAGAAAGATAACGAGATCCCGTATCTTTCATCAAAATCTTCCCTAGCCAAACGTAAGACCGATTTCCTCGAGAAAGATAACGAGATCCCGCATCTTTCATCAAAATCTTCCCCGGCAGTCAAACGTAAGTCCGATCTCCCCGAGAAAGATAACGGATCCCGTATCTTTCATCAAAATCCTTCCCGGCAGTCAAACGTAAGACCGATTTCCTCGAGAAAGATAACGAGATCCCGTATCTTTCATCAAAATCTTTCCCGACAGTCAAACGTAAGACCGATTTCCTCGAGAAAGATAACGAGATCCCGTATCTTTCATCAAAATCTTCCCCGGCAGTCAAACGTAAGTCCGATTTCCTCGAGAAAGATAACGAGATCCCGTATCTTTTATCAAAATCTTCCCCGGCAGTCAAACGTAAGTCCGATCTCCTCGAGAAAGATAACGAGATCCCGTATCTTTCATCAAAATCTTCCCCGGCAGTCAAACGTAAGTCCGATCTCCCTGAGAAAGATAACGAGATCCCGTATCTTTCATCAAAATCATCCAACGGCAGTCAAACGTAAGACCAATTTCCCAGAAGAATACGTCTGATTTTCCCCAGCAAAGGCTAACGAAATCCCCAGCAAAGTTAACGGAATCCCAAAAGCCGACGGAATCTCGAGTAGTACTCGAACTACGAAAGGGCTTGATTCCCACTAGGGATACGTAGGTAGCCTATCATTAGGTCCAGCCCCTCGACCAAAACGGTCACCCTCTCCTTCGGCAGCAGACGAAGTCCACCGAAAGGCCATTTCAAATTAAGGTCCGAGGCGCCTAAAAGGCCATCATCATCAAGGTTCGAGGCACCTAAAACGCCATCTCCAAGGTCCGAGGCACCTAAAAAGCCATCATCATCAAGGTCCGAGGCACCTAAAAAGCCATCATCATCAAGGTTCGAGGCACCTAAAACGCCATCTCCAAGGTTCGAGGCACCTAAAACGCCATCTCCAAGGTTCGAGGCACCTAAAACGCCATCTCCAAGGTTTGAGGCACCTAAGACGCTATCACTAGGAAAGCGATAAATCTCAATCATCCCCAGCAGAGACCGAAAATGGTCATTCCTATCCCCAGCCGAGCGGATAACCATCAGACCGAAAATGGTCATCTCTTATCCCCAGCAGAGTTTCTTTCCAGCAACCGACTGCAGAACTCGTTCATCAGGTTCGAGGCACCTAAAACGCCATCATCTCCAGGGTCAAAGACCCGAACTACGATTGGCTTGATTCCCATTCGGGATACGTAGGTAGCCTATCGCTAGGTTCAGCCACCCGATCACTCGATCATCCCGCCAAATATGGAGCCTTACTCTTATCGACGACCCCGCTTCCTTCGAAAGCGCCGTCGCCGAGGGGCTACTGTAAGTGCTCCAATTTGAGCTTGTTAGAATTTTCGTTAGAAAATTAACGAAAGTTATAACATTTCTAACAATTCCTAACAATCCTAACTTTTCTAACAAAGTGAGGGTAAAATGGGCATTGTTATTTAAGGTTAAACCTCAAAAAGAATCTCAAAAAGTAAAACAAAAGGAATAAAACCACAAATAGAAATCTTTGGAAACATAAACTGGCCGTTTAATTTGAATTTTGAAAAGAAATATTCCTCTTGTCCAAAGCCGGAGCCGCATTTAATGAACGATTACTGTTTGAAGGGTCTTGTCCGCGCGGATGAGTTTGTCATTTCAGGAGGGCTATAAATTGAGCCCTCCAGTCACATAAATAAGGAGCCACAACACCAATTGCACCGAACCTCTGGCGAAATATAGAGAGAAAACAGTGAGAATTCTTCAAGAATTGTCACCTTTTTCTCTCCAATCTTTCCCAACTCACACTCATCCACTCACTCTCATATTCAAGCCTTAAACACTCATACACTCAAGCCAAAAACTCAATAACATGAGGAAGATTGGTAAACCCTCCTTCTCCTTACCCTAAACTCCAACCATGCATGCATTTGCAAACTACAAAATTTAGTTCTTTCATCTTCTTGCTTTAGATCTAAGAAGATCACCATGGAAGACCATCTCCATGGATGATCTTCTACAAAGATCAAAATTATTTTCAAGTTCTCTTACTTTCTTGCAAAGAAAACTCATTTTCAAAACCCTAAAAACCATTTTCAAGCATCAAATCTCATTTTCAAAGGATAAAAATCCCCTCCCCAAGCAAATGAAATGCTTAGTCCTAATGTACCCCAAGGATGGTTTGGTATAGTTGATTCACCACTAAAATGTCTAGTGATCACTAACCAAAACCTAGGGAAATGGGGACAAGAATGGATGCAAAACCCCCCTTAAAATCATATTTTCTCTCTTAGGAAGTTGCTGTCCAGTAGCAATTTTCCCAGACCTCAGTCCATTATCTTAATTTTTGGACACAGATAAATGTGGAATTTGGTGTTTACTACAAAACACTTTTTGTAGCCAACATCCAGATCTTTCCATACATATTTTTACTTTATTTTTTGGGTGAGTAAAACTCCTCTTTTCAAATTTTCTTTCAGAGGCTAGTTCATCAGCTTCTGGGAATCCAGATCTCATATCTGAGGTTTCCAGAAGGTTTTGACCCCTCAAATATTCTCCAAAATGGAAAATTCCTTCGCACAAATCTTATTTTAGGTGTCTGGAACAACTTTCATTCTCTGAGTTTATCCAGATTATGAAGTTTTAAGACCCTTGGATCCATTTCAAAATCAAAGGTCCACTGCCTTTTTCATTCTGGCAGAAATGGCTCTCAACTTCAAAAGGTCTTTTGAGTACCAAATCTCAATCCAAAAATATTCCAAAAAATCATGGGATCAGTTTAAAGTCTTGAAAAGATATCCCAATTTTTACTTTTCTGAGTTTCAAAGTATTTTGGCCAAAACACACACACACACACACGCACACAAATGATTTTCAGCTTGGAAGACTCGTTTTACGAGGCATTCCGGGTGCACACTAACG
This sequence comes from Adenophora triphylla var. japonica, assembly GCA_022495995.1. NCBI lineage: Eukaryota > Viridiplantae > Streptophyta > Magnoliopsida > Asterales > Campanulaceae > Adenophora > Adenophora triphylla. The sequence goes on along the minus strand of JAFEMH010000126.1, from coordinate 998,802 downwards.
TCCTTCCCGGCGTGTAACATGACCTCCGAACCTAAATCTCTGATCTCGGGCTTTTTTCAAAGTTTTGGCCCTCAAAATTAAAATGGCGTGGCGACTCCGTTTCGTTGATTTTTTCAAATAAAAATGGGAAAATTTTCGGATACACACATCATCACACCATCACAGCTTAGTTCAATTCAACATTCCGGTGTCCGACCTGGATGAACAGTGGCGCAACCTCCTCCAAGGCTTAATCAGTGAAGGAGATATAGCATGCCCGCTCGAATCAGACATTGTAAACGTCGTCCAAGCAAAGATCCCAGATAAAGAGGCAGATTCTATGAAAGTGATCAACATCAGCAAGAATCAACTCCGAATCAGCGAATGCTTCGCCCTCTTAGAAGTAGCCCTCAGCGACTTCTATCATCAAAAACCCCCAAGGACTGGTGGAAACACTAATGGAGGGACATCATCAGGGGAGCAGCCAAAAACCTCCGCAATCTGGTTTGAAATCGAACCGCATGCAAGCTACTTTCCGGGACTCATGCCAAGGGAAGATTGGCCACCTGAACCAGCACCACTCCCTCTAGAGCTACAGCCATCCGAGAGTAATGAAGCCTGGTCCAATCCCTCGTCGCCTATAGTCTAGCTTCGAGTCTTGTTGTCTGTATATTCACATCTTTTGAGTCTTTTGACGGCTTTACGCCCGACGATTGTGAATCTTTGATCAACAATGTACAGTCTTCACGCTTTCAATAAAAGGTCCGACCTTCCTAAAAAATCATTTCATTGCATCTTTAACAAATGATGATATTAACTAATCAAAACAGTTAATAACAATTCATCTATACAAAAGGCAAACACATTAATTAAATAAATGCATCAAGCAAACATTTAAGCATGTTGTCAAACGAGAGAAAAACCGGGCCCAAGCTGCCGAGAAGGTTTTAATCACAACGATTTGCAAGATTGCTGAAGAGCCAAAGAGACGCAAGTCCGACGCCATTTCCAGCACACACCAGATTTTCCAATACCTCGAGAACGGGGAAATCACCTTCATGAACAAGGAAGACCCACACACAGGATGGGTCAAAACCAAGAGCATCATGGCCCTAAAACGCCTTGCCTCTCACTTCGTCATCCTCGGGGACATGCTATACAAGAAACGCTACCATGGGCCACTCCCACGCTGCATCAGCCAAGAAGAAGCAAACAAGTTCATGAACGAAGTCCACAATGGGGCTTGCGGTCCCCACATGAATGCCAGAGCCCTGATGCAAATCATTCTCAGGATGGGCTACTACTGGATCTCCATGGAGGCAGATTGCATCCACTTTGTCCGAAGCTGCGACAAGTGCCAACGGTGCTCCAACCTCAACCATCTACCTCCTCACGATCTCTACTGCATGACTACACCTTGGCCCTTTGCCACTTGGGGAATTGATGTCATCGGGAAAATCGCTCCGCCAGGCAGCAACGGTCACGAGTTCATCTTAGTAGCCATCGACTACTTCACCAAATGGGTCGAAGCCAAGTCCTACAAGGTACTCACCTCCAAGAAGGTCGCGCATTTCCTCAAGGAAAACATCATCTGCCGATACGGCATCCCAAATGAGGTCATATCAGACAATGGCTCACACTTCGAAGGGGAATTCGACAGGCTGCTGACTGAATTCAAGATCACACGCCACAAATCTTCTCCCTACCGGCCACAAACAAACGGCGCCGTGGAAGCAGCAAACAAAACCCTCGAATGGATCATCCGAAAAATGACCACCCGAGGACGAGATTGGCCCGAGAAGCTGCACCTTGCACTTTGGGGCTACCGCACATCAGTCAGAACAGCCACGGGAGAAACCCCATTCGCCCTGACATACGGGATGGAAGCAGTCCTTCCCATTGAACTGGAAATTCCCTCACTCCGAGTGCTGCTGGAAAATAACGTCAACGAAGTTGAATGGCTCCGAAGCCGACACGACGAATTGGCTCTGCTAGACGAGCGACGACTAAAGGCCATGGAACACGTCCGAGCCTATCAAAGCAGGATGGCTAGAGCTTTCGACAAGAAAGTCAAATCCCGAGACATCAGGGAAGGAGACCTTGTACTCAAAGAAAAGCCTCCCACTCGAACCAACCCACTGGGAAAATGGGAACCCACATGGATCGGCCCCTTCGTGGTTCAAAAGATCTTCTCCGGAGGCGCCATGAAGCTGACAGACCTAGACGGCAATCCCTTCATGAATCCAGTCAACGGAAGCAAACTTCACAGATACTTAGCCTAAAGAAGAACAACTGTGCATCTATTGGCACTCCATGTAGTGTCAAACTACGCAGACCTGAGCCCTCTAGTCCGGGGAAACGTAGGCAACCTTAATTGGTCCGGTCTAAAAATACACAAAAAGTCAAAAGTTTGAATGTCAATCAAGACCTCCATCAAGCTACGCACTTTTCAAGAACACGCCCCAACAGTCACCTTGACCAAGTCAAACGACGGCGGCAACATCAAAGGACATCCGAGGGTCACTCGGCATCAAACGACCGACTCATGTCCGCTTCCAAGCCAGGGCTTGTCTTCGCCCTCACGCGCTTCAATAAAAAAAAAAAGAGTGCTCGAGCAAGGGCTCACAAAAAAAAAAAAAAACAAAAAAAAAAAAAGAAGCTCAAGCGGAAGCTGCAAAAAAGAGGTCAAGAGCCCGACGCCAACAAGAGGCAAGGAAGCTGCGGAAAAGACCGTCAAAACGACTTGTCAAGGGAGCATTCAACCTCTTAGCCAAGCACAAAGCCTAAGCAAAAGGGATTGCCGTCATAGCCCCGGGCGCTTCGGTCATGAATGCAACAGAAAAGTCCAAAGACGGACGCCGACAAAGTGCACAAAAGAAACAAAGGCAAACAAGAGATCTTGCGTCTCGACAAAGCTTTAAAAGTAACTCACAAATCACTAACAGTTACAACATTTCTTGATGAGTTCAAGCACGGTCTACTCTCAAGTTAACAACATGCTAAAAGACAGCTTAATACATTTAACTAATAATGTGTTTGCAATGCAATGAAAGGATACCTAGGAGGTCTTTCCGCGCCGTCTGCGCTTGTCCCCTCGCCATTCTTTCCTTTCTTCCCTCGTCCCCGGCGAGTCTTCTTTCGCTCCACGTGAACCAACTCTGCGTCTCTCGCCCAGAGATGCGGGGTCCTCCCGTAGAGTCAAACAATCCAGTAGCTCTCGGGGCTTCATTCGCCCGTGCTTCGCTCGGATCTCCTCCTGCGAGTCCGCAAAAGAGGACCCCTCCCCGTCGGTCGGTCAACTCTAGTCTCGTAGTCAAACAAAGTGTATCCCGTCACATCCAAAGGGTCGACTGTGCTTCTGGCACTCCTAAGGCAATAGCCACTACGGCAACCGGTCCTGCAATGCTACACGCCCGCTCTCCAAGACCACTTGGGACCGCCCAACACGCTGCTCATACCGGGCCAGTGTACCGAGTCGTCAATACGACACTCCCCGACGTCTAAGGAGAACCACAGAGGGAAAGCGGAATACTTCCATACCCTCGAGAAAATACAAGAAGGCACCTGAAGCCGCCATACAAAGAGGAACTACCTCCGCAGTAGCAAGGTCATCCCACCAACAAAGGCTCCCGCTTCATCCCAAACCGCCGGAAACAAGCGACGGAATATAGAAGGAGGACCAAGACAAACACGGAACTCGACAACGTAGGACCCTTCCCGCAAGTCCCTCCTAGTCTCAATCCTCCAAAGGCGGAACCCACCGGATCCGATGCGTACCAAGCCGTGCCATCCATCTCTCCTGCGGATCGATCCATATCCAACGCAAGAGGTCGCTGAGCAAATGACCACGGACTAAACGACGTCGGAGCCTCGGACATGGCCTGAAGTCTCTCTCGCAGCCACAAGGTGAGCAAAGCGGGGCTTCCCTCTCATAAAACGATCCCCATCGCCGGACGATCGATACCATGAAGAGTCTCCCCAAAGACCAATGGGACAATATCCTCTCCAGCTCTGCAGTGCCCTACCACATCTAGCAAAGCCCCATCACAAATGCCAAGGGAGCTGACCATGAAGAGCGTCGCTATCGTACACAAGGCGAATGCATCCCAAGAGACGTCACTCTCATCATCAACCATGAACCGCTCCGGCAGCTCAGAAATGTCGATATGACCCAAATCAAGGATCATGCCCTGCACTTCTTCCAACGAAGTACAAAAGAAAGCCCGCAAGCTTCACGCTCACTGCAGCACCACCAATCAAAGGAAGCGAGATGGCCTCCACCTTCGGTCCCCCCATCAAAGCCCGAAAATCCTCAAAAGTGGGCACCATTTCATTGTAGGAGAAACAATACACATGCCTCCTAACATCCCAGAACTTCGCGGCAGCCCGCAACAAATCCCAATCAGGAACCAACTCCTTAAAAGACCAAATCGAGCAAAGACGAAACCTTACCTTGAAAGCCCGTCTCTGATGCCTCATACGGCGCCGCATCCACGTTTTCAACTGCTCAAGGAAGTGTGCTTGCCTCTCCTGCGAAAGCCTCGGCAAAATTCTAGGGACGTACGAAGAATCCATGGCAAAAATGGAGGTTCCTAGAGAAAATGGGGAAGAAAGCTCGAAAATGGCTGCAAATGGGGAAATGGGGAAGAACCAGACACTGGAAAGCATTTATCTCCTTCCCAAAAGCAAGGTTGGTCCGTACGGACCTCTTTGCATGCTAAGTATGTCCTTACGGACCTCCTTGCAACCAGAACCCATTTCCCCAGCAAACAGTACAACAACCACTGTCCTCAGCAGTACCTTGCTCCAAACTGCCCAAACACTGGCCAAAGCCATTCCCGGTGAACATACACTACCCACAAACGCACCCTCAGCTCACGTGGCATGCACAAAAAAAAAATAATAATAATAATAGCAACAATTTCTAGGACAAATCCCGGGAATCACAAAAATGACATTACATCTTAAAATAAAATGTTGTTTGCCATGCAAATACAAATGTTTTATTACAGGTACCCATAAATGTCTGTTGCTAAACAAAAAAAAAAGATATGGAAAGAGGGAAAGCAAATGGACCCTAATCCGACTCTTCAGCATCATCATCATCCTCGCCGAGGTCCTCCAGAGAGAAGTCGGGCATCCCGGTGAACTCGCCCGTCACGTCCTCGTCGTCAGAATACCGAGCCCCCTCCGGAGGCTGGTACTCAAAGTACTCAGAAGGATCAAATCCGGCGAAAGGATCAAAGAAGGAAGGCTCTGACGGACCCTCGCCCTGTGCATCCTGCTGAGGGAATAACTGATAAAAGGGCTGCTGCCTCTGAGCTCCCGAAGATGTCCCGGCATCCATGCTATGCCGCCCCCTCGAAGGTCCCTCCTGATGTGGCTCCGACTCGGCTCTCGGTGGAGGAACGTCTACAGAATGCCTCGAAGGCATAGGCTGGTACGCCGGCACGCGTCGGGAAGACCGGCAAGACAGCTTCGACGCCATCTTCTTCGCAAACGACCTCATCGCCACGTAACGGCGAGTCAGCATATCATAGGCTCTCCCGGGACTCGCACAAGCAAGGGCCAAGGAAACGCTCAAAGAATACGGTTACACTCAACAACAAAAAGAGAACAATGCAGAAAAGATGCCAAGATGGAAAAGGGTCAGCACACTCACCGATCTGTCGGGATCCACTCGGTATGCAGCAGGAGCACGCTCGAAATGGGTACGAGACACCTCCGCCTCGACCCGTCCCCACGGACATACGTGAAATCCGGCCCCAGCATCGGAACCTCGGAGGAACTGCGGGCCGGCCTATCTCTCCTCGCGCACTGCGGCGTCCCTCGGCTTTCCTCCTCACGAAGGCCCGTACTCCTCTCCATACACAATGAACTCCTCGGCGCCCACACCGCCAAGGTACCTCTCAAAATCCAGCACATCCATATCCCGAGAATCAAGCATCCCAAAAGGAGGGTCCCTCGGAGCCACGGGAAGCACACATGGGCCATGCTGCTAGAAGACCCGCTCCCGGGTACATGACGCCGCAGGTCGGGCCCCGCGGCATCTTCCGCTGCGCCGTCACCTCGGGAGCCCCCTCGAACTCATCACCCTCATACCGAGCCCACGGGAACAAAACAAACCCCTCCGGGCTACCCCTCTCCAGACGCTCCTGCACATCCCCGTAAGCGATGGTGAGCTTGCCCCTGGCTGTCCTAAGGCTTTTTTCAGCAAATCCAAGTGCAGAATGGTCCCTAACCCTTCAATTCAACCACCGGCAGTCAGTGTAAGCCCGAACCTCGCCCACTTCAACGGCAATTCAACCACCGGCCGTCAACGTAAGACCGGTCCTCGCCCACTTCAACGGCAACTCAACCACCGGCGATCGGTGTAAGCCGAACCTCGCCCACTCAACGGCAACTCAAGAAGGAGCCAACACCTCCCAGTACGAATATCAAGGCACGAGACGCCTCCAAAACGCTCGACGGCAATTCAAGAAGGAGCCAACACCTCCCAGTACGAATATCAAGGCACGAGACGCCTCCAAAACGCTCAACGCACCGGCCCTCAAAACAGGTCCGAAGACACTTTCCCAGCAGGAAAAGCCCCTACAAGGCCACATATCCCCAGCAGATGAACACCGGCCATCAAAGTAAGCCCGAGCTCCTTCCCCAGCAAGTCAAAAAGGGAATCCTTGCAAGCCCCTACAAGGCCACGATAAATCCCCAACGGATGAACACCGGCAGTCATCGTAAGTCCAACCTTCTCCCCAGCAGGTAAAGCGCAAGGCATTCACACCTCTCGCAATCAAAGCACAAGGCAGCCATGCCTCCAAAACCGCCGCCAGAAGACGATTCAAAGTCCTCCCGCGTGGCACCAACCGCCGCCAGAAGACGATTCAAAGTCCTCCCGCGTGGCACCAACCGCCGCCAGAAGACGATTCAAAGTCCTCCCGCGTGGCACCAACCGCCGCCAGAAGACGATTCAAAGTCCTCCCGCGTGGCACCAACCGCCGCCAGAAGACGATTCAAAGTCCTCCCGCGTGGCACCAACCGCCGCCAGAAGACGATTCAAAGTCCTCACGCGTGGCATAACCACATTCAGAAGATGATTCAAGTCCTCACACTATCCCCGGCCCGAAAGGCTTTAAACCACTCGGTCCGGAAGACCGTATAAATCTCCCAAATCACTATCTCCGGCTCGAAAGGCCTTAAACCACCCGATTAGGAAAATCGTAAAATTTCCATCCCAGGACACCACCACGTCCTCACAATTGACCTCAGCGGTCACCACATCTTAGGACACCACCACGTCCTTACCATTGACCTCGGCGGTCACACAACACTTCAGGGCACCACCACGCCCGAACTCACAGATTCACGACCTCTGAACTACGACCAGGCTTGATTCCCGCCAGGGAAACGTAGGAATCCTATCACATGGTCCAGCCATCGACCTATGCGGTCACCCAGGACACCACCACGTCCTCACAATTTGACCTCGGTGGTCACCACATCTTAGGACACCACCACGTCCTCACAACTGACCTCGGCGGTCACACAACACTTCAGGGCACCACCACGCCCGCACTAACAATTTCACGACCTCTGAACTACGACCAGACTTGATTCCCGCCAGGGATACGTAGGAATCCTATCACAGGGTCCAGCCATCGACCTATGCGGTCACCCAGGATACCACCACTGACCTCGGCGGTCACACGACACTTCAGGGCACCACAACGCCCGCATTCACAAAACACTCACCCCACACCCGAACTACGACCAGGCTTGATTCCCGCCAGGGATACGTAGGAATCCTATCACAGTGGTCCGACTCATCGACCTAAACGGTCACACAATAGGACACCACCACGTCCTCACACCGACCTCCTGGTCACTTTATCTCCCAAAGACGCGATCCAGATTAGGACCCTTATCTTATCGGCGACCCCACTTCTTTCATAAGTGACGTCGTCGAGGGGCTTCTGTAAGTACCCCAATCTGGATCACCCCCTTTCAAACACACGGGAAACACCGTAGACTCATCAACGCAGTCTCGATGACCTCTGGCACTCAAAACCCTCTCAAAACCCCCAGCCAAACCAAGGGAGGAGCCTTTACGGGATAAAAGGGACAAAAGGACCTTTTGGGAATTTTCAGGAAATTGGAAAAGCAATAATGGTCCGTACGGACCTCTTTGCTTTAATAATTACTGAATCCTCTTAAAGTCCACAATATTCCCTCAAATCCCGGGGAAAATGATTACCCCCCTGCAGAGTTGGTCCGTACGGACCTCTTTGCATGTCAACTTGGTCCGTACGGACCTTATTGCACAGGGAACATCATAATTGCAAATATTCCACCATCATCACAGATTCCCTCAAATCGAGGAAAACCAAAAGTCTGGATTACCAGGGAGGTTCGTACGGACCTCTTTGCACCAAATCTGGCACTATACATAGAGGGCTCCCCCTCCTCATTTTCAGACACACCTCCCACTTCTCTCTTCCTCCCTAAGACTTCTGGCTTCCCCTCTAAGTCCTCTCGAGGCACTCCCGGCCCCTTTCGGATCCTTCCGAGGCCTTCCGAGCTCCCTTGTGGTGCTCCGAAGCCTCCCCGAGCACTCCCGCGACGCTCCCGCGCTGCCCCGAGGCACTCTCGAGGTACTTTGAGGCCCCTCGTGGTACTTCGAGGCCTTGCCTGGTCTTTCCACGGTGTCCCGGCTCTTTCCGAGTCAAACCGGCGATCCCAAACCGCGCCGAAACTCTGCCCGAGTGACTTCTGCCACCTCAACGCACGCCGAACCTCTGCCCGAGTGATCCCGACGATCCCCACGCACGCCGAACCTCTGCCCGAACGCAGCCTGCAACATCAACTCACGCCGAAACTCTGTCCGCAGACAACCGGCCCTTCCCGAAGCAATCCCGATCCGTACCGGAACGCTACTCCGACCTCAAACACTATTCCCCAGCGGAAGACAGACACAAACCAACATTGGTAAGGCTTCCTTCCATTACTATTTCAATACATTTCCATACATAGCATACAATGTAGACATCCGATACAGCATGCATTTTTAAAAGCACACACACACACACACAACATTTAAAGGATATTAGGGGTATCCGAAAGACTCGTTTTACGAGGCGACTCGGGTGAGCTCTAATATTCTAATATTCTCTTCCCGAGGAGTCATCTGACCTCCGAACTCAAAATCTCATCACACAAAAACAGTTTAAAATTATCTTTAAACTGATGCCCTTTTTCAATGTTTTGGGCTTAATAAAAACGGCGTGGCGACTCTACAAATGCGAAAACAAACGGCGAGACAAACCGCCGCCAACGCGAAAGATGCCAGATGCCGGGGCGCGATCCGTCGCTGCCTCTCGGATCCGGGTAATTTCACTAGCCCTCCCACTACTTTAGTGTAGGGTGGTTTGGTCGATAATCCCAATAAATAAGATCCAAATTCCTCAAATGATTCATGGTCATATGAGTCTAAAAGTCCATGTTAATGGAGTTTAGATATATGTTTCTTATTTATTTGACCAAGCCGGCAATGCCATATGAACGCGTTGTTCATATTGTTCGGTTTAGATTTCCATTTATATTATAGATATCTTCAACATTATTTTGTTTCTCATCTTCAAGGATATGAAGACCATTTAATGACATATGCAATACAATAAGGCATATCATTAAATAAATATAAAACTTCTTATTGAAAATAAGAAAATTATATCCTTCATCATCCATTTAAGAAACGGAAATAATACTCCTACTCAAATTCGGAACGTAGTCATACTTATTCAAAACAAGTACTACTTCACAAGGCAAAGTGACTTCATAAGTCCCTTATGGCTAATGTTGCAACTCTTGCTCCATTCCCATGCATAGGTTTAATTTACCTTATTTGAGTGGCTTTCTATTCTTTGTTCCTTGCACATTTAAACAAATGTGGGATCCAATCCGGTATCATATACCCAAGAACAAGAAGTCGAAGGGAAAATATCTATCATATAGATATTTGAAGTAGTAGCAATCATATTGCCCTTCTTCACCTTTTAGGCCTTCCTAATAAGCCTTGCAACTTTGCTTCCAATGACAATCTTATTGCAATGATAGCAAAATGCATCCTTTTGAGACACTTTGGGTTTAGCCTCTTCGGCTTTGACAACATTTGTCCTAGGTTTAGCAACTTTTGCTTTACCTTCTTTTCCTTCCTTTATGAACCCTTTTATTGTGTCAACCATTAACACAATTTGCGGATTGCTCCTTCTTTCATCATATGAATTGAGAGCCTTCACCACAACATATATCTTTTGCCTAGTTCGCATTTGGAACATTTCCTTTATGCGGTGTGCTAGAACAAAAGAATAGTTATCATGTGCTCAAGGTTCTTCATAAGAGCCTTTAAACATGGTGGCAAATACAAGGCAAGCAATATTGTCAGAATCATCACTATGTTTCTAATGTTGCTTCCTTATTTGCCCTTTGCAACATTTGCAATGGGTTCAGTAGGAACGGATTCGTCAAGAACGTACACATTATGTATTGTTCCTTTCGAACTTTGTCCTTCATAAGGACGAATCGCAATTATCATTATGTAATGCTATTTCTACAACAAAATATACAAATTATATGAACACATATCAATATCAACACATTTATCATTTAAGAGCAAATAATGTACTCCCTCCGTCCCACCCGAATTTGGACAAATTTCCTTTTTGGGCGTCCCATCCGAATTTGGACAACCCAAAAAGGAAAGTTTATAATAATAAAAAAATGGGCATACCCCACTCACTCATTAACTCCACTCATTCTCCACCATACAATTTATTCAACCAACCACTATTAACTCCACTCATTCTCTCTCTTCATTTTCTACCACACATTTTTATTATCTTATTGTTATTTCTTAATCTCCGTGTAAAGTAACTTTGTCCAAATTCGGGTGGGACGGAGGGAGTATTTTACAAATACTCCCACTAAATCATACACCTTCCAATGCAAATAAGCATAATATGCATTTAATGGGCTAAGATCCAACTTTAATTTAATCTCAAGTACGCTATGGCGCACCGCTCAAGATTAAACTAATTAGGTAGAAAACATCAATCATATCGTATATGACTCTTAGGGCTAAGATCCCACTTTAATTTAATCTCAAGTACGCTATGGCGCACCGCTCAAGATTAAACTAATTAGGTAGAAAACATCAATCATATCATATATGACTCTTAGGATCTTTTATGAGATTTATTTAAGACATCATATGTCCAAGCATATTTTAATCTCATCTTATGCCTTGGGTCCAAAACCATTTTGATAACCCAATTAAGTTCATCCATTTTAAACGTATAGGAACCACCATTTCCTCATCTTGCTCGCAAACGGAATAGAATCAAAGCACCTTGCTATGGCAAGCCCACCCAAAACTATCCGAGTGGTCTCAAGTGTTTTAATCATGGATTGGCATAAAGAACTTAAAAGTTAAATGAAGGTTCTTTAAGGTAGATTATAAGCATATCAGCAAAGATAGTCACAATCATGCACCAGGTAAGTTCCCAGGAAGATAGGTGAGCCACAAGGACTACTTAAGTACCAACTCTTCCTTAGACAGAACTCTCCTAGTCATGCACAATTAGAAATCAGCTCTGATTTGGCAACATAATCATTACCTTTTATAAACAATCAGTTTCCTTTTAAATTTCGCGTAATTATGACTTGTTTCCATAAACAATCATAAAATCCAAAATTTACAATGTCTAAATCTAAACATATTAGGAAACTATGAATCAATGTTTCAACTAAACATCTAATAAAATTCTTAACACTTAAGAACAATTAATTCATGCATCGCAACAATTAATAAAAACATATTTGAATTAATTAAGCATGCATCATAAACAATGAATTAATCTAGCATGGTCCTATAAATTTTATTTCCAGAAATTTATAGCATCCAGATTATCATATAAACATATCAGATTGTAAACACAATCACAGAATAGCAGAAAAATTAAACAAACTGATTCTGCCTAGATTTGGCTTATTATGTCGCGTGACATAACTAGCCAGTGGCTAAGTATGTCGCATGACATAACTAGCCAGATTACCAGATTTCCACATGTGGCCTACTATGTCGCGCGACCTAAGCAGCCAGTTCGCAGGATCTCCAGATTCAAGTAATTCAGATCACATGACAATTAAATCATATAAAACAGCCCTTTTACAGATTTAATTCATCATAATTCGAAAACGATTTTCACATTGTTTCTCATAAACAATAAAATTCTATCGCATACAAAAACATGCAATAAGCATATAAACAATTTATATCTTAAATCTAGCATGTTAATTCAAACTTAATCATATGAACGGGGCTCTGATACCACTGTTGGGTTTTATGGGTCCATGCGCAGCGGAATTAAGCATAAAATTAACACAAAACCCAAGCCCTAAGATCCGTTCTATACAATTAAATTGAATAGCTATGAGATAGAATTTACCAACCTAAATTGCTTTCCGGTCTTGAGTTATCGAACGGATAATTATGTGATTCGTAATCACAAACTTCTGATCTTCAAATCTTCAAATCTTCAACTCCTTTGGATCTTCAGATTTGAACTCTAGGTCTTTGATTTGTTTGAACAAAATTAAGACCCTCTTTTTGTAATCCACACAAATATGAATGTCGAGAACAATTCTCGGGTTGGGAATTGCTAGATTCCTAAAACTCATGGAAGAATATTGAGAGGACTTTTGATTGTGAATTTCTATTGAAAAAATTCGGCTAGACCATTAGGGTTGACAGACCTCTCATATTTATACTACATTAGCATTAACTAGTATGCCACCCGTGCGTTAAAACGCACGACAAAACGCTTTTTTCATAAATATGAACCCAACCAAAAAAGTTTATATTTTAATGAACTTACAAGTAATTAAGAAACATGACATTAATAAAAGAGTTACCTATATAAGTATTTCGATGACTAAATAATATTACAAATTCTGAAAAATTTCCTTATAGACAACATTTGTCGTTTCATTGGTGGCGTTTCCATCTTCATCACACATTAGTATCCTCAACCCATGTCGATTTGTGACCCTCGACAACGCAACGTACAATTGTCCATGACTAAATATAGGCCTTTTCAAGAAGATGCCAACATTGGAAAGAGATTGACCCTGACTTTTATTAATTTTCATTGCGTATGACACAACCAATGGAAACTGACGTCTTTGTAACTTGAATGGTAAGCGTATATCTGATGGCGTTAATGAAATTCTTGGAACAAAAACTTTATCTCCAGTGTTACAACCATTTAGAATCTTTGCTTCCACAACATGATCTCCGAGTCTTGTAATAATTAATCTTGTCCCATTACACAAGCCCGCACTGTGATCAATATTTCTTAACAACATCACTGGTGTACCGATCTTCAAATTGAGTTCATGATTGGGCAATCCAGAACATTTGATAGTATTCAAGAACTCGGTTGAATGAATGTCAGCAAAGAAACTGGAATTACTCTAGGATTTGCAAATAGAATCAGAACTTATATAATTTCTTTGTTCTGCCTGATTGTAAGAGACCATGTAAACATTTATCTTCTCAACAACATCAAGTGTTGGAGCAAGAATGGCTCTTCCTTGTAAATAATCAGGATCATTAAAATGCTCAGTAAACTTTGGATATGTGCTTTCAACAATAGATTGAACCAAATCGTCTGACGCACTAACAATCAGGTCCTCGGGAATAGTAATTGTTGCCTCACCATCATTATCATCACCGTAAGTACCATCTCCAATGATAAGTATCCAATCGGAGAATTCCTTAAGCTCAATTCCACTTTCATCATTGTCCATAGCTTGAAGTCTCATATTCTTGGTAAGTCTCAAAACTTTGACATGAGACCATAAATATGAAGAATTGATTGTGGCCATAACAACATCTTGCCTGGTACCTTTCGGAATTACTGGAAGTATCTGACGAAAGTCTCCACCCATAACAATTGTCTTCCCGCCAAATGGTTGATTTAAGATGTCCGGATTCTTAAACCTCATTATATCCCTTAAACTCCTGTCAAGAGCTTCGAAACAATGCCTATGAACCATTGGAGCTTCATCCCAGATGATAAGCTTAGTTCTGATAATAAGCTCAGCAAGAGGAGTACCTTGCTTTATATTACATGTTGAATCTTCATCCAATGTTAAAGGGATACCAAATCTGGAATGACCAGTACGACCATTGGGGAGCAAAAGTGAAGCTATGCCACTTGAAGCCACATTCAATACAATTTCACCTTTAGATCGTAAAGCAGAGGAAAGAATCTTCCACAAATATGTTTTCCCTGTTCCTCCGGATCCATACAAGAAGAAAACTCCTCCAATGTCAAGATTAATGTCATGCATAATAGCATTGTATGCATTTCTCTGTTCTTCTGTACATAATGCCAATAATATCTTGCACTCGGCATCCAATGAATCTCTATCATAGTTCAACTCTTCTAAAATCATGCTATTATTGAACATTGATTGATCAAAATTATTTGGGTAAGGCATATCAGGAAAATCACGAAGGCTTTTTCCTCTGCTACGTAAGAGTTTCTCGATTTCCAAGAGAGTATGATTTTCAAGTTCATCCTTACTGAGTTCCAATCCTATGAAATTGTTGAAGAATTTATATTAATTACTTATAAAATACTTACGAAGAATAGAGTAACTTATAAAATATAATGCAGTGTATTTAATAAAATTAGATGCGTTACCTTAATGATCTAAAAGAAGTCTACGCATGTAAACAATATCCTCTGACAAATATTCCAAGCAAGTTTGCCAGACATACTCCGGGCGTGATAATGATCCTGACATCAATAGTCTGACAAACATATTTCTCACGCAAGCAGCAGATCCCCATTGACTGACCTCTTTAATCCCATCAACATACTCCTTGTCGTCATCAAGCAGTCCCAAAGCATAACATGCTTCTCTAAAGGAGTTATATTGCTGTTTGCAACACGTCTAATCTCCTCAAAAGAAGTTGGTCCTCGAACAATATTTAGCAAGGTTCTCAAATAATACAATTCACCTTGTCCAGGAGCAACGAAGAAAAGTCGTCCAATCTTGAAGCCGCGAGTTCTCGGTTCCCACCTTCTTTCTCTTTGATTCCAAACAAATTTCGTGGGAAATTCAGCGTAAGTCAAAGTTTTGGCTACATCGCTATACTTCTTATTTGCTTCCATCCAAGCAGTAAACATACTTTCTCTTGAAGTTGGACGATTTAAGACTTGATCAATTTTATCATTATCAGAGAAAACAATGTTTTGCTGACCTGGAAGATGAAAAGACAATCTTTCAACCGAAGGATTTCTATGATGAATTTCATAACCCAACAATCTCCAAGCAGCCTCACAAGGTGTTATGAATCTGCAATCCAAGTAATTCTTTATCTCATCAACTTCAGACTTGCTTCCATCATCATTTGTCGTCTTACAAAAAGTTGCAGTAACTCTATCTTGTCCTTTGCTTACATACTTGCAAAGATATTTGATTGATCGAGACTGATTGCACCACTCAACATTGATATGAGCCCCATATTTCATTAACAACTCAGGATTATGAGGAACTACATATCTGTTGTCAAGATGTACGCCCTTTACTTCTATAGTACGACCATTATTCGGGCGCTTGTAATTCGGATATCCATCTTCATCAATGAAAGTCACCTCGTTAAACTTCTTTGGAAAATATTTGGTACAACGAACCTTTACCATGCAGGGCGAGTTATGTCTAGCTTTACCACAAGGACCATGCAACATCAAATCCCTCACAGCGTTATAGTAATGCGGTTGAGTATTTTGATCTGGAATCTCAACAGAAATTATACCATCAATTATATCAACCATAGAGCAATCATCATCCTTTCCTAGCCATAAAATGATATGAACATGCGGCAAACCACGTTTCTGGTACTCAATTGTGTAAATAACTGTAAAGATTAAGTTTAAATAAAAATGAGATAAGATCACAATATTCACTATAGAAAAAAACGCATATTTAATATATTAATACCTGCTAAGACTGGACCGAAATTTTTTTTCTTTTCTAGATCATCCATCAATTCTTCTAACTTGGCTTTAAACAACCTGCACATAATATCAGGCCTATCTTCTGCTTGCGAGTTTTCCTTCTGTAGAAGACGCTGAATCTCAGGCTATTTTGGATTACATGTAAATGTAATTAGCAAATTCGGATAACCAATCCATCTGCATATGGCCATAGCATCTTGGTAATTTTGTATCATGTACCTGGCACCACCAATATAAGTAGATGGCAGGCATATTCTTTTGCCGCGACTTGAAGGGTTCCTTTCTCCCTTGGCAAGAGCTTCAGTTAAACCATTATACATTTCACACCGAAGCTGCTTTTGATGTAACCTCATAAAAGTCAAACGTCCAGTTTCAACCATGGTCCATGTATCTACCAGGTATTATTGAAAGAATCTTTTAGATTTAAAAAGATTGTTAGATTCTGATTCTCTTTCATGCATTCGATATGCA
Source organism: Adenophora triphylla var. japonica (assembly GCA_022495995.1). Lineage (NCBI taxonomy): Eukaryota > Viridiplantae > Streptophyta > Magnoliopsida > Asterales > Campanulaceae > Adenophora > Adenophora triphylla. Next base: position 982,267 of record JAFEMH010000126.1, on the reverse strand, counting down.
AAATACTCTCTCATGCTCAACTTATAGCGTTTGCCATTTGTTGATTCATTTTGGACATTTCTCATAAAAATATCTTCGCGATAACCATCTTGTCCGAATAAGAATAGCAAAGGATATTGCAAAGCTAAATAAGAAGGATGAAGCTCCGTAATTCATTGTAGCAATCCTGTGCGGGTCTCAATAACAATATCTCTTCCACCAATTACATTATCAAAATCACCAACCAATAACAATGCCACATCATCTTTCTGCGGTAGATCATAACATCGACCATCAGTCTTTCTTCTAGAAATTAGCTTTAGTCTCATATTTCTTTCATTCCCTTCACATAGTGAATCATGAACCATTCTAAATGATTTCACAAGAACGTTATTCTCATCAAGAATATTCTTCAAGTCGGTCACAATTTCCTCATGTAAACTTTTTCGAATTCGATCATCCCTATATAAGAAAATAGTAAAATAATGTATCATACTATTAAAATGAGACATTAATAAGGGACAATAATATCAGACAATATTCATATTTACTTACCCAATGCAAGTAATTCTGTTTTCAACTTCATGCTTCGTATCGTAAATATATAACTGAGCAAATTTAGGAGGATTTCCTTTTGTAGGTAAAAGACTACCAATATAATGGTAGTTTTGACCATATAATTTGAAAACAGGAGGACTATTCCCATTATTGATGGCATGATCAATTTTACCTCCCATTGAAATGAATGAGAACATCATATTATATGATCGAATATTTTCTTTAAACATGCGACTTTTATCCGATTGACTATATAACAAATCCTTGAACAACTGCGGGGGATCAGGCATCGGAGGTAGTTGAACTTTTTCATTCATGCAACATCCTGAATATTTTGGATCCAAAGTAGTTTTGAATCTCTTATTCAATCTCTCTCCAAATCAAAAGTATGCATTACAGTGTGGACATTTGTTTGAAGGATCACCAAAGTCCATATATTCTGTATGTATATTAAAACATAAGAATAATTGCTCAAAAATATAATCATACTTTGCATGATAAGAAAAATATATGTTAGAAAATGTACCTTTAGTAAAATAAGAATTTGTTTCCACATCTTTGTCGTTAAATGGTATTGGAGGAACAAATGAGCCTATTAAATTGAATTAAGAAAATTAAATTTTAAACAAATGAAAATATATAAAAGTTAAATGAAATTTATTTAAAAATAAATACTTTTTCGCTTTCGGGTTCTTTTTGGAGCAGATTTAACTCCAGAACTTGAACCAGCTTCTTCACGGACGTCACTTATAACTATTGATTGAACCGAGCCAAACTCTTTAGGAGGATAAAATATAACTAAAAATATAGAAAAATAATTTAATATAAAAATAAATATAATTAGAAAGCAATAATGACCCAACAAAGGATATGATGTCAAAAATTAAGATTTCTTTAACTGACTGGTATACATGAACTATTTGTTTCTTTTGTTCTCTTTAGCTTATGGTATCAAATTTCATATATAGGTTGGGATTGAAGCTGAGCATTGTCTGACTCCTGTTTTGTCTCAGTACAATCCTTTCAGGTGTTTAAGTGTAAGTCCTTCTACATTTTTTTTATTTGTATTTTTGTTTCTGGGAAAATAGGAATGTGGTTGCCCATAATATTGCCTTCTCTATAGATGATATTGAGATCGACGATATCAGAGAGAAACCAAAAGGAAATGGGGCTTACCAAGCAACAGGATGCTACAATGGAGCTAAGTATTTTTAGCTTTTAACATTATTAGAAAACAAAAATATTTTTAGCTCTTTAAAATTATTAGAAAACAGTAAAATATGTTTAAATCTAAACAGAAGAAGTAAACTATGTTTAAATCTAAACAGAAATATTTTTACCTGTTATCTTCTATTTCAATTTTCACTAATTTGCTATTTGACTGATACTTAAGTCTTCCTTTCCTCACAACCCTACCTAGTACATCTGCAATAGTACACACATCAATATATAAATGCATTTGCTGTATGAAAACTATTTAAAAATTAAAAAACTGTACCTATCAATTCACAACTTTCTGCATCTTGAATAGCCAAAACTTCAGGAAATGGCTTAAGCTTGAATAGGGTTTTAAACAAAAGATTTGCGTCACCAATATTGATGATGTCAGTTGAATCCATGAAATAAAGTTTGTATTGATGTGCTGTTACTTTAAACTTTGCTCGATTATCAACAACGCTGAAATTTGAGATTGCATAAGAACCATACTCATCTAGCTTGCTTGCAAGCTTTGTAATGAATACTTTAGGTATGGTAGCTTGGATTCTCTCACCCTAACAAAAGAAAGAAATTTTTTTTTCTTAGGAGAGAATTCATAACAGTAATAAAGGAAAAAATAGATGAGTTAAGAAAAGAATAAGAATAATTTAGTACCTCCAAGTCCACCAGGACCAGTTCATAACTTTCAGGTAAGTTTCTGTCCCTTGTTTCCTTGATTTGATACTTGCAAGCAACCTTGACTTTGATAGTCCAGTCAGATCTACCTTTTTGTAGATCACTAAATTTAGAAAATGACGTCCATAGCTTCAATTCAATTCTGGTAATGAGGGTATTTTGTGTTTTTGCAGGGTGTATGATTGTGGTGATGGCTAACAACTTCAGAATGAGAGTAAAATGAATCATATAAAGGGGGCCAAACAGTAACTTTTCACATTCTGGGACTGTTCAAATTTTCAATTTTTTTTTAAAGATTTTTTTAATCATGTTTGTAATATATGTGGAGTAATTAGAGCCGAATTATTAATTAATTTTGTATTTTCAATTTTTTTTTGGATCATTTAAAGGGCCAAAGAGTAACTATTCAATTTTATTATTTGAATTTTTTTTTTGGATCATTTAAAGGGCCAGAGTAACTTTTCATATTCTGGGACTGTTCAAATTTCTAATTTTTATTTAAGATTTTTTTAATGCATGTACTCAAACAGGGACTATTATTCTTATTTGAATTTCAATTAAAAGTTATCTGTTTCCATGTCATTCATTAATGAATGGTAATAATTATCAATTTTAGCCAATAAATATGCCTAAAATCTGCTCTATTTACAGTTGTTGTTGAAGATGATTATTTATTGACAGTTTCCGGAAATAGAGGACCATCTTCCCGCCCAAACTTCTATTTTAAGAATTGTTTCTTATTCACTTGTGCTTTTATATATTTATTGATATGTTTCCTAATCGAATTAGGAGACCAGGCTGTCAATCCGCGTCTGGTGGCTAGTTATGTCGCGTGACATATTTAGCCAGTGGCTAGTTATGTCGCGTGACATACTTAGCCAGTTTACAAAAACTTTCAATCATTCTTCCTTTTGTTCAACCAATTCATTCTATTTGTGTGTGACCCAATAGGATTGTATTATGTTGGCAATGAGTCCGATCATATCGACCCTCATAAGACATAAGCGGACTCTAGCAAGCCATTATGTCTACCCAAATAACACAACGTAAGAGTTCACGTTTCCAATGGTACACTTCCATTTCTCCCTTTGTCTCACGATGTTATATTGAACACAAGTCATGGTCCACGTCAACTTGTATTTGTTCAATGCTTTCTCGATCTTGAGTATAATGATAGTCCAATCATATTGGGGTGTGGCCACACGCTTTCATCATTATCACTCATCGAGGGGCCCAAGTAAAACATCTCTCTTCCGAGGGACAAATTCCATCTTGACTTATCATCCTTCCCATCATGAATCAGATCATGCCAAAGATAGCCTTTATAGATATCGTGTTAAGATACTGTTTGACTAAAATCAAACATAACTTTCATCATATGTAAGGTCATGATAATCTCAGGTCTAGGGACTAAATGAAGTGACCATATGAGATTTAATTATGACATTTGACCATGACATAAATCTCATACGGGTCAAGTCCAGTCACTTGTTCTCTAACAAGTACCCATAATTTCAATGTGCATCTCTATGCATATAATAATCATATGATTATCCATTGACAATTATACTAATTATTCTCTTAATAATTAGGGACGGAGATTATTACAATAAATATGCAAACTATATAATAATCAAATAATAAACATAAACGATAAAGATGATACATAACGGTTTTCAGTTAAACATAACTAAAGCCTAGGGCATTACACCAACAAATTTTGCCTAACAAAATTTTGGCATGGCTTCGCTTGCGCGAGGAATCTTGACTCTAGCATTGGCTTGGGATTGACTTTTACGAGGGTATACGACAAGGCTGTATGACACGGTCTAGACAAAAACCAACCAAAAGTCACGGTTTAAAAAGTGTGACACGGACTAATGCAGTGGTCGACACGGGTTAAGTCAAGGGGAGGTTGGGATGGTTCCGTGTTCGCCCGGGGGCGTCGTAACACCTTCCGTGAATGCATCTGAACAACCATCCCTGGTTGAGGACGTAGTGTGCAAAAGTGTACATGAGTATATAGTGCGCGTAGTGTGCGGTCACTAAAAATTCTTTTTTTTGTGTTAAAATAGAGATTTTCAATATGTGTCTTAAAAGAATGTTTTAGGATGGGGAAATGCATCACATAAGCACGTAATTTTCTGGTCTGCGAAACCAGTCCAGATTCTGTACAGAATAGTGCTAAAGTTGCCACAGTTTCCAAATTAATTCCAAAAGAAACTGTCCTGGTGTATCTGCGAATAAGGTCGCGTGGCCTGGTCCAAGGCAGATCAGGCCGCACGGCTTGATCCAGCAATTTTCCAGGTTTCAAACTGTTGCAATTCCAGAATGTTTAGCCAGAGATTCTGGGCAATTTCCAGCTTCATAACTGTACTTGTTATTGTTCAGAATATATACAAGCAAAAAAATAGCACAAGGAATGCATAAAAAGGAAAATATTTAATCACAAGCACAAAAAATGGACTCGGAACGGAAGGCTAACCCTCGTAAATTTTACAAATCTTCTTATGAGAAAAAGAATTTGGAAAGCATTTAATCGATCCCCAGTGGAGTCGCTAACTGTGAATTACCCCACGATCACGCATGCAATACCGCATGGGTAGTTTGCAAATCATTTCGAGTCCCGAGTCACCTCATCGTTGGAAAACACCAAATTAATGAAAAACGAAGTCGCCACGCCATTTTGATAGTCCTCAAAACTTTGAAAAAAAGGAAAAATATACTAGGTCCGGAGGTTAAGTTACCCCTTGGGAAGAACGTTTGGCGTTCACCCAAGGGGCCTTGCAAAAGCAACTCTTCCAAAGGGTCCAAAGTTTATGAAAGTGTGTGTGTGTGTGATTTAAGAAAGAGAAAGAAGGATTTTTACATATTTAAAGGAATATGCCAAGCCTTTTCCTAAGCTAGGAACCATTTTTTGAAGGTTCTAGGTCTAGGATGACTTGAACTTTGATATTTTAGGGTTCTTGATCCCATGTCCATTTAGAGCTCGTGGATATCACCATTCAACCTTTTCGACCCTTTTGATTGGATTATCGACCACTTAGGCCATGTAAGGCCTAGATGTATCTTACTCCAACCTTCATTGGGGAATTCTTAGGTTAAGTGTAACAAAGATTGGATCTTTAAGCTTTATGATGGAACATTCTAAGAGGGGGACAAAGATTACATCTTTCATGGAGATTTAGATGTAAAGATTGAAACTTTACATTAAATCCACCATTTTTACATACTAAGGATAGTAAGCAAGACGTAAATCTATGATTTTTAGTATATAAAGATTGAGTTTTTTTTAGGTTTGTCCTACACCTTTTGAGCCATTATCTTTGACTTAGATGATCCTTGGAGCAAGTTTTATAGCATTTTGTGGAGAAATTAGTGTAAAGATGGGAACTTTACACTAATATCCCACTTAGGATGCTAGGAGAATACAAAGGAAGTATAGATCTAAGACATTTATATACAAATATTGGATCTTTATGGATCATCCTATGTCCTTAGTACCCCAATAGGTGGAAAATCATAGGAAGGCTAGATCTAGGGACAAAGGGGGAGCATTTAGTAAACAAAGATAGCATTTTTATCTAGGAATATAAAAAGGACCACATCATCTTTAGGTGAATCATCCCTAGAACAAGTATTTGTTCATCCTTGGGAGAGGATTCTCTTAAATCACTTGTATAGGGGAGTGGGGAATGATAGATCTACATTTCTAAAGTATAAAGACGGAAACTTTACAATATAATAACAAGTAATAAAAGAGATAATATAATGTGAGAGTAGATCTACAAGAATAAAGTGCAAAGATTGAAACTTTATCTCATAATAGCAAGTAATCAACAAATATTAAAGAGAGTAAAAGTGTATAGATGTAGATTAGGGTAGGGAGGAGGAGAGATTACCAATTGTTGGTTGATCTCTATATTCTTAGGGGTGTTTCTTGAGTATAGGTCTATTAGGAATATATTAGGATTAGGTTGGTTTAGGAGAGAGAGTGGGCTCTTAGGTTTTAGGAGAGAGAATTCGTATTTAGATTTCTGCAGAGGTTTATTGCTTAAAAACTGTTTTTGAAAATGAGTAGAGAAGGCCTCAATTTATAGGCTTCTGTCAGGCTACGGATAAGGCCGCGCGGTGCCATCTTCCGCTAAAAGAGGCAGCGCGGCTTATTCTTCTGTCGACTCAACCTGTTTCTAGAACAAGGCAAGGTGGCAGATTTGGAAGCTTCTTTCCAGCGAGATCCTATCCAGTTTTGTAATTCCTGATAGGTCCTTCTGAATGAACGCTCGCCGAAAAACGATATAAAATATTATTTTTAGGAGTCGTCACGCCATTTTAAAGGGAACATTGTAAACCTTTTAAAAATGAGAAGATGGGTTCGGGGGTCAAGTTACGACGTGGGAAGAGAATATAGAGCTCACCCACGTCGTCTCTTTCGAGACTTTCAATCAAACAAGGACAATATAATCATTCTAAGTGTGTGCAAATCGTGTCAACAAGCAAACATACGAACTTTGGATTTTATTAATGATAATGAAAACAAGATACAACTTGTGAACCATTAAAAGGGGGCCACACCCTTACAAATGATAAACTTGAATTACAAGGAAAAGTTGAGACAGTCTGTCCAGGGACTTCGGATGTCGTACCACACAGGACTACCTCAGGAGAGGGATGTCGTACGACGCAGGACATCCTGGTCAGATTGCCTCTTACAAAAGGGGGTGGATAAGCCACCACAGCTACTCTAACATTAAAACAAGGCTACTTTAACTATGGAGAAACACTGTTTAGGGTCTGGACCCAATTTGGGGTTGACTGGAGTTAATAAAGTCAAGATTGACTTTCTGTGATACGGATGTCGTATGACACAGGACGCCAAAGGCAGTCTATTTCATACGACAGAGGCCGCCTCCATCAGTAGGTTACACCCAAATGATCTCAGACTTCCCAAACAATGATAATTGAACTAAAAACTACTTAAACATAGCTTGAAACTACAAAGGGAGTCAATCTGGATTAGCTGAAGTCATTGAAAGCCAAGCCAGCTTTCTGGGATCTCTATGTCGTATGACACAGGACATCTGAGGGTGTCCTGTGTCGGACGACAGAGGCATCCTATATTAGTGGACTTCATCAGATTGATCCCACACTACTCAGATCATGAAACTAGACTATAATACCAACTGATAGCAGTAGAATAACAGTAACAAATGAGTATTATGGGAGGATCACATGGCTTTAATGTCCAAATGTGAATGATCACATGATTTGGACCATAATCATGGGGCCATCACCTCCTAACTCAAACAAAAGTGATCAAGATTCCAACTTTAATGCAACTAATAGCACTAAATGTCCAGATCTGAGGTGGGAAGATGTGAATATTGATGATTCACATCTCCACCACCTTTATCATGCAAAATCCCAAATAAATCACATAATATCAAATAATATAAGCATGCAAGGCAAATGAACAAGTAAGCAAGATATGAACAGAGATAAGAGGAGTTTAGGGTCTACCTATTGTAGTCCACATGGCAAAGACACCAATAGTATGGTGCTTGCCTCTTCAAAACATCAACAAAGAGGATCACCCTTGGAATTGGCTTGGATGTGTGTGTGTGTGAGGAGGGAGGTGAGTGTGTGTTTCTCTCTCTTCTCTCCAATTTGGCAGAGTAACCTTACTTCCCAAAATCACTCCTAAAATGATCAGCAAAGGCCTATATTTATAGGCATGCTGAGAGGACCTTTCATGTCGTACGACATGGGGCGTTAACCGCCTTAGGGTCGTCCTGTGTCGGACGACACCAGTCATTCATAGGACAGACTGGGCCGAAGGGAGGCAGGCCCAAGAACAAAATGAATATAAATAATTAAATAAGCCCAACACTAATGTAAATAAATAAGCATGCCCAAAATTAAGGTAAATTCTTTGCAACTTAAGGAAAACATACCCAAAACATGGGTTCGGGTCGGGGTACTCACAGAGCCCCTCGGCGACGTCGCTTCCACGGGAAGTGGGGTCGTCAACAAAATGAGAATCCTGAGCCGGACAAAGACTGGCGGGAAAAAAGAGATGGCCAAGATGGTCGAGCGGTTGGACCCTTATGAAAAGGATTCCTACGTATCCCATGAGGGAATCAAGCCAAATCGTAGTTCGAAGATGGACGTTTATGTCCAGGGGAGAGCGACCATAATGGTCCTGCGGCTGGACCCTTACGAAAAGGATTCCTACGTATCCCATGAGGGAATCAAGACAAATCGTAGTTCATCCAGGAGGTGGCGAGAACAAGGGGCCACAGGCGTTTGTACCCAAGAGTGACTGTTTTTAGGGGAGTCACCCCAAAATAAAGACAACAAGGGCGTTTGTACCCGAATGAAATATAACCATAAAAGGAAAGACAATCATAACAAGAAAGATAATCGTAACGCGGGTGTTTGTACCCGAAAGAAACATAATCATAAAAGCATATCATGAAAGATAATCATAACACAGGCGTTTGTACCCGAAAGAAGCATAACATGAAAGATAATCATAACATGGGTGTTTGTACCCGAAAGAAGCATAATCATAAAGCATAACATGAAAGATAATCATAACATGGGTGTTTGTACCCGAAAGAAGCATAATCGTAAGGCATAACAGGAAAGATAATCATAACATGGGCGTTTGTACCCGAAAGAAGCATAATTATAAAGCATAATAGGAAAGATAATCATAACATGGGCGTTTGTACCCGAAAGAAGTATAATTATAAAGCATAACAGGAAAGATAATCATAACATGGGCATTTATACCCAAAAGAAGCATAATCATAAAGCATAACAGGAAAGATAATCATAACATGGGCGTTTGTACCCGAAAGAAGCATAATTATAAAGCATAACATGAAAGATAATCATAACATGGGTGTTTGTACCCGAGGTTGACTGTTTTTAGGGGAGTCACCCCGATTTTGACTATTTTAGGGAAGTCGCCCGAATTTTGAATGGTAAATAATAATGATAAACAACCGCGAGGGACGGACAAAAGGGACCAGGGGCAAAAAAAGGAATAACACCTTTTCCTGGAAGACCGATGTCGTACGACATGGGCGTTCCTCATAGCTATTTTAATTAAAACCGCTCAGTTACGTAAATGGAAGAACAGAAGGAGCGCCGAGCCAAGGAGAGAAAAAAGAAGAGAGTAGAGAGTAGACGAAATTTTCTTCCACTATTCTCAATCCAACACTCGAATCAAGATCAACAAGAGCAATACCTCCGAGAGCGGAAGCGAGGAGACAAGTACAACGAGCCTTATCTGCGAAGAGGAAGCTTGTGGAGCGGAACAAGCGCAAGAAATTCTCGGAGGGGAATGGATTCTATTCGAGCCTAGATTTCCACACTTCTACTGCGGAGCGAATGGGGGTAAGGATTTTAAACCGTCAATCCCTCCCCTTTAATTTTCGAAATTGGATTTCTAGGGTTCATGATAGCATTTGGGGAAAATCGCACCAAAAAGGGATTGCATGTTTAAAATAAAATGTATAAACACTAAATTAAAAGCAAACAAAAAGGATAATGACAAGATTTTGTTGAAAAAGGAATCATGAGATTCAAAATATAAAGTGAAAAAGCACACAAATGAAAGAATGCACAAATTATCATGATTGTGTTCTGATACCTATGTTGTGCTTACCTGCAGGTTCTGCGGACCAAGGGGTCCCCTGATATAATCACTACCATCTGGGACATTCTTCCCGGCTCCGCTGACATCCCGAATAGTCCCAAGGGCCTTATTTATGCTGCGGGCCTCGGTCCCTTCTTCACAGCTGTCAGTGAGATCAGAGATACGCCCAGTTGTATTCACCCGACTACTGACTCCTCAGGTCATAGCTGCGAGGAGGGCAGCGGGGGCAGGGGCACAGATGCTGATCCCTCCTCGGTTCTTTGAGTATGAGACCGGGGGCGTCATTCGCCGCTCATCCTTTGACATGTCTGAGACCCATCCTCACTTGCGACTGCCTCGTGGGACTACCTCTGTGAGCATTCTTTATTTTTCTGCCTTATTCAAGTCTTATCACTGTATTACTGCCCATATACACTGCTTCTGACTGCCTCTTTTGTTTCCATTCAATAGGTTCCGGCTAAGACCTTCAAGGCAGTTGCCAAGGCATTCACAGGAGCCATCAAGATGCTGCGCTAGTTCCAGAAGAGTGCGGAGCATTGGAAGGGGAAGTGCAGCTCCCAGGCTAGTGACGTTGTACCTCCCAAGAAGAGGTCGAGACCGACCCTGGCTCCATCTAGTTCACAGACGGGCGGCTCAAGCCAGCAGCCCCGGCATGATGACGATGATGACGAGGATGACCCTTATCAGCCCCCGTTCTCCACAGTGCCCGAGTGGCATGGATACTATGGCGAACCCCAACCTTGGGCCTTAGATGAGGAGGATGATGACTCTGATGGCGAGATCCATGAGGAGCAGGAAGGCAGTGGCGATGGCCAGGAGCAGAGCGGCTCTGAGGAGCAGGGAGGAGGCGGCGACGGCCAGGAGGAGAGCGGCTCCGAGGAGAGCGGGGAGGACTTTGGCGACGACTCCGAGTCGGATTGACTGTTGCGGCCCCCTTTTGCCATGCTTTAGGACTCTTAGGGAGAGAGAGAGAGAGAGAGAAGAAACAATGCATGCACTACTCTATTGCTTTTAAATCTTGTAAAACAATTATTTTTTTTGCACTTTGTAATTTAACAACTAAAGTATTTGCTTAATGGTATCTAGACTTTTTTGTTTATATGCATAAGTCCATCCCAAGAAAGGCAAAAAAAAAAAAAAAAGATGGCATTTGCTGTGGTTGAGTGTTTTTGTGGTTTGTGATGTTGGTATGTGTATTTATGGATGTATTGGGTGTAAAGTGTGCCCAAATCCTCTCCCATGCATTTGGTGAGTAAAGGGGAGTGTATATGTACTGTTTTGGGATGCTTTTGAACAGGTTTGGACAGGTTTTGAGCAAGCATTGGGTCGCTGATGGACTGCTGCAGATGCAGCAATTGCTGATGTCTGGTGGGACTTCCCATGTCGATGACACAGGACTGATGGGGAGCCCTATGTCGGACGACACAAGACAGCTGGTGGGGAATCCTGTGTCGGATGACGCAGGACATCAAGGGATAGCCCCTGTCGTACGACATGGAAAGTCCAAAAAATCGAATTTCTTGGGCAGCAAGCCCCAGCATTTATAAAAGGGCAGACTCGCAAAAAGCACATTCCAGCAGTCACAGCAGCTCCAAAATCGACCTTCAACCCCAAAATTAGCCCCAAGATCCAAAATTTGGCCCAAAATGGAACGTTTTGATGAGAGATCCGATGCATCCCCATTACAGGCAGAATCATCATGTGGCCATGGAGGCGCCCATCTTTTCAGACCTCAGTCAATCTGTCACTGGACAAGACTCGGAAATGTTTACGTGTAGGGGCGCATCTTTTAAAAAGTGGGAATGAGTCCTGGATTTGTGTATGACACACTCGCTTTTGGGTTTGACTCTTTTGGGAGAGTATAAGCATCACAAGGTGTGGAAAAGTGTATGGAAGCCCCTGCTGACCGAAACAGTGTTTGGCTCTATATTCCTAGAATGTAGAAAGAGAAGACTTGTCGAGACACTTGAAATCTTGTCTTATTCGTGATGATCACAAGGCTGCTAAAAACCCTTTATTGATGTTCAGGTTATCCAAACACTAAATCTGATATGAACAAATATTTTGATTAATCATGAGGAGAAAACCAACTGATATCGAGAATCAAACTCGAAAAGATGGAAAGAAGGATCTGTGTATAGGGACGGCCCTTAAGGAGACCGGATTTTTTGAGATTTGGTTGTGATTTCGATCGAACCAGTTATGGTTTCCTACGTTCCCCTCCTTGGGAGGAGCTCAGGTCGCCGTAGTTCGGGCTTATCCCGATTGAAAAGAGAATGAATGTTGAAATTCGAGGATCTGAGGACCTTTGAGGATTTTGAGGATTTGGAGAATTGAAAAACATGTCCTCCTGGAGTGTCAATGAAAGACACGGATGCGAAGCCCCAGTGGGACATCCACGGCAAGTGTTTTCGGAAGAGAAATGAAATATACTCACATGAAGTGTCAAAGGGAAGGATTGAATTTGCACAGTCTTTAATTGATGATCTTTTGAGCCGAGATGGATTTGACTCTGATTTAAGCAAACAATGAAGCATTAATTTGATTTAGCTCTCGAAGATATTAGAATGAAATTACTATCCGGTAGGGACTGTAGCTAGGTTTCAGGGCTTTGATCGGCTATCGGGTGATTTAGGATATCATGACCTCTTAAGATGAGAGGTCAGCTGGGTTTTTTGCTGACTAAGCCTCTAAAGATGAGTGGTTGGCTTGTAGGGATGTGTTTAGGAAATCTACGGCGATGAAGATTGATTGCCTCTAAGAATGAGAGGTCAGATTTTGACTTTGGCCAAAGGCAAAGGTAATGGTAATGGGAATATCCTCTTAAATTGAGAGGATGGCTTGGGATTGGTTTCGGTAATGTGAATTTCCTCTAAAATTGAGAGGACGGCCTGGGATTGGTTTTGGAAGGTGTTGGTGAGAGTAAGTCCAATCTATTTAGAACTCTTATGAACTTTTGAGGATTTGGGCTCTTTTTTGAAATTGGAGAGCTTCTCGAGAAGTCGGGGATTTTTGCTGAATGGAGAGGATCTAAAGTCTTTCTTTTGAAAAGCCTCCTGAGGATTCTTGCTGATTTATGAGGATTTAAAATCCTTCTTTTGATAACTTGGAAGGCCCCTTGAGGAGTTGAGGAATATCTTTGCCCTTCCTTCGCAACTTGAGTATTTTATGCGTCGCCGACTCTTGAAGCAAACTCCTTGGCATTTCTTGGACTTCTCTCAGTAAGGAGCAAAGGTGATGGCTAAACAGGGTTTCAAAATATGCCGATCTTGAAATGATAGGATATTGTTTGGTAAGGGTGAGGTAATGGCTTCCCTAGGGTGAAAGGCTTTAAATGAGAAAAGATTCATGCAAATTCATTGAGCAGTGAAATGATGAGGATGATGAGAGGGATGTGAGCACATGAGATGCAAGATGGGGAGTTGGTAAACCCCAATTTGAGAAGGATATCAATTGATTTTCTCACTCCGATGAATTTAAACATGACTCATTTCAATGGATCGGAATGTGCGCTCGCCCCGAAAAAAAATTAAAAAAAAATTCGGGTTTTCAAATGATGAAAAAGATTAGGAGTCGCCATGCCATGCTTTAGAGGTGCACTTTGAAAAACCTTTTGAAAGAGAAATGGGTCCGGGGGTCAGGTTACGTGTTGGGAAGAACCGAGAGTTCACCCAACACGCCTCATCCATAGACGAGTCTTTCTAATTTAGACATCCAAATAATTCAAAAAAATGTGCAAACAATGATAATAGACAAGTGCGATAAATATGAATTTTATTGAACAAATGAGATTATTACAACTTGTAGACCAATTGATCAGGGAGGCCACACCCCATTACAGCAAGGAGAACAGATTACAACTGAAACCAAGTCTTCTGCAAAGGACCACTTATGTCGCGTGACACAGGACTCCTCATGTCCAAATGTGTCGCGTGACACCAATGGTCACCTTGCAGAGACTTTACAGCACCCAAATTACATCAATCTCAAATGAACACAAATCACAATTACAAACTAGATTTGAGCACTAAAACAACATAATCACACCAACTGAATGACAAACTAACTAGCTAACAACTTACACCTGAAGGATGATCCCTGCAGATGGGCACGATGTGTCGCATGACACAGGACTCCTCATGTCCAAATGTGTCGCGTGACACATGCTTACCATCTGCAGGAACCTTACAACTGAGAAACAGATTCAACAGATGCCAAATTAAATCAATCAATTATTCCATGGCCAATCAAAACAACATGAATCAGAGACAGATCAACCAAAGGAGTGTGGATATGGGAGATCCACACTCCCTTGACATCCAAATTGCAATTACAAATAAATCACATCATGAACATGCAATTGGATTCAAGTAAACACCATTTAAACAGAGAGATTGCAGTTGCCACTTGATAATCAGAGGCAGATGGAGCCTGATTATCAAGTGGAAGGAAAGGAAGCACAATGAAACAAATAGATGAGAGAGAGAGAGAGAGAGAGAGAGAGAGAAAGGGAATGAGATGTTACCCTTGTAGTCCTCAACTTCCGCACCAAGTTAGGTGCAAAAGTCTTCGATTCAGCTACTGGAGTAGAGATTTAGACACAAGTGGAGAGCTGGATTGAGGTCTTCAAGGTGTTTTGGGGAAGTATGGGGGTAATTAGGTAGGAGATGTATGAAGGATGAAGGAATTGGAGGGGAATTGGTTGGTTTTTTTGTGTGGGAAGAGGAGAGAGAGAGAGAGGTTTTGGAGTGATTTCTGCAGAGTGACATTAGGGAGTGGAAATTGGGATCCAGAAATGAGAGGGGTAGGGTCTTATTTATAGCTGCTGATCATGGTCACCTTGTGTCGCACGGTACTCTGTAACCACTTTCCAAGGCTTCGAGTTGTCGCGTGACAGGAAGTGCCACCAACCGTTTTTTGGCGCCAAATCTGGTTCTGGAACATTCTGGGATAATACCCAAAAAGTCCAAAACGGATTTATTCCCTTTAGGTCCCTTGGCATGAGCAAAGTACAAAAAAGTACTTTCTTCGCGAGAAACTTATGAAATGTTTCTGGAAGTCTCGAAATAGACCGGGAATTCACCAAAATTCCCCCTAATGCAATTTTATCATATTAAAATGCATCTGGAAAGGTTGCAAATTGGATTGGCGTACTTACAGAGCCCCTCGGCAACGTCACTTATGGAAGAAGTGAGGTTGTCGATAAAAAAGACCCAATCCCATGGCATTGGTGGGGATAAGGCGGAGGGTTGGACAGATGATCTGGGAGATTGGATGGCTGGACCTTTGGAGAAAGGATTCCTACGTATCCCCGGGAGGGAATCAAGCCGGTCGTAGTTCAGACTATTCGAAGGTGTCTGACCCAAAGAGACTGTTAGGAGGTGTCTGACCCAAGATTAGACTTGAGGGGGATTCACCCAAGATTCGACTGGAGGGGGAGTCACCCGAGACTTTAACTAGAGGGGGAGTCACCCGAGACATGACTGGAGGGGGAGTCACCCGAGAATTTGACTGGAGGGGGAGTCACCCGAGACTTGACTGGAGGGGGAGTCACTCGAGACTTTGACTGGAGGGGGAGTCACCCGAGACTTTGACTGGAGGGGGAGTCACCCAAGACTTTGACTGGAGGGGAGTCACCGAGACTTTGACGGAGAAGTCACCCAAGACTTTGACTGGAGGGGGGTCACCCGAGACTTTGACTGGAGGGGGAGTCACCCGAGACTTTGACTGGAGGGGGAGTCACCCGAGACTTTGACTGGAGGGGGAGTCACCCGAGACTTTGACTGGAGGGAGAGTCACCCGAGACTTGACTGGAGGGGGAGTCACCCGAGACTTGACTGGAGGGGGAGTCACCCGAGACTTTGACTGGAGGGGGAGTCACCCGAGACTTTGACCAATGCTTTTAGGAAAGTAATCGACTGAGATATGCTTTCATACCTGTGCTGTGCTTACCTGTAGCTGCCGGAGGGACTGATGCTACTGCTACTGACGATTGTGGCTGCCGGAGGGTCTCATGCCATTGCTGATCTTGGAAGTTTATGGCCGGGCTTTGGAGGGAATTTGATGTTACCACTGTTATTGACAATTGCCGGGTGCGGGGCGGTCTTTGTTGACTGTTGGTTGACTTAGGAATCGTGAACCTTGCTTGATGTGACCCGGGATCTGTTTGCTAGGGACCAGATTTTTGTTGAAGCTTTTGGCGGCGGGGCCGACGATCTTGATGCACGTTGTTGGGAAGACTGATAGACTTGGGATTCTTTGTCTCGGTTTTGCTTTGAGGGGCAATCTTTGAGATTTGCTCAGTTTGATTGTTGTACCTGCGGGGGAAAACAACACTCCAAGCAGTATATCTAACTATGTTATTCTGTTAGCAACATTTAAACTATGTTAGCTTGTTTGCACGAGTTTGTCCATTCTGGGGACGAGAGGAAAGAAAAGCGGTTTTTATTGTATTGACAGGTTGGCCTTGTCAGGTTTGTACATGAGATTATGGAACTGTCTCGGGTGAGTGTGTATAGTGATACATATGGTGGGGGGACCCTCTCCCGTGCATTTACACGTGGATGTGTGAGGTGTATTGCAGCGACGGCGCGTCAGAGAGTGTCACGGGGAAAAGACTTGCAAGACCCTGTTGTTGTCTGATGCTGACCACGTGTGTCGCCCGACGTGAAGTGTCTGTTGTGCATGTTGTGTCGCACTACTGGACGAAGATCGTACAGGGCCCTTTTAAAATCAACTCAGGACTCATTTGTAGACATTTCCCTTTCAGCAGGAGAAACCCAGCAACCCCAACTTGACAGACAAGCAATTTCTGTGACCAAGGTTGAAACTTACAATCACCATAGAGCACCATAACAGGGAAATAGCTTCTCGAGAACATCAATTTCATCATGAATTCCTTTAAGTTTCGCATTATCACCGGAAGTATCATAAGGAGCTCATTTATGGAAGGTATAGTATGCCGTGTCTTTGGTCATTAAAAGATTGGAAGATTGACTGGGATTTACTCCGGGCTGCATCCTGTTTTTGGGATTCGGAGAGGCATGTTTTCATTTTGTTTTACAATGATCTGACGCCGACCATAGAGGATTTCAGAGCATTGACTGGTTTGAGCGAGTCGACGAGTGTAGCATTCCCACGGGACTGACGGCCAGTTGTGAAGCAGTTATCAGACATTTTGTGTCTGCCAGCAGATCAAGTGTCATCTATGATTCTGGATGATGGGTCCATAGACTTGACTCGGATGGCTAGGTTGCGCTTGTCCAGTCCTGAGCTGTTTGATCTTTCCACATCCCTGGACATGTTTATGCTGTTTAGCTTGTCGGCTCCCTATTTCTGTGGGTACATTGGAGTCTGTCCGGGCACACTGTTGGAGGTTGTCAGGCAACTTCGGGGCGACCGAGGTGTGTACCTTCGTCAAATCCATACTGGGTAGGGGGAGATGGACATTGTACCATTGTTACTGGCTGAGACCTACCACGATATTGACAGGCTAGCAGGAGGATCATGCTTCATGGGTGCAGGAAGCCCCAGTTTGTTGTCTTTGTGGCTTTCTGAGCGATTGCGCTTGATCGGGCCATTACCAGAGGGTCGGACGGCGATGCTTTGGGTGACCAGGCCACGCAGGCTGTTGAGAGACGTGGCCAATGACAACGGGCAGATGAGGTTGACATGGTACGGGACTGTCGATCTAAGCTTTTGGATTCCAGAATGGGGGTTACAGACCATGAGAGACATTCAGGATGGGTCAGTGGTAGTCAGGCTGCCAGGCTTGCATGTGTCTTCATTCTATATCCCATCATTGGTGAACAGGCAGTATGGGTACCCTCAGCAGATTATTCGGGCTTTGAGAGAGAAACTGACGACTGACGTTGTTCCGATGGCTATGACCGAGCCCCAGACTGTGCAGTTCTTCAGCAGATCCTTTCTGGAGGGTTTCTTTCCTGCACGGACACTTCTTCGGCAGTCTAGAGGGATTACGTTCTTGACCACAGAGTATCTAATTTGGTATGAGGAACAGCAGGTTCCTGTGCAGTTGGCGATAGAGGCTCACCGTCGGGAATACTTGGGGGCAAACTACCCGACCAGCCGGTCTTTCAGAGATACAGAGGCCCAGGGGAACCCAGATAATATTACCGGTGATGTTGCTGAGGACTATCGAAGGCAAGAGATCCAGAGAGCTGCTAGGAGGGATGATCCAGAGGTGATAGCTCGCAGAGAGGCCTTGCGACAAGAGAGGGCTGCCAGGGCTGCTTCGAGGGAGATTGGTCTGATCGAGCCACCGACACGCGTTATACCTGAGTTGGGACGGGCTCAAACCGACTTATTTGACATTCCTAGGCCAAGGACCTCCCGGGGACCGAGGAAAAGAAAAGACAGAGGAACGAGTTCGGGAGCGGGGACGAGCTTCTAGACACTTTTTTGAGAGATAGGAGACTCTTTTTTTTTCTTGTACTTTGAGGGAGAGATTTATTTGTATGGAACATGAGTATCCCTTGATTACTTAATGCAGACAAAATGGACGTTAGCATCTTGAAAATTATTTCTCTTTTTATTCGCAGCAAGTTATTTGAATCAAAAGCAGGCCGTGCTTGAACTTGTCAAAAAGAATATTAACTTAAAAATGAACCTTTGAAAAGCTTTGGAACTGTAATCAAAACACATTTTTGGCCAAAATATGATGTTTTGCAGCATTTTAGACCGAACCACGAGTGGTTGCCTACGTTCCCCTTTTACAAAGAGAACTAAGGGGCTCAGGTCTCCGTAGTTCGACTCAATCGACTTTTGTGTTTAAAGAAGGGGAAGACAGAAGGGGAAATATGGTGCAACCCTGTTTTTTACCTAGGCTACCCATTTTTAGGGTTTTCAGCCTAGCTGGGTATATTCTTTTAGCACCGGGCGCGTCCCTTATTTTTGCATGGACTGCCTTTTGAGAGGTTTTCAGTCACATCTAGGACAGTTTTATTGCGCCTTTATTTTCATTTCTTTTTTTTCTTTTTTTATTTTATTTAGAGGGGGAAAAGACTCGAGATCACATAATACCTCCGCAACTTGTCGCCGTTGACAGGATGCAGAAATGGGTTGCCGTCCAGATCTGTCAGCTGCATTGCTCCTCCGGAGAATATCTTCTTTACTAGAAACGGTCCGACCCAGACAGGTGCCCATTTGCCCAGTGCACTGTTCTGATTTGCGGGCTTCATCTTGAGAACCAGATCACCAACCTTGATGTCCCTGGGTTTCACTCTTTTGTCAAAGGCACGGGCCATTCTTTTCTGATATGCCCGGTTATACTCCATGGCCTTTAATCTGCGTTCGTCTAACAGTGCCAATTCGTTGTACCAACTTTGGAGCCATTCAATCTCATTTACCTCATTCTCGAGCAATACCCTGAGGGATGGAATTTATAGCTCAATGGGCAAGACAGCCTCCATTCCGTAGGTCAAGGCATATGGAGTAGTACCTGTAGCAGTCCGAATGGAAGTGCGGTAGCCCCACAATGCTAGATGCAATTTCTCCGGCCAATCCCGTCCTCGTTCGGCCATCTTCTTTATGATTCTCTCAAGGTTCTTGTTAGCAGCCTCAACAGCACCATTTGTCTGCGGTCTGTATGGTGAAGACTTGTGGCGCTTGACCCTGTATTCAGTGAGCAATCGATCAGTTTCTCCTTCGAAATGGGTTCCATTGTCAGAGATGATTTCATTTGGGACTCCGTAGCAGCAGAATATCTGTTCCTTTATGAAGCGAGCTACCTTCTTAGCTGTGAGCACTTTGTAGGATGCGGCTTCCACCCACTTTGTGAAGTAATCTACCGCGACCAAAACAAATGAATGTCCATTGCTCCCTGATGGAGTTATCTTCCCGATGACATTGATCCCCCACGTTGCAAAGGGCCAAGGAGTTGTCATACAGTATAGATCATGAGGAGGGATGTGGTTTAGGTTGGAGAAACGCTGGCACTTATCACAAGTCCGCACAAATTGAATACAATCAGTCTCCATAGTGATCCAGAAGTAACCCAGTCTGATAATGTTGTGCATAAGGGATCGAGCGTTCATATGAGGTCCATAGGCGCCGTTGTGAACATCTTCCATTACTCTCTGAGCTTTTTCTTTGCTGATACAGAGTAGGAGTGGGCAACATTCCCTTTTCTTCCATAACTCATAACCAAGTATGACGTACTGAGCCGATAGCCTTTTCAGAGCTTGCAAACTCTTGGCCCGAACACCTTTTAAGTCTCCTTCTTTATCAACGGGGAAGGATGCTTCACCATGTTTGAGATATTGGAAGATCTGGTTGTACCACGGTTCATTGACGGTTTTGATCTCTACTTCACAACATTATGCAGGATTTTCTTTGTTGGGTTTTACGGGTCCATACGCAGCGGAATTAAGCATTAAAACATAAAACCCAAGAAGCCCTAGGATCCGTTCTATACAATTAATTTAAATTCCTATGAGATAGAATTAAACCAACCTTGAAACGCTTTCCGGTCTTGAGCTATCGAACGATTTTGATTATGTGATATCGAATCACAAACTTCGTTCTTCAACTTGCTTGAACTCTAGGCCTTGATCGATGAACGAGCGAAGACCCTCTTTCGGTATCCACACCTTTGAATGAATCCAAGAACAACTTCTTGATGATTGCTAGATCTAAACCTTGAAGAATATTGAGAGTATTTAATTATAAATTTTGCTTGAAAAATTTCGGATGACCTTTAAGGTCCGATGTAACCCTTGTATTTATACTACAATAGTAGGAATACCTCTCCTAATCGTATTAGGAGAGACAGTGTCAAAACCGCGTACGGGCCTATTATGTCGCGCGGTATATTAAGCCATTGGCTTAATATGTCGCGTGACATATATAGCCGTATACCGAATCTCTCAATCATTCTTCCTCCGGTTTAACCAATTCATTCTAGTTGTGTGTGACCCAATAGGATTACATTATGTTGGCAATGAGTTCGATCATATCGAACCTCATAAGACATAAGCGGACTCTAGCAAGCCATTATGTCTACCCAAATAATGTAACGTAAGAGTTCACGTTTCCAACGGTGTACTTCCATTTCTCCCTTTGTCTCACGATGTTATATTGAACACAAGTCATGGTCATTGTCAACTTGTCTATGTTCAATGCTTTCTCGATTCATGAGTATAATGATAATTCCAATCATATTGGGGTACGGCCATACACTTTCATCATTATCACTCATCGAGGGCCCAAGCAAAACATCTCTCTTTCGAGGGACAAATTCCATCTTGACTTATCATCCTTCCCATCATGAATCCGATCATGCCAAAGATAGCCTTTATAGATATCGTGTTAAGATACCGTTTGACTAAAATCAAACATGACTTTCATCATATGTAAGGTCATGATAATCTCGGGTCTAGGGAATAAATGAAGTAACCTTATGAGATTTACTTATGACACTTGACCATGTCATAAATCTCATGCGGGTCATGTCCAAATACTTGTTCTCTAACAAGTACTCATAATTTCAATGTGCATCTCTATGCATATAATCATCACATGATTATCCATTGACAATTATACTAATTATTCTCTTAATAATTAGGGACGCAGATTATTATTAACAAATATACAAAACATATAATAATCAAATGATAAACATCTCATATAATAATAAATAATGTCAACACATAAGTCTATGAATCATAGGCCTAGGGCATAACACCAACAGTCTCCCACTTGCACTAGGCCCAATCTACCATGTATCGAATACCCATGGACCTAACATGACCATCATGTTTAGCTTGCGAGAGAGCCTTAGTTAGTGGGTCCGCCACGTTGTCATCGTGTCTACTCGCATATCTTAACGTCTTCCCTTTCACATATCTCACGGATAATGTGGAAACGTCAAAGTATGTGTTTGGATCTACGGTGTGATCTTGGTTCCTTTGCTTGTGCAATGGCACCATTGTTATCACATGAAAGTTCAATAGGGTCTACGATGCTTGGAACGACTTCCAAATCACTAATGAACTTCTTGATCCAAACCGCTTCCTTAGCCTGCATCGGATGCCGCTATGTACTCGGCTTCGGTTGTAGAATCAGCGACGGTACTTTGCTTGGAACTTTTCCAACTCACGGTTCCTCCATTAAGCGTAAACAAAAATCCAGATCGCGATGCGAAATCATCTTTGTCGGTTTGGAAGCTAGCATTTGTGTAGCCTTTGACTACAAGATCTTCTTCCATTCCTCCAAAGACCAAGAATGCATCCTTAGTTCTTCGTAAGTACTTAAGGATATTCTTGACTGCTATCCAATGTGGTTCACCGGGATCCGATTGGTACCTACTCGTCATGCTTAGAGCACACGAGACATCGGGTCTAGTACATAACATAGCATACATGATAGACCCAATTGTCGAAGCATATGGAATACCATTCATTCTCTTTCGCTCATCATTAGTCTTAGGACTTTGATTCTTGCTAAGAGATATACCATGCAACATTGGCAAATTCCCTCTTTTAGAATTTTCCATTTGGAATCTTCTAAGGACTTTGTCAATGTAAGTACTTTGACTTAAACCAATCATCCTCTTGGATCTATCTCTATAGATCTTGATACCAAGGATATATGCGGCTTCGCCCATATCTTTCATTGAAAAACACTTCCCTAACCAAGACTTAACAGTCTGTAGTGCAGAAACGTCGTTTCCAATGAGTAAGATATCGTCGACATACAATACTAAAAAGAGTGCTACGCTCCCACTAATTTTCTTGTACACACAAGGTTCATCTTCGTTCTTGATAAAGCCAAACTCCTTGATTGCTTCATCAAAACGTAGATTCCAACTCCTAGAAGCTTGCTTTAATCCATAAATGGATTTACGCAACTTACACACCTTGTTAGAATTTTACGGGTGACAAAACCTTAAGGTTGTATCATGTATACATCCTCAAGTAACTTCCCATTAAGGAAAGCTGTTTTGACATCCATTTGCCATATCTCATAGTCATAATATGCGGCTATGGCAAGTAAAATTCTAATAGACTTAAGCATAGCTACAGGCGAAAAGGTTTCATCATAGTCTATGCCATGAATCTGCCTATATCCCTTAGCTACTAGCCTAGCCTTATAGGTGTGCACCTTCCCATCCATGTCGGTCTTCTTCTTGAAGACCCATTTGCACCCTATGGTTTTTACACATTCGGGTGGATCAATCAAGTTCCAAACTTGATTATCAGCCATGGATTGTAATTCGGACTTCATGGCCTCTTGCCATTTTTCTGAATCAGGAGCGGATATCGCTTCTTGATAGCAAGTGGGTTCATCGTTTTCGATTAACACCACTTCATCATTTTCCGTAATGAGAAATCCATATCTCTCGGGTTTGGATCGTGACCTACCACTTCGGCAAAGAACTTGTGCATCTTGAACCGGTTCCACAATGGTTTGTGAACTTGGTTCAGTTTCTACCATTGGTTCAATGTTGTTTTCGGGTTCTCGAATTTCTTCGAGATCTATTTTACTCCCACTGGTTCCTTTGCGAAGAAACTCCTTTTCTAAGAAAGTACCATTTCGAGCAACAAACACTTTGTTCTCGTTTCGGTTGTAGAAATAGTATCCTTTGGTTTCCTTAGGATAACCCACGAAAACACATTTATCAGATTTAGGTGCTAGCTTGTCGGAAGTTAACTTCTTGACATATGCATCGCAACCCCAAATCTTCATGAAAGACAAACTAGGTTTTCTTCCATACCACATCTCATATGGGGTCTTTTGAACCGATTTGGTAGGAACTCTGTTTATAGTGAAAGCAGCAGTTTCTAGTGCATGTCCCCAAAAGGATAAAGGAAGCTCAACTTGACTCATCATAGAACGAACCATGTCCAACAAAGTTCTATTCCTCCTTTCAGACACACCATTCCATTGTGGTGTTCCGGGTGGAGAGAGTTCTGAAACGATTCCACAACTCTTAAGATGACTGTCAAATTCTTGGCTCAAATATTCACCACCTCGATCGGATCGAAGTACTTTAATAGTTTTGCCAAGTTGATTTTGCACCTCATTTTGAAATATTCGAAATATCTCAAACGATTCACTCTTATGTTTCATTAGATAAACATATCCAAATCTACTATAATCATCAGTGAATGTTATGAAGTACCGAAATCCTCCCCTAGCATCGCAACTCATAGGCCCACATACATCGGTATGTATGAGTCCTAATAAGTCGCCCGCCCTTTCACCGGTTTTGGTAAATGGGTCCTTGGTCATCTTGCCAAGTAAACAAGACTCGCATGTCTCATATGATTCATAATCATGTGAGTCCAAAAATCCATCTTTGTGGAGTTTAGAAATGCGTTTCTCGTTTATATGGCCAAGACGACAATGCCATAAGTGTGGTTTACATCATTGGGTTTAGATTTCTTGTTAATGTTATAGATATCATTATCTTGACTTTCAACATCAAGAATATAAAGGCCATTGAATGAAACAGCAGTACAATAATGCATATCACTCTTGTAAATAGAAAATTTCTTATCACGTATAAGAAAATTAAAACCTTCATCATCCAAAGCTGAAATCGAAATAATATTCCTACTTAAAGCTGGAACGTAATAACAATTGTTCAAAACAAGTATTAGTCCACTAGGTAAAGTAACTTCACAAGTTCCTACGGCTAATGCAGCAACTCTTGCTCCATTCCCCACACGTAGGTCCACTTTGCCTTCCTTAAGCATCCTTCTGTTCTTTAGACCCTGCACATTTAGACAAATGTGAGTTCCACATCCGGTATCCAATACCCAAGAACTAGAAGTAGATAGGAATATATCTATAACAAAGATACACGAAGTTGAAGCAACTCCTTTGCTCTTCTTCGGTGCTTCCTTGTATTTTGCGCAGTTTCTCCTCCAATGTCCAATCTCATTGCAATGGAAGCAGAGCTGCGTCCTCTTGGGACTTAGGCTTAGCCTCTTTAGGCTTGGAAGCCTCTTTGGGTTTTGGCAACCTTTGCCTTAGGATTAGCAACCTTGTTTTTCCTTTACCCTTGAACCCTTTCCCCTTGTTAACCATTAGCACTTGATCGGTTTTCTTCTCGACAATATTGGTTTCCAGTAGTCAACATTTGAACTAACTCGGAAAGGTTTCTATTCATTCCACCCATGTTATAGTGCATTATGAAATGACTAAAACTTTTAGGTAATGAATTCAATATTATGTCGGTAGCCAACTCTTGGCTAATTGGAAAACCGAGCCTTTCAAGATGCTCAATGTGGCCCTTTAACTTGAGAGCATGGGGACCAACAGCTTGTCCTTCACTCATCTTGCATGAGGTCAAGGCCGCAAGCTGTGTTGTACCTTTCTTGCCTAGCTTGAACTTGGAACATTTCCATCGGCCGATTGTTTAATTCGTTCGTCCCCAAGTGCTCAAGATCCTTCTGAAGGTTCTTGCACATGGCGGAGAGCATAAGACAACCAACATCTGTAGAGTCACGCTTGTGCTTTAGATATTGTTCCCTTATTGCCCTAGCAGTATTGGCAGCAGGTTCAGGTGGAATAGGTTCATCGAGAACGTACAGTTTCTCCTCTTGTTTGAGAACAATTCTCAAACTACGGATCCAATCCATATAGTTTGTACCATTCTCTTCCAACTTTTCCTTCTCAAGGACAGATCGCAGTGAAAACTGATTATTGTTTGATGCCATTTATTCTACAAAAAGATATACATAAAATATGAACACATATAAGTAAACATATTATATGAGAAGTATAATGCATTTAAATAAATGCTCCCACTAAATTATACACCTTCAAATGCAAATAAGCATAATATACATTTAATGGGCTAAGATCCAACTTTAATTCAATTTCAAGTTTGCTATGGGCAAACCGCTCAAAATTAAATTAATTAGGTAGAAAACATCAATCATATCACATATATGACTCTTAGATCTTTTATGAGATCAATTCAAGACATCATATGCCTAGGCATATTTTAATCTCATCTTATGCCTTGGGTCCAAAACCATTTTGATAACCCAATTAAGTTCATTCATATTAAACTTATAGGAACCACCATTTCCTCATCTTGCTCGCATTCGAATAGAATCAAAGCACCTTGCTATGGCAAGCCTACCCAAAACTATCCGAATGGTCTCAAGTGTTTAATCATGAATTGGCATAAAGAACTTAAAAGTTAAATGAAGGTTCTTTAAAGGTAGATTATAAGCATATCAGAAAGATAGTCAAAATCATGCACCGGGTAAGTTCCCGGGAAGATAGGCTGAGCCACAAGGACTTATTAAGTACCAACTCTTCCTTAGACAGAACTCTCCTAGACATGCATAATTTAGAAATCAACTCTGATTAGGCAACATAATCCCTACCTTTTATAAACAATCAGTTTCCTTTTAAATTTCGCGTATTTATGACTTGTTTCTATAAACAATCATAAGATCCAAAATTTACAATGTCTAAATCTAAACATATTAGGAAACTAAATATCATGTTTCAACTAAACATCTAATTAAAAAATTCTTAGCATGTAAGAACAATTAAAACATGCATCGCAATAATTATTAAAATCACATTTTAATCAATTAATCATGCATATCAATGAATCAATCAAGCATGGCATTATAAACACAATTTTATAACATCCAAATTTTCATATGAACATATCAGATTGTAAACACAATCACAGAATAGCAGAAAAATTGAACAAACTGATTTAATTCAGCATAATTCGAAAATGATTTTCACATTGTTTCACATAAACAATTAAAAATTCTATCGCATACAAAACATGCAATAAGCATATAAACAATTTATATCTTAAATCTAGCATGTTATTTCAAACTTAATCATACGAACGGGGCTCTGATACCACTGTTGGGTTTTACGGGTCCATGCGCAGCGAAATTAAGCATTAAAACATAAAACCCAAGAATCCCTAGGATCCGTTCTATACAATTAATTTAAATTCCTATGAGATAGAATTAAACCAACCTTGAAACGCTTTCCGGTCTTGAGCTATCAAACGATTTTGATTATGTGATATCGAATCACAAACTTCGTTCTTCAACTTGCTTGAACTCTAGGCCTTGATCGATGAACGAGCGAAGACCCTCTTTCGGTATCCACACCTTTGAATGAATCCAAGAACAACTTCTTGATGATTGCTAGATCTAAACCTTGAAGAATATTGAGAGTATTTAATTATAAATTTTGCTTGAAAAATTTCGGCTGACCTTTTAGGTCTGACAGAACCCTTGTATTTATACTACAATAGTAGGAATACCTCTCCTAATTGTATTAGGAGAGACAGGTTGTCAAACCGCGTACGGGCCTATTATGTCGCGCGGTATATTAAGCCATTGGCTTAATATGTCGTGTGACATATATAGCCAGATACTGAAACTCTCAATCATTCTTCCTCCGGTTTAACCAATTCATTCTAGTTGTGTGTGACCCAATAGGATTACATTATGTTGGCAATGAGTTCGATCATATCGAACCTCATAAGACATAAGCGGACTCTAGCAAGCCATTATGTCTACCCAAATAATGTAACGTAAGAGTTCACATTTCCAACGGTGTACTTCCATTTCTCCCTTTGTCTCACGATGTTATATTGAACACAAGTCATGGTCATTGTCAACTTGTCTATGTTCAATGCTTTCTTGATTCCTTGAGTATAATGATAATTCCAATCATATTGGGGTACGGCCATACACTTTCATCATTATCACTCATCGAGGGGCCCAAGCAAAACATCTCTCTTTTGAGGGACAAATTCCATCTTGACTTATCATCCTTCCCATCATGAATCCGATCATGCCAAAGATAGCCTTTATGGATATCGTGTTAAGATATCGTTTGACTAAAATAAACATGATTTTTCATCATATGTAAGGTTATGATAATCTCAGGTCTAGGGACTAAATGAAGTAACGAACCTCCCTAAACACAACCCTCTCTCTCTCCTACCTTCAAACTAACCAATCCCTTCCCATCCAAACCCAATTCTCAAGCCACACCAATTGAACCCCTTGCATCAATCCTTCCAGATCAGAAGTGACGAATTGAAGGGTTCTATATCTGACTGGATATAGAATTCGTGGAAGCATCAAGGGTAACGATTCCCTAACTCTCTCTCTCTCTCTCTCTCTCTCTTGCTTAATTTCTCATAATTGTAGCATTTAATTTTGTTTGGATTCAGTAATCAGATCTAGCTATCTGGATTACTGAATCCCAATCGCAATCTCTCTGTTTAAATTGAGTAATTCGTGCAATTGAGCTTATATTGTTGATTATTTGATTGAACTTGGTGTTTGAACCCCAGGGGTGTGGATCTACCCATATCCACACTCCACAGGTTGATTTAGTTTCGTTTCGTATTTTGTTTGTAATCTAGTTAATTGATTAGATCCGTATAGCTTTCTCGTTGATTACGTGTTCGTATTGTTAAGTTTCTGCAGATGGCTCATATGTGTCACGCGACAACTTCGTCTCCAAGTGATCCTGTGTCACGCGACACATGTGGTCACTGGTGCAATATGTCATGCGACATATATGACCTATCTGCAGAGACCTCTTTCCTTTGTAATCTGTTTTAGATTGTTTGTATCAGGGATGTGGCCTCCCTAGATAATGGGCTCACAATCTGTAATCCTCGTTTCATAATTAATAAGATGCATTTTACCACATTTCGTTCATTATCAATATTTGCACACACTTTTGATTCATTTGGATGTTTGATTGAAAGACTCGTCTACGGACGAGGCGTGTTGGGTGAACTCTCGGTTCTTCCCAACACGTAACCTGACCCCCGAACTCATGTTTTTCTCTCTAAATGAAGGTTTTCAATGTTTCCTCTTAAAACGGCGTGGCGACTCCTTCTTTTCATTTAAACCGGAAACCAATTTTGGGCGAGCGCACATTCACTCCCAAATAACAGATTCAAAGAGACTATCCCCAACATTGCCCTGGATGTCGAATTGTAGGCTTTTATGGTTTGGTTGGATGGTTTAAGGTTCTGTGCGCCAATGTCTAGCATACTCATCATTTTTGCGGGAAGCACGTTCATGGCCGACCCATTGTCCACCAACACATGGGGGATTCGACGCCCCTCCAGTGGCACAGTGATGTGTAGAGACTCATTATGCTTCGAACCGTAAGCAGGCAGAACAAGGTCTGTAAAAGTAATAATGTTTCCATACTGGGCCATTCCGATTAATTGGCAGGCTTCATCTAGAGTGGCGTTGACAGACACCTTGGTTTTGGACAGAGCCTCTTCCAATTTTAGCTTGTGGGGGTAGGAGGATGTGAGCAGAGACCATAAAGATATATCAGCCTGGGTTCTCTTTAACTGCGTCAAAATCAGGTCTTCGCGGATTTCCTCACTTCCTACTGATTTGTAGGGATCTTGAGAGGCCTGGGGATTCAAAACCGCAACTCCCTTGCCTTTCCCAGATGGATCAGCGCTATCCATTCCCAACATTCTTCCAGATCGAGTCAAAAAATTAACCTCTTGATCATTTTCAACCACAAAGTTTTTATTGGCCTCTTTGAGTTCGGCTAGCGTAATCGGAGCAGGACGAGTGTTGTATGGCCACGCTGTCTGTCTTGTCTCATTCACAGACAATAGCACCTCCAAATTAGCTGTTATCCTGAGTTCCTCCAAAGAGATTGGGGACTCTCTAGGAACCATAGAGGATATAGCGTTGACAACCAAACGCTCTTCATAATTATCATAATCAACAGCATTATTCAAATCATACAGATCATCAAAATACAAGACGTAGCAAAATTTGTCTTTCATTTCATTGGAACAGGGAATTACATCAGTCATAACCTCATTACAATCACCACTAACATTTCCATTTACAGACTCTCCAAACTCTATTACATTGACGAAGTAATCTTGACCAAAGTCAATGAGATTCACGTTGTTGTTGGGCAGAGGGTTGTTGACGATGTTAGGACGAGGGGACTTTTCAATCTTATTTTCATCTACAAGCCCTTGGATAATCCTTTTGAGGGTGAAGCAAGTATTGGTGGTGTGCCTCGAATGCTTGATGGAGCCCGGCAATATTTGCTTGTGTCGAGATTGGGATTGGGATTAGCGGGGCTTGTAGTTCTCCCGGCCGGTCCTAATCATACCGGTTCTGAGCAGTCCATTGTAAACCTCTTCCGTAGTCATTCCTAAGTCATCAAACTTTCGTTGCTGCTTCGGCTGGAATCTCCCATTATTAGGCCCATTATTACCTCCTCCTTGCAGATTATTGACAATGTTGTCCTTAACCACTTCTCTTCCCTTCGGTGCCATGACAGAGACTGGGTTATTTGTCCGATACCTGAATCCTTCACTTCCGTTACTACCACTAGCATTCACACCCGGAGTTTGATTAAAAAGCCTGTTCTCACTGCTAGCGCCCATTCCGACCATTTCCCTGAGATCTGGGTACCAACCTTTTCTGATGGCCTCTCTTAGCACCGGCTTCACGCATGACAAGAAGATGTCTTTCTGATCTTGAAGGGGGATTGGCTCCGATAACTCATTAAGTTTGGCATTCCATCGCTTATAGAATTCTGTGATCGACTTGTCATTCTTCTGAATGGTCCCCACTAAGTCATCTCGGGTGGTACGCCACTCTAGATTGCCTCTATACTTCTCCAAGAAAGTCTCTGTGATATGGCTCCAGGTGGAGCGGCATTCTTGCTTGAGAGCCAAAAACCAAGTGAGTGCAGGTCCTTTCAAAGTCAGATGACGTAGGTATCCACATGATGTATGTCCTTTCAAAGTCAAATGAGAAGCCATAAACTCGGGCGTGCAGCCCATCGCCCCCATTGTCATGACGTAGGTATCCACATGAGTCTTTGGGCAGGCCGTACCATCAAAATCCACCTTTGGCATCTTGAACTTATGAGGAAGAGGCGTTACTTGAGTTGGGTCCACCACCTTGAGACCACTAGAACCCACAGTCAATCTATCGATTTGCTGCTGCATCTGCTTCAGTAAAGCTGTCACTTCTGGAGTCAAACCCGGAATCTGGGGAATAGCAGGAGCCACTGTTGAGGACGGCACTAGGAATTCAGGAGCAGATCTAATGGGTAAGGCAGCCGAGGGAAGACCAAAAGTACTGGGGATATTGATATTGCTATCCAACAAACTGACTGAGCTGGGGATCTTGTTCCCATACATGTCATAACCATTGAACTGAACACTGGGATTCTGGGGGCTGAACTGCACTGACTGACCTCCAAACTGACCAAGGGTAGACAATCTGGTACTGATGCAAGGAGCTGAATACGGGGTGGAACCATACAAGTGTTGGGTGAGAGGAGAGCAAACTGTGGGCTGAGGAAAGTTGCCTTGGAGCTGAGATTGCGGATACTGTGGAATACTGTCTTGACAAATCTGATTTCCTGAAAGACGATACTGACCATTCTATTGCAGATTAGACTGACCACACTGATAACTGTTGGGGTACATACTGAACTGGGGTTGGGAGTAGCTTGCTTGGAACTGAGATCCGTACTGAACCTGCGGCATCGGGGCATTGGGAGCTGGAGAGGAAGTGAGATCGAAGAAGTTTGATGGCTGGCAGCCACTCTTGCTGAGCAACTTGGTTATACGCTTGAGAGGTTGAGGGAGGAAACCTTCCTTGGGCATTCACAATCATTCCCGGGGATGGCATTTGATCTGGGCGCGGGGCATAGCTCATGGGAGGAGGCATAGCATTGTAACTGGGCTGAGCAGGCTGGGCAGGAGAGGCGGATCCAATCCCGTTGTTGCCCTCTTCAGTAATCTCCTCGTAAGAACCATCTTCTCGACGGAGTACTGCGATTCCCCGGGCCCTCATGGCTTCAACAAAGCGGTTATGAGCTTCTTCCTCTCGGGCCTTGGCATTCTGAGCCACAAGTGAGCCTCACGTTCCCTGGTCAAAGTGGCTTCCAAAGTTATTCTCAACTCTTCTGCTGACATGTCGTTCAAACCCGGTTGACCCATCGAAACCGAACCTCCAGCAGACTGAGCAGCGAACATATCACCATTCCCGGCCATATCTGATTCTGCACTGACTAAAGCTTCGGAAACTGCTTGAACTTTTTTGACAACCCGGACCAAACGAGCTCCTGGAACAGATGAGCGGATCCAACTCGCCGTAGCTGTAGGGGTAGATACGGGTTTATAAGGTAGGGGAGGAAGAAGACTTTTGAGGAAATACGGGAGAGGGAAAGGAAAAGAGGGACAGACTCGCGCAAACAATTTATTTATCTTCAAATATAAATCGGTGATTTAAATCCTAAGTACGGTTGGGAAAGGAGAAGCCTTTATTTACGCAAACTAAACCTTGGGGAAGCCTAGGGACGCAACATTCAAATCACACAAAATGCTTTGTATTTGAAATTAATAATAGGTAATGATACCTAAACAAGACCTAACACGATGTGAGACGAACGAGTGGTCCAAATTTCTGGGAAAATTTGGGCAGCATAACGGGTATTCTCGAAGAAATTCCAACAAAAATCCGGCATGACCTCTCGTCGGTGCACGGTGACAATGCGGCATGATCTCTCATTTAGGACACGCCACGGGAGTGACATGTCCCCACGTGAAACCATGGTGCATTGGCAACATGCCCATAAGGTGCAAGGTTTTGGGGAAGGTATAAGGACCTATTGCATATTTCAAAAAACAATTCATTTTGGTGTGATTAAAACGTTGTATCAAAAACCAACCGTGGGTAAGGTCTAAGTGTGGCGCCACCTATAACGCGCTAGGGGGATGGGTTTGACATTAGGCGCTCAAGCGTAGGCGAAATTCATGGCCATCCGCGATGCCGTCAATCGCACCCGAGGGTTCTAAATCTATATGGTGTAGTGTGCGGATGACTATATTCTTTTATTTACGAAAATCAAAAAAAATTTATTTTATTTATTTTAAAAGAAAAAGAGAAAACCCACACACTCTCACAAGGAACAAGGGGAACAACAATCAACTGAGCCAACTTTTGATTTAAGGGACTGCCCTCAAACCAGCACCTGAAACATGTCCAGTGACCATTCCTGTCGCGTGACACAGGACAGCAAGGAGCAAAACTGTCGCACGACCAGGACAGTCAAGGACAGCAAGGAGCAAAACTGTCGCACGACCAGGACAGTCACTGAACCAGAATTCCTGCAAAATGAAGTCAGCCCCTGCCTCCCCTCGGCAAGGAACAAAGCAACAGAACAAAGCAAAATACAATAGCTTCAAGAAGCAAACAAAAGGCACACAAGTCGCAAAATCTCATAAAAATGCATGTATCGCACAAGATCATCAAGGATGCACATAAGATGAATACATTGGATGTCTAAGTGAACGAAAGCATGACCCTCTTAGTTTTGAAAAATAGGTTTTCAAAAGTGTTTCCCCAGCGGAGTCGCCACTGAATGTGTGCTCGCCCCGAAAAAAAAAAATTGGGTTTTCAAATGATGAAAAAGATTAGGAGTCGCTACGCCATGCTTTAGAGGTGCACTTTGAAAAAACTTTTGAAAGAGAAATGGGTTCGGGGGTCAGGTTACGTGTTGGGAAGAACCGAGAGTTCACCCAACACGCCTCGTCCGTAGACGAGTCTTTCTAATTTAGACATCCAAATAATTCAAAAAAAATGTGCAAACAATGATAATAGACAAGTGCGATAAACATGAATTTTATTGAACAAATGAGATTATTACAACTTGTAGACCAATTGATCAGGGAGGCCACATCCCATTACAGCAAGGAGAATAGATTACAACTGAAACCAAGTCTTCTGCAAAGGACCACTTATGCCGCGTGACACAGGACTCCTCATGTCCAAATGTGTCGCGTGGTACCAATGGTCACCTTGCAGATACTTTACAGCACCCAGATTACATCAATCTCAAATGAACACAAATCACAATTACAAACTAGATTTGAGCACTAAAACAACATAATCACACCAACTGAATGACAAACTAACTAGCTAACAACTTACAACTGAAGGATGATCCCTGCAGATGGGCACGATGTGTCGCGTGACACAGAACTCCTCATGTCCAAATGTGTCGCGTGACACATGCTTACCATCTGCAGGAACCTTACAACTGAGAAACAGATTCAACAGATGCCAAATTAAATCAATCAATTATACTAAGGCTAATCAAAACAACATGAATCAGAGACAGATCAACCAAAGGAGTGTGGATATGGGAGATCCACACTCCCTTGACATCCAAATTGTAATTACAAATAGATCACATTATGAACATGCAATTGGATTCAAGTAAACACCATTTAAACAGAGAGATTGCAGTTGCCACTTGATAATCAGAGGCAGATGGAGCCTGATTATCAAGTGGAAGGAAATGAAGCACAATGAAGCAAATAGATGAGAGAGAGAGAGAGAGAGAGAGAGAGAGAGAGAGAGAGAGAGAGAGGTAATGAGATGTTACCTTGTAGTCCTCAACTTCCACACCAAGTTAGGTGCAAAAGTCTTCAATTCAGCTACTGGAGTAGAGATTTAGACACAAGTGGAGAGCTGGATTGAGGTCTTCAAGGTGTTTTGGGGAAGTATGGGGGTAATTGGGTAGGAGATGTATGAAGGATGAAGGAATTGGAGGGGAATTGGTTGGTTTTTTTGTGTGGGAAGAGGAGAGAGAGAGGTTCTGGAGTGATTTCTGCAGAGTGACGTTAGGGAGTGGAAATTGGGATCCAGAAATGAGAGGGGTAGGGTCTTATTTATAGCTGCTGATCATGGTCACCTTGTGTCGCACGGTACTCTGTAACCACTATCTAAGGCTTCGAGTTGTCGCGTGATTGGAAGTGCCACCAACCGTTTTTTGGCACCAAATCTGGTTCTGGAACATTCTGGGATAATACCCAAAAAGTCCAAAACAGATTTATTCCCTTTAGGTCCCTTGGCATGAGCAAAGTACAAAAAAGTACTTCCTTCGCGAGAAACTTATGAAATGTTTTCGGAAGTCTCGGAATAGACCGGGAATTCACCAAAATGCCCCCTCATGTAATTTTATCATAATAAAATGCATCTGGAAAGGTTACGAACTGGATTGGCGTACTTACAGGATCAGTGATTGAGCAGCACTAGTGATCATCTAGAATAAAACCATTTCAATTAAATGTAATGCAGGTGCGCTAGTGATGCCTCGAGTCTAGCTAGAAAAGAAATAAAGATTTTTATTATTGAAAGAAAAGACTGGTCCATATTGGACTTAATAGACTCATGACCACATAAAAGACACTCTAGAACCTATGAAGACTGATTGACTTGTTCGACATTGGTTGGGCAAGAAACTCCAGACTGGCTAGCCACCACGTTTTCTGCACCAGACATCTCGATCATAACTTCCCGGCTAGCAATCGGCCCCCCAAAAGAAGTCCAGCTCCAGAGCGGCATCTCTGAAGTGCTGACAAAAGTGCGCGGATCAATCTCTTTGCTCCCATCGAACTCAATCACTAATACATAGTCATCCCCAATCAGAAGGTGAATCATACCAAAAGGATCTTTAGCTACAGCCCCAACCTTCAGCGGTGCCTCTTCGCATAGCTCGATCAATGGTGCTTCAATCAACGGATCAGCCCCGGCAGTTTCCAATAAATATGCCTCCTCAAACAAGGCTACGAAATCTTCGCCCACATCAAACTCAGTAGCTTCATCGACTTCCCCAATCATAGGCTCATTCTTCTCAAATTCGATCATGTTGACCCTATTGTTGTTGTTGGGAAGAGGATTGTTGACGATGTTCGGCTACTCAATCTTGCGCTGGTCAATCAAACTCTGAATGATCCTCTTGAGTACATAGCAATTGTTGGTGGTATGGACCGAGCACTGGTGATAACGACACTTCAAACTATGATTCAATCCCGGAGTGCTAGGAGTGGGATAGTTCTCCAAAGGCTTAACCATTCCTGTCTTCATCAAACCATCAAATACCTCTTCAATTGGCATCCCCAAATCATAAAATTCCTGTCGCTGAGGCTTTCCTCCACCACGGCCGGATAACTGACCCTTCTCCCTTGAATATAGTTGACGGTGTTGGAGACAGCAGTTTCCTTACCCTTCAAAGTAGTAGGGGTAGAGCTTGGAACTCGGTAGCGAGGAGCTGGAGCATTACTATGGACAGGAGTTGGAACGATGGAATAGGTGGCATTCTCGCTTTCGGCCCCCGCACTCACCATTTCTCGCAGATTTGGGTAGTACCCACGCCCAATGGCTTCCCTAACAGCTGGCTTGACACATGAAAGGAAGATGGCCTTCTCATCGGATTGGGGAATTGGATGAATCAACTCATTTAGCTTCTTGTTCCACCTCTTATAGAAATCTGTTACGGACTCGTCATGTCTCTGGATGGTGACGATCAAATCACTACTAGTGGTGTACCACTCGACACTTCCCTTGTACTTCTCCAAAAAAGCATCACTGATCTGGGACCACGTAGCCCGTGCCTCCGGCTTGAGGCCTAGAAACCATCTTAAAGGAGAATCATCGAGAGACAAATGGAAGTAGAGGGCTAACATTTCCTCGGTGGCCCCTTTGGCACCCATAGACATGATATAGCTGTTCACGTGAGTTTTAGGGCATGTGGAGCCTTCAAACTTAGCTATAGGAGGCATCTTAAAGTTCTGAGGGATAGCCCGAGAGTCTTTGAGCTCCACAGAATTGACCACACTTGACCCAAAAGTCATCTTGTGCAACTGTTCTTTCACATACTTCAACTCTTCTTTCAAACTTGAAACCTCGGAAGATGGGGGTTGCCCTACGGTTGGAGCTACCATGGAGGATGGAACAGGCACCACAAAATGAGGAACTGCATACTGAGAAACTGACGGATTAAAGGGCAAAGCGGTTGGTGACAATGACAGAACAGGACCACTCGCCTGAACAGGCGCCACAAAAGGGGGAACTGCAAACTGAGAAATTGACGGGTTAAAGGGAAAAGCAGCCAGTGGCAATGACACTGGAGCACCCGCATAAAACTCACTTGGACCTTGGATCTTTACCCCAAAAGCATCATACCCGTTAAATTGCAGCTGCTCTACTGGTGGAGGAAAGCTTTGGAGCTGGGATTGAGGATACTGCGGAATACTGTCCTAGCAAATCTGGCTTCTCGATAGACGATACTGACCTCTCTGCTGATGATTGGACTGACCATGAGAAGCAACAAATTGACCACCAAAGGTTGGGTTGAGCGGCTGACCCGCGCTGCTATACTGACCCTGACCTTGGAACCCATACTGATTTTGAGCCGACCCAAACTGATTCTGAGCAAACCCATACTGATCTTGGTTGACACCACTGTGATGATTCTTCCCATACTGGTTCTGAGGAGAAAACCCAAACTGATCTTGAGAGAACCCAAACTGGTCTTGAGCACTAACCTTCGGGAAGGAGCTTGACTCGCCTCTTGGTCCGTATTGCCCGCCATAAGTAGATACTGGGATAGGGAGAGGTCTTGACACATTCCCATAAGTCGGTATTGGAAAGGAGCTAGGCACACCATAAGAGATTGGCGGGGGCACATTGTGATAACCTTGCCTAGGTGAGGACGGGGGAACAAAACCAGTGCCGGTGATAGTAACATCGGGCTCCTCCCTAACTTCCTCGTACGTCCCATCAGGGCGACGGATCACTAAAATCACTTGCATGTGCATCACTTCAACATAACGAGCCTAACCGGCCTCCTCACGGGCACGAGAGGCTTCAAGAGCAGCACGGAGAGAAGCCTTCTGAGAGAAGCTGAAACCTGGGTGAGGATTAACAAACGGACTTTCTGGGGGTGTCATATGAGGACCCATGCCATGACCGCTACTAGGAGAGTCATTCAAACCCACGTTCGGCCCCACATTCTGACCCTGATCCGGCGCCAAACCTTGACTGACATTCCGACTCTGAGCTGGATCCATACTCGAATTCGGACCCAAACCTGCTGAAACTTGCGATTCTGTCATCTCTGAGACTGCTGGAAGCGAATCCTTGACTGGAGAGAAACTAACTAACCGACCACCTGAAACTCTGACCCAATACTTGCTCGCTGAAAGGGGGAGAGAACTATTTTAGGTACAGGAGAGGATAGGCTTAGGACGGACTCATGCATATGCCTTATTAAAAATTTAAATAAAAACAATTTTGATTAATCCTAAGAATGGTTGGAAAAGGGGGACACCTTCTTTTTCGCATTCTACACTATTCCTGGACTAGTGGGTTCCATCACTACGTCTATAGACCCCCTGTATTCCACCTGTATTGCACACCCGAGACGGACAATCCCAACAGAGGTCCTATAGGGCACGTGGAACCCACCAATCAAAAAGCAAAACGGACCTAAGGGCATACAAGTCAAAACAAGTCAAACTCAAGATTTTCAAAACCAAGTTCAAATCAACAACGTCTTGACTCGGGAGAGAGAGAGGGTCGAAAGTACGTTTGAATGTACGAGGCCGTAATTCGCAGGTAAAATCCTGGAAAAAATTCGGCATGACCTCTCCTCACTTCGAGTCAAAAATCCGGCATGACCTCTCGTCGCTTCATGGCGAAATTTCGGCATGACCTCTCATTAGTACGTGTCAAAAATTCGACATGATCTCGCGTTAGCACATGTCGAAAACGCGGCCAAGTCGAGAAATCGACATGTACCTACGTCGAGACATGTCAAAATTTTGACATGTACTCATGTTAAGTTATGTCGTAAATTTCGACATGAAGAGGGAGAGTATGCCAAGACCTTGGAAATGAAGTACGACTCGAACTTTGTGAGAAAAATTTTGAAAATCGAGTTTGAAAATGTTTTGAAAAGTATTTTTGCCAAAAACCAACCGGTCACGGTAAAAGTGTGTCACGGACAAGGTGTGGCTCCTAACACTCTATAGGCCGGGAGGACTTTAGGCGCTCAAACATAGGCGAAACATGTCACCGTCCGCGATGCCGTCCGTACGGTGTGATGTACCCGATTTTTGAAATCAAACGGAGTCGCCACGCCATTTTTGTTTTAAGGGCCAAAACTTTGAAAAATGCCCGAGATTAGAGATTTGGGTTCGGAGGTCACGTTACACGCCGGGAAGGACGTTAGTGTGCACCCGGAATGCCTCGTAAAAACGAGTCTTCCAAACATTCAAAATCCTTTGTTGTGTGTGTGTGTGTGTGCGTGTGTTTTGGCCAAAATAAGTTGAAACTGAGGAAAGTAAAAATTGGGAACTCTTTTTAAGGCTTTAAACTGATCCCATGATTTTTTGGATGATTTTTGGGTTGAGATTTGGAACTCAAAAGATTTTTGGAAGTTGAAAACCATTTCTGCCAGAATGAAAAAGGCAGTTGACCCTTGACTTTGAAATGGACTTTAGGGCTTGAAATCTCCAGAATCTGGGAAAAGTCCGGGAATGAAAGTTGCTTAAATCACCTTAAATAGAGTTTCTACGAAATAATTTTCCATTTTGGAGAAGATTTGAGGGGTCAAAATCTTCTGGAAATCTCAGATATGAAATCTGGATTTCCAGAAACTGATGAACTAGCCTCTAAAAGAAAATTTGAAAAAGGGAGTTTTACTCACGCAAAAAATAAAGTAAAAATATGTCTGGAAATATCTGGATGTTGGCTACAAAAAGTATTTTTTAGTCAACACCAAATTCCAAGTTTCTGCATGTCCAAAAAATAGTAAAATGGACTGAGGTCTCAGAACAATGCTACTGGACAGCAAAATGTTCTTGAGGGAAAATGTGATTTTTGGGGGATTTGCATCTATGTTCACCCCATTTTCATCCCTAGACTTGATTCCACTACTTTGTGTTAAGTGTTTATCATATTCAAGTCATCCGTGGGGAATTTTATGGGGTTTAAACATGTCCTTTGCAAAGGGAAAGGGGATATTTTGTAGAGATGAAATTAAAGAGACAAATCAACTAGAGATTTAAAATTTGGACCATTTGAGATGGTCATTCATGAAGATGAACTTCAAGATGACCATCTTAGGTCAAGACTTAAGTTAAATTAGACATAAAGCAAATCAAAATAAGAAGAGCAAGATGAACAAGAGGTTAAAAGGGAATTTTAGGGTTTAGAGAAGGAGGGCTTTACCAATGGTGACACCCTATCTTCCTAGGCTTGGAATTTGACTTGAGGAGTATCAAGATTTGGTGTTTGACTTGAGGAGTATCAAGATTTGGTGTTTTGGATTTGTGTTTGGGTGGATTCAAGGCTTGAATGTGTTTAGGGTTTGATGATAGAGTTGATTAAAGAGAAAACAAGTAGATAACACTTAAGTCCTCTATGTTTTCTCCCTAATCTTCCTCTTGAGTAGTGTTTTAAGCTTGAGCTTGGTGTGTTTAAGAGTGATTTGAGAATGGTTGAAGTGAAATTGGGAAAGGTTCAAGAGAAAATGGTGGCAATCTAAGGATTCCCACTGTTTTCTCTCTATTTTTCGCCAAAATACAGCTTCTGTGTGTAAAATGAGAGAGGAGGGTTCAATTTATAGCCCCCTGTGAGGGACAAAGATGTCCGCGCGGATCCGATTGACGCGTGCACTGTTCACTTCGCTGCTGCATGCCTTTTGGACAGAAGGAATATTTTCAAAAAATTCAAACAGTTTCTGTTTTTCAACTTGCCCAATTCGGGTTTTTCCAATTTCTTTTGCTTTTTGAGATTCTTTTCTTGGTTTAACTTTAAATGGCAATGCCCACTTTACCCTTACTTTGTTAGAAAGGTTAGGAATTGTTAGAAATGTTAGTAATGTTATAACTTTCGTTAATTTTCTAACGAAAAAGCTACCAACTCAAATTGGAGCACTTACAGTAGCCCCTCGGCGACGGTGCTTTCGAAGGAAGCGGGGTCGTCGATAAGAGTAAGGCTCCATATTTGACGGGATGATCAGGTGATCGAGTGGCTGAACCTAGCGATAGGCTACCTACGTATCCGAATGGGAATCAAGCCAGTCGTAGTTCGGGTCTTTGACCCTGGAGATGATGGAGTTTTAGGTGCCTCAAACCTGATGAGCGAGTTCTGTAGTCGGTTGCTGGAAAGAAACTCTGCTGGGGATAAGAGATGACCGTTTTCGGTCGGAGGGCTATCCGCTCTATTGGGGATAGGAATGACCGTTTTCGATCGGAGGGCTATCCGCTCTGTTGGGGATAGGAATGACCATTTTTGGTCTGATGGCTGAAATTGTATATCCGCTCTGCTGGGGATATGAATGACCATTTTTGGTCTGAGGGCTATCCGCTCTGCTGGGGATAGGAATGACCATTTTTGGTCTGATGGCTGAACCTAATGATAGGCTACCTACGTATCCTTAAGAGGAATCAAGCCAGTCGTAGTTCGGGTGTTTAACCCTAAGATTGGACTATTTTTGGGAAGTCGCCCTGAGATCTCGACTATTTTTGGGAAGTCACCCTATGATCCGACTATTTTGGGAAGTCACCCTAAGGTTTTGACTGTTTTTGGGAAGTCACCCTAAGGTTTTGACTGTTTTGGGGAAGTCGCCCTGAGATCTGACTATTTTTGGGAAGTCACCCTATGATCTGACTATTTTTGGGAAGTCACCCTATGATCTGACTATTTTTGGGAAGTCGCCCTATGGTTTGACTATTTTTGGGAAGTCGCCCGGGTAATAATTTCGGTTTGTCGAATTAGGGGATGATTACGATTTGTCGCTTTCCTCGTGTTGTGTGTTGAAATCGAAGTGATAGCGTTTTAGGTGCCTCGAACCTTGATGATGGCGTTTTAGGTGCCTCGAACCTTGATTTGAAGGGATCGGTCTTACTTTTGCTGCCGAGGATAATGGGAAAAGAAGCGGGATTCCGTTAATTTCGCTGGGGATTTTGTTAGCCTAAGTTGGAGTTTAGTTCAGGAGTATGAACCTAAATGGGGACCTAGTTCAGGAGTATGATTCTAAGTCAAGGTTTTGTTCAGGAGTATGAACCCAAATGGGGACTTAGTTCAGGAGTATGATCCTAAGTCGAGGTTTTGTTCAGGAGTATGAACCTAAATGGGGACCTAGTTCAGGAGTATGATTCTAAGTCAAGGTTTAGTTCAGGAGTATGAACCCAAATGGGGACTTAGTTCAGGAGTATGATCCTAAGTAAAGGTTTTGTTCAGGAGTATGAACCTAAATGGGGACCTAGTTCAGGAGTATGATTCTAAGTCAAGGTTTAGTTCAGGAGTATGAACCTAAATGGGGACCTAGTTCAGGAGTATGATTCTAAGTCAAGGTTTAGTTCGTGGAGTATGAACCTAAATGGGGACTTAGTTCAGAGTATGATCCTAAGTCAAGGTTTAGTGCCTGAGGGAGACTATTTGAAGGTGTTCTCGCTGGGGAAGATTCGGGCTTACGAGAACTATCGGGGAAAAGGGTGACCGTATTGGTCAAGCGGCTGGACCTATGGTAGGCTACCTACGTATCCTTGAGAGGAATCAAGCCAGTCGTAGTTCGAATATTGCTGGGGATGGTCTTTGATGGTTTGACGGTATTTGGGAGTCACCCGAGGTTTGACTGTTTTTTGGGAAGTCGCCCTAAGATTTGATGATAATGTTCTTTTAGAAAAGTAGTTGACTAAGATATGCTTTCATACCTGTCGTGCTTACCCGTAGCCGCCTAGGAAGGACCGAGGCTACGGCTGATGTTGATGAAGAGTTGTTGGGTTGCCGTTCGTGGGACGGTTTCGCCGACGATTTCTTTGTCTTTGGAGGCATTTTGACTTGAAGGAGGAGTTTGGTTGAGTCTGCATCTTGCTGGTGATCGTCAACCTTGTAGAAGTTGTTGAGCTTATCTTCACATTGGGACTTCTTGCTTTTGAGAACTTGGTGTCTCTGACCGCATTGTATTTGAGAACTTGGCGTCCCTGACCGATTTGTATTTGAGAACTTGGCGTCCCTGACCGATTTGCATTTGAGAGCTTGGCGTCTCTGACCGTATTGTATTTGAGAGCTTGGCGTCTCTGACCGTATTGTATTTGGGAATTTGGCATTCCTGACCGATTTGCATTTGAGAACTTGGCGTCTCTGACCGATTTGTATTTTGAGATCTTGGCATCTCTGACCGATTTGTATTGGAGAACTTGGCGTCTCTGACCGATTTGTATTGGAGAACTTGGCGTCTTTGACCGATTTGTATTTGAGAACTTGGCGTCCCTGACCGAATTGTATTGGAGAGCTTGGCGTCTCTGACCGATTTGTATTTGAGAACTTGGCGTCTCTGACCGATTTGCATTTGAGAACTTGGCGTCTCTGACCGATTTGTATTTTGAGAACTTGGCGTCTCTGACCGATTTGCATTTGAGAACTTGGCGTCTCTGACCGATTTGTATTTAGAGAACTTGGCATCTCTGACTGAACGGTAGACACTGGAGGTGGTCTTCATTGGGGGCTGTTTTCATCCATTTGTGGACATTGGAGGTTGTCCTTAGAAAGTTATAGACGCCGGAGCTCGTCTTTGCCAAACTGTAGATGCTGGAGATCGACTTTGGTGAAGATCATCCTTACCGAAAAGGGGGATTTGATTTCACGTTTGAATTCCTGCATTCGTTAGTGAAGAGGAAGATGCATATATGACATTCACGATGACAGATGCATGCATAGAGCCAAAAATGATTGTGATGATGCATTTACTTGCTTTCGAAGATGTACTTAGCCTAAGCTTTTGGCAGGGAAATTATGATTTATGATCTTCAATCACTTAGGATTTTTCCTATTGATTCAAATTTTGTGCATGCTACATGAGCCCTTGGGAGATTTTTTGGCAGGGATGCATGGTGAT
Organism: Adenophora triphylla var. japonica; assembly: GCA_022495995.1. NCBI lineage: Eukaryota > Viridiplantae > Streptophyta > Magnoliopsida > Asterales > Campanulaceae > Adenophora > Adenophora triphylla. Next base: position 938,418 of record JAFEMH010000126.1, on the reverse strand, counting down.
GAAAGGGGATGCGTCGGGATGTATGTGTTTGGAGACTGTTTGGGACAGGCTTTGAGCAAGTGGGGGAGGTGAGAGCCCTCGATCGCAGTTTAAACAGCGGTTGTTGATGAGGTTTTGTTGACAGTATCACATGGACCTCAATTTTGATGAGATTGGATTCGGATCCGGGTTTTGGTTGAAATTTTCCCTCTCATTCTTGGTCATCGAAGCCGATGCCGACAGCTCAGGGCACGTCGATATGAGCGACGCTTCTTTCATTTGGGTGAGTCAGAACTTTGGCCGAAACCTTGTTCGGAGAATGATTTGATGGAATTGCTAATGCCGGAGAAACCCCGATCTTAAATTCCGATGCTACGGGAAGCCGCCGTGTACCAAGTTCCGAAGCTGAAATTCTTTCTTGATAAAATTCGGGTCCAAAAGACCATCTTGACAAAGCCCCGGATCCTGAGTAGGCAAAGTCCAGATTTTGAAGAAGCGACTTGGCGAGTCTATCTCGTAGTGAAGAACCCAATGTGGACCCAAAAATGACTATAGAAGCCCCAGCTTGAAGAGGCGTCTGAAGAACACAGGAGAACCGCTTAGCAAGCCCCGGCGTGAAGAAATTCAGAGCCTCTTACCGTAGACAGAGTCGTCATGTGACCAGGAGGCACCCATCTTTTCAGATCTTAGTCAACCAGCCAATGGACAAGACTCGAAATGTTTACGTGCGGGGGCACATCTTTCGAAAAGTGGGAATGAATCCCGATTTTGTGTATACACACTCGCTTTAGGTTTGACTCTTTTGAGAGAGTATAAGCATCACAAGGTGTGGAAAAGTGTATGGAAGCCCTGGCGACGAAAGACGGTGTTTGGCTCTATTTCCTATGATGGAGAGAGAAGACTTGTCGAGACACTTGAAAACTTGTCTTATTCATGATGATCACAAGGTCGCTTAAAACCCTTTGTTAATGTTCGGGTTATTCAACTCCTAAATCTGATATGAACAAATATTTTGATTAATCACGAGGAGAAAATCAGCAGATATCGAGAATCAAGCTCGGAAGAACGGAAAGTGTATAGGGACGATCCTTGATGAGACCAGATTTTTTTTTTTGAGATTTGTTTGTGATTTCGACCGGACCATTTATGGTTGCCTACGTTCCCTCCATTATGAAGAGCTCAGATCGCCGTAGTTCGGGCTTATCCCGAATGAAGAGAGAATGAGTGTGAAAATTCAAGACTTTGAGGTTCTTTTGGGAATTTGAGGATTGGAGATTCGAATAACATATCCCCTTAGAGTGTCCATGAAAGACACGGATCCGAAGCCCCAGTGGGACATCCACGGCAAGTGTTTGTGGAGGAGAAATGAAATATGCTCACATGAAATGTCGAATGAATCAGACTTGAATTTGCACAATCTTTGATCATTTGAGCCGAGATGGATTTGGCTCCAATTTAAGCAAGCAATGAAGCATTAATTTGATTTAGCTCCTGAAGATACTGGAATGAAATTACTATCCGGTAAGGATTGTAGCTGGGTTTCCGGGCTTCGATCGGCCATCGGGTGATTTGGAAAGTTGTGACCTCTTAAGATAAGAGGTCGGCTGGGCCTTTTGCTGACTGAAACTCTAAAGATAAGAGGTTGGCTTTTAGGGATGTGTTTGGGAAATCTACGGCGGGGAAGATTGATTGCCTCTAAGAATGAGAGGTCGGATTTTGACTTTGGCCAAAGGCGAGGGTAATGGCAATAGGAATATCCTCTAAAAGCGAGAGGATGGCTTAGGGTTGATTTAAGGTAATGGTGAGAGGAAGTCCAAGCCGTCGAGAACTTTTGCGAACTTGCGAGAATTCAGGCTCCTTTTTGATCATTGGAGAGCTTCTTGAGAAGTCGGGGATTTTTACTGAATTGTGAGGATCGGCGAGTCCCTTCTTTTTTTTTTTTTTTTTTTGAAGCCTTTTTTTTTTTAATTTTTTTTTTGACTTGGAAAGCTTCCTGAGGAGTTGAGGACTATCTTTGTCCTTCCTTCATGGCTTGAGATATTTTGCGCATCGCCGACTCTCGAAGTTAACTTCTTGGGCTTGCTTGGACTTCTCTCAGTAAGGAGCAAAAATAATGGCTAAACCGGGTTTCAAAACACGCCGATCTTGAAATAAAAGGGTAGTGTTTAGTGAGGGTGAGGTAATGGCTTTCCTATGGGTGAAAGGTTTCAACCGCAATCCCTACTGGATGACCTAAACGAGATTAAGTCTTCGTTGCTTGCTTAAGCTTTAAATGAGAAAAGATCCATGCAAATTCATCGAGCAACGAGAGGATGATGATGAAAGGGATGTGAGCATATGAGATGCAAGATGGGAGTTGGTAAACCCCAATTTGGGAAGGATATCAATTGATTTTCTCACTTCAATTAATTTAGATATTAATTATTTCGAAGAATTAGTGGTTGAGCAGCACAAGTGATCATCTAGGATAAAACCATTTCAATTAAGTGTAACATGGGTGTGCAAGTGATGTCTCGAGTCTAGCAAGAAAAGAAGAAAGACTTATATATATATTAAAATTTTGAATGATAGTTAAGCTATCTTTCCACAACATTCGGGGTAGACTAAACCGACAAGTGTCCAGGACGGACTTAGGTGAAAGAAAAGTACTAGAACCTACGGAGGTTGACTAAAAGACTATTTTAGAGATAGGTAGCCCAAAGTCTAGCTGCTCTTTGCTTTTGGATCATGCATCTTGTCACGACCCTAAACCTAGGCACATTTTGGTCACACGTGAAGCACGTGGGGTTGGGTATGCCTTGCATATCATCCTTGGATTGTTAGTATTTGATTTGCTTATATGTTCATTTGAAGCATTTTGATGAACTATGTGTTTTTGGATGTTATAACTTGATTGAAGCATATAATGTCTAAATAAAGAAAAGTTGTGTAGTTCTTTGTCAACAATTGAGACTTGATTGAAAGTGTTATAAAAGGTATAAGGTGCTTATGTGTAATATCAAGTATAAGGTGGTGGTTTGGAAATTGTTTGAACCTTGAGGAGCTAGAATGTAAATGGGTTATATAAATATCAACCAAAGCTTATCTTGGAAGATGAATTTCACCTCCTCAGTCCAGCATCTTCTCCTACGTTCTTGAAAAGTCCCAAACCCTATCTAAACTTCATAAAATCCCAAAAAATCAAAGGTTGAGTGGCTGTTGATTCTGTTTTCAGAAGATTGCAAAGGAGGGTGATAGGAGCAAGAATATCTAACTTCATCTCCTTTTTATTTTGATAATCCTTGGTAAGTTGTTATGATTCTTTTCTAATAATTGTTCATGGCTTGGTTAATGTTGTTATTACTGAGTTATGAAGGGTTTATGTGAAGTTTAACACTCAGCTTTCGTGTTAAATTGGATGAAACCTTCAGCTGGGGTTTGAAATGGTAACAAGCTTAGTTGGTGTGATGAACTTGGGAAAAAGAGGTATTATGGATTGATAATTATTGTATCCATGTTATATATGGGTTATAGGGTAGGAAGGGAGTATATTAGAGGTCCAAAACCAGGTTGTTGGACTGTGAAAGGTTGGTTTACAGTAGCTGAAGCAAGCTTGGGAACTGAAGTGTGTTGTTGCTTCTGTTCTGTTGCTGCTGCTGTCAAAACCGTGGGTTTAGGGGAGGGGCACGACTCGTGCACATGAGCACGAGTCGTGACCATGCTGAGGAGTCGTGAGGCACCAGTCGTGGCCTTGGAATCAGTCGTACAGGGCCTGGAAACGACTCGTGACCTTCAGCACGAGTCGTGCTCAAAACTGCCTTGAGTGAGTACTTTTGCAAGCTTTTAAACCTAGGTTAATGAGAATAGATTTAATAACTCTTTAACTATACTTGTAGTAAAAGTTTAGTACAACATTTTAGAACTTGGAATTGGCCAAAAAGGTATTGGCAAGAGCTTTAAATATTGATCCAAAGTTACTTGGAAGGCAGTTTCAGCACTTGGATTATTTCAATCTGCAGCCTTGGTCCATGTTTGAGGCATTGGAAACCTATGCTAAACAACTCGGAATGGAACACTTTTTGATCCTGTATTTAGTACAACTTTAGTACTATATAATAGAGTTGGAATTGGGCCAAAATGAAGTAGGGAAGTGCTTTAAATATTGGCCTAAAAATGCTTGAAAGGCAAGTTTGAGAACCGAACCATTTTACCTTGCAGCCTTGAACCATGTTTGAGGCATTGGTAACCTAGCTTGATGGGCATGTATTGATACACTTTTTAACCCTGATTTTAGTACAACTTTAGTACTACATTATGAAACTTGAAATGGTCCAATCGGATAAAGAGAAGGGCTTTAAATAATGTCCTAAAAATGCTTGAAAGGCGATTATGGAACTTTAACCAAAGTTAATAAAACTTGGTATTTGAACTTGGGAACCCTTAGAGAAGGTGTGTAATGTTGTATTGTGAACGTGTAGGGCTACTTAGATGATATTGTCCCTCTAAGTGGTTGACCCTAGATGGTTATGGGGTTATAGTGCGTAAAAATGATTAGAACTAATTGATTTGGTTTGGGGCAAGTGTATTAAGACATTGTAACTAGATTATATAGCGTATAATGAATCGGTAGGGATTACTTGATATGCATTGTGTCCATCTTTGATTGCATTACATGGTGGAGGGTCCAAGTAATGTGTAAAATGTGTATTACACTATTTGTTGGGTTGGAACCTTTATAGAAAGTGTTCAACCTTAGGGTCTGATTGAGTAGGGCTACTTATATTGTATGGTACCTGTACTTGATGACCTATATGTGATGATTGGTTCGGATAGTGCGTGAAATATATGTGGCACTACTTCTTGAGATTGAGTATGGATATGTAGGGCTTATATGTAATTTATTATGCCCATATGTGATCTCATATCCATGATTTGTTGTGCACATAGTATTTAAATGCGTGTTGCACTGTTCCATTTGGTTTGAGCATGAGTATTAGACCATGTTATTGGTTTGGCATTATTCAACAGTGTTTACAAGGTTGGTTGCACTGTGGAAATGGGTTGACATGATTATAGTAACATGTTATCGGTTGATATCCCTATGCGTGGATGTAATTTCAAGTAACTGTTTATGTACTTGGATATGATTATATGAACTGTGGTTATGGGTATAGTGGAATCCAATCAAGTATAGATTTGTTCTATAAGTGATTGAATTTCAGTATACCTATGACGTAGCATGTCTGCTGGCCACAGACATGGGAATAGCCACTGCTGTATCGTGCCAAAAGCCTTACAGATAGATGGGAATGTTACACGAGAAGGTGACATGGCATGTCTGTAGTTACAGATATGGGATTGGCCACTTGATGTGGGATTGGCCACTTGATGTGGGACTGTATTGTGCCAAAAGCCTTACAGATAAATTTTAGTGATTGTAATAGAATTAGCCACTTTTGTATTGTGTTGTATGCCTTGCAGATAGCTGGGAGACTTATATGTTCTATATGACTGAGTATTCAGGTGGGAAAGGTAACTTAAGGTGTTTACTGTTTTCCCAATTGTGAGCAACCTCTGTGTGTTGCATATTATTTGAGCAACCTGTGGGTGTTGCATATCATTGAGCAACCTGTGTGTGTTGTACATTAGTTGGGTAACCTATTTATGTGTTACATATTATATGACTTACAGGTCAGGAGGAAAAGGTAACTTAAGGTGTTTACTGTTTCCCAATGTGATATATTGCAACCTCTTTATGTGTTGCATACTATATGGCATATTGTTGCATGCATAGCAACTTATTGAGATTTATTCTCACCCCATCTCCCTTTACTGTTTTAGTTTCAGCTGAGACAGGAGGACCATACCGGTGAGGCCGAGAAGGAGTTTAGATCCTATTTTGGGTTGTCAGGGTACGTTGATATTTGTGTGGGAGTTGGGAATAGTTGTGGTTATGTATTTCAAGAAACTGTTATATAACATTTTCAATAAATTGTATTGTAATCAGTTGTGGGTTGGTTTGTTTTCAGTTGGCTCGTATAAGCCTGTTTAGTGTTGTGGTTGTATCTTAAACAGGTTATATGTTTAAAGCAGGTTTTTAAATCACCTCCGGGTAGTGAGGTTATTTTGAAATTTTTTTGGAAACGGTTGTGTACTTTTCCAGTTAAATGAAAGAAAATTTTTTTTTGAAATGGTATATTTTGGGACCCTCCATCCTAGGACACGGTTTATAGATTCGGGAGTTGGGAGGTGCCCACACATCTATTCTTCGACGCTGGAGACGGGAGCTATTGCAGGTCTTCCCATCAGGACTTCTTTGTCCACTTCTTGCTCAATCCAACCATTTTCCTTGCCTGCGATGACTGGTTCATTGACCTCACAAAGGGACGGGTCAAACTCCATTATGTCCCCAAGGCTTGAACCACCAAACTCGACCATGTTGACATTCGGGTTGTTGTTTCTAGGGAATGGGTTACTGATAGTATTGGGCCCTTCAGGCACTTCTAACCTCCCTTGCTCAATCAACCCTTGGATTGCCTTTTTCAAGGGGACGCAATCATCTGTCAGGTGCCCGTGGTACTGATGAAAAGCACAATGCTTGGAAGTATCCAGAGGAGCATTGGGGTTTCTAGGCTGATAATTTTCCAAAGGCCGGAGCAAACCTTCTCTCACCAAACCTCTGAAGATATCACTCAAAGGCATCCCAAAGTTTCTCAAGTCTTGGAGCCGGGATCAGGATGCATCAGGTTTCTTGGGAACAAAGGAAGTGGCATTGTTCTGATCCTGTCCCCATAGCTAATCACTTCTTTACCTTTTGGTTGGGCGGGAGGCTGTGTTGGAGGTGGAAGAAACCCGGTATACGTAGCGAGTGCGACGATCGGCTAGCGATTGTAAGCCTTTTCAAACTTAGCCCGGAATTAACCATTGCACGTAAGTCGGCGTAGGGGAAGTGGCCGAGGGAAGCTCTCAAATGCGGCTTCAAGCATGAGCGAAAGATGTCTAACCGCTCCTCGTCGGAGGGAGGAATGGCCATTTCACTAAGCTTCAAGTTCCACCTCTTATAGAAATCCCCAATATTCTCATTAGGGCGCCGCATCGTTGTTTTGCGGGTCAACTCTGTTTGTCTCCCATTCCAAGTTGGCTTTATACTTATACGTGAAATACTGGTAACTGTTCCCCAGTAGCCCTAGCTTCAGTGCAATCGGAAAAACCATTTCAAAGCCCACGACTTCAAAGAGAGACTAAAGTAATCGGCCAACTGCTGGTTTGTGCATCCCTTAGCCTTCATTGCCAAAGTATAGGTGTCCAAGTGAGTTTTAGGGCATGCACTCCCATCAAACAATTCCAGAGTGGGCATCACAAACTTGTGAGGCAGGGGGACAATCGAGTCGGGATCTGTAGGCCGAAGAGCAGTGTTCTTTTTGGCAGTCAATTCAGCAATCTGTGCTTTCATTTCCTTGTGTTGCTCCATAAACCAAGCCAATTGGGGATCCAAAGGTGGAGCGGGAATTCCTGAGCCGATATTTGAGCTAGGAAGAGGACTAGCTGTTGGTGGTGCATTGGTGGAAGGAATACCATATCCCGGAGCATAGGTGAAAACCTGTCCTTGGCCCAAATTACCCTGGGGAGTGTGAGTAGGAGCCGGGGCAAAAGGATAGAACCCAGCGACTTGCTGTTGGCTTCCAATCGGCAGAGAAGATGGAGGCAGATCTGAGGTAGCCAGATGGCTTGGATTTCCGAAGTGAGGCCCATAAGTAGACTTAAGTGTGGGCTGCTGTCCCTGGTTGTTGAATTGCATGGCTGGTTGTGGCGAGGATGCATAACCGAGAGGATACTGTGGTCCTGGTGATTCTGATGAAACTGGGATGGGGGCTTGGTAACCCATTGAACCCTGAGTGGAAGTCATGTGAGGAGCAGCTAAGCTAACATCATTCTGAGGGGGGACTCCTGACTGTTGCCCCGAACCAAACTGGGGTGGTATCCCATACTGTTGCTGTGAAGGTCTGGATTGATTGGTCCCGAACTGAGGTGGGATTCCCATTTGCTGTGGCATTTCGGGGTAGCCCCAAGCATGAGAAGACATTCTGTATCGATTTTGTCCCCATTGAGGTACTGCGAACTGGCTCGTCCCGTCAGGCTGCATGGATCCAGTGGTCTGCAGTTGGGGAGCCGGCTGACCCAGAGGTCGAGGAGCATGGGTTCTGGTGGTAGTACCGTGGGAAGCCGGTGGTGGCATCCTGGAGTAGTCGGGTTGACCAAGAGCGGGATTGAGGTCTTCCTCTTCTTCCACAGTGAAGGTGCCATCTGGGTTGAGACTGGCGGCCAATCCATGGCTTTTGATAGCCTCCATAAGGCTGTTCAGTGCTTCTGTCGCACTCTCATACGTTCGGCTAGCCGATTCCATTGCGGTTCCGTTTGAGGAGTCCCGGGAGGCGGAGTGACGTTGTTCCCATCGTTACCGAGCGATGCGGACATTCTGAAACACAGGAGTCGGAAAAGACGGTGAAGCTGACGATGCGCTTGACTCTTCCCAACTGATTAAACGGTGACCCGGTGCCCGAAACCAACCTTTGTGAGGAGCTGCGGGGGAAAGACACGAGGGTTCAGATGTATGGGAATTGAAGGAGGGTAGGTGTTTGGGCTTTGGGCTCATGCAACATGCAGTTATTTGTTCACGTTTACTTAAAACATGCTTTATTAACCTAATCTGTTGGAAAAGATTGCTCTTCTTTTTCGCAAACTACTCTGATTCCTGGATCAGTGGGCCCCGTCACTACGTCTATAAGCCCCTCGTATTCCACCTGTATTTTGACCTCCCAGGGTGGACAGCCCCGGGCGAGGGTCCTATAGGGCAAGCGGGTCCCACCGACCGAAAAGAAAAAACGATCCTAAAAGTCTGGCGGGTAATCGAGTCTTAACGAGCATTCGATGTAAATTACGGACAAAGCTGACGTCGAGAGTCAAGATGATGTCCGAGGGCTCGACAAAAAGTCGGCATGGTTCGGACTGATAAGCGTCCACAATTGATCTTGACTCGTCATTAGTTAGGCCGTAATTAGGCATGGAATAACCGTTAATCCTTGATGACTCAGTGTCATGCTGGGAGTCAGTGTATAATTTGTGCCAGTCAGAGCCAAAGTCAAGGCGCCGGTCAATATCTTGGTCAAAGTCTGCGGCGGAAAACCGGCATGACTTCGACTGATTAGGGACCCGAAAGATATTGAGTCGGTATGCCGACAACGGCTTGAAAGGAAAGGTCTATACACTGACAGGGCATGACACGAGACGGACTAAAAACCAACCGGGTCTCGGACAAAGTGTGTCACGGACAAGTGCATGGTCGACACGAGGCTCCATGGGATGTTTGGGTAGTCCTGTGCTCGCACCGAGAGGCGTAATAAGACCAAACGGGCCGCGACAAGGATTTCCCCGGGTTAGGGACGTAGTGTGCAGTGTACGGTCACGTGCGCGTAGTGTGCAAGTAGTCTATATTCTTTTTCTGAGTAAAATAGGAAAAAAAAAATTATGTGTCTTAAAAATATGATGCATGATTTTTTTTTTTTGAAATTTTTCTTTTTTGAAAATCCTTTTTTTTTTGAATTTTTTTTTTGAAATTTAATGAACACATAAGCACGTAAGCACGAAAATTCCGACAGCTAGGGACATTATTCCGACAGTCAAAATTTTGACTTTCTCCGAGGCGGCCAAAACAACACGAAAAATGTGCAAAAATCAACACACACACACAAATGATTTTCAAAGCCGGGACGGAAGCTTGACCCTCAAAAGCTTTTTCTCCTTTTTTTTTTTTTGAAAACGGTGATACCGGTACGTGGGATTGTTAAACCACAATTTATCCCCGACTCGTGTTAGGAGGCGGTAACGGGAAGTTTAATGGTTTCCACCAATATGCCAAATACAATTTTTTTTTTTTTAGAAAAAGCTTATTCCCCAGCGGAGTCGCCACTGTGATGTACCCGATTTTTGAAATCAAACGGAGTCGCCACGCCATTTTTGTTTTAAGGGCCAAAACTTTGAAAAATGCCCGAGATTAGAGATTTGGGTTCGGAGGTCACGTTACACGCCGGGAAGGACGTTAGTGTGCACCCGGAATGCCTCGTAAAAACGAGTCTTCCAAACATTCAAAATCCTTTGTTGTGTGTGTGTGTGTGTGCATGTGTTTTGGCCAAAATAAGTTGAAACTGAGGAAAGTAAAAATTGGGAACTCTTTTTAAGGCTTTAAAATGATCCCATGATTTTTTGGATGATTTTTGGGTTGAGATTTGGAACTTAAAAGATTTTTGGAAGTTGAAAACCATTTCTGCCAGAATGAAAAAGGCAGTTGACCCTTGACTTTGAAATGGACTTTAGCGCTTGAAAGCTCCAGAATCTGGGAAAAGTCCGGGAATGAAAGTTGCTTAAAACACCTTAAATAGAGTTTCTACGAAAGAATTTTCCATTTTGGAGAAGATTTGAGGGGTGAAAGCCTTCTGGAAATCTCAGATATGAAATCTGGATTTCCAGAAACTGATGAACTAGCCTCTAAAAGAAAATTTGAAAAAGGGAGTTTTACTCACGAAAAAAATAAAGTAAAAATATTTCTGGAAATATCTGGATGTTGGCTACAAAAAGTATTTTGTAGTCAACACCAAATTCCAAGTTTCTGCATGTCCAAAAAATAGGAAAATGGACTGAGGTCTCAGAACAATGCTACTGGACAGCAAAATGTTCTTGAGGGAAAATGTGATTTTTGGGGGATTTGCATCTATGTTCACCCCATTTTCATCCCTAGACTTGATTCCACTACTTTGTGTTAAGTGTTTATCATATTCAAGTCATCCTTGGGGAATTTTATGGGGTTTAAACATGTCCTTTGCAAAGAGAAAGGGGATATTTTGTAGAGATGAAATTAAAGAGACAAATCAACTAGAGATTTAAAATTTGGACCATTTGAGATGGTCATTCATGAAGATGAACTTCAAGATGACCATCTTAGGTCAAGACTTAAGTTAAATTAGACATAAATCAAATCAAAATAAGAAGAGCAAGATGAACAAGAGGTTAAAAGGGAATTTTAGGATTTAGAGAAGGAGGGCTTTACCAATGGTGACACCCTATCTTCCTAGGCTTGGAATTTGACTTGAGGAGTATCAAGATTTGGTGTTTGACTTGAGGAGTATCAAGATTTGGTGTTTTGGATTTGTGTTTGGGTGGATTCAAGGCTTGAATGTGTTTAGGGTTTGATGATAGAGTTGATTAAAGAGAAAACAAGTAGATAACACTTAAGTCCTCTATGTTTTCTCCCTAATCTTCCTCTTGAGTAGTGTTTTAAGCTTGAGCTTGGTGTGTTTAAGAGTGATTTGAGAATGGTCGAAGTGAAATTGGGAAAGGTTCAAGAGAAAATGGTGGCAATCTAAGGATTCCCACTGATTTCTCTCTATTTTTCGCCAAAATACAGCTTCTGTGTGTAAAATGTGTTGTGTAAACTGAGAGAGGAGGGTTCAATTTATAGCCCCCTGTGAGGGACAAAGATGTCCGCGCGGATCCGATTGACGCGTGCACTGTTCACTTCGCTGCTGCATGCCTTTTGGACAGAAGGAATATTTTCAAAAAATTCAAACAGTTTCTGTTTTTCAACTTGCCCAATTCGGGTTTTTCCAATTTCTTTTGCTTTTTGAGATTCTTTTCTTGGTTTAACTTTAAATGGCAATGCCCACTTTACCCTTACTTTGTTAGAAAGGTTAGGAATTGTTAGAAATGTTAGTAATGTTATAACTTTCGTTAATTTTCTAACGAAAAAGCTACCAACTCAAATTGGAGCACTTACATACGGTCCAAGGGTTCTAACTCTATGTGCGGGTAGTGTGCAAGTAGTGTGAAGGTAACTTCTAAAAAAACTTTTTGCTTTTTTTTGTAAAAAAAAGAATTTTCAAAATGAAATATTTACAAGTATGCAAAAGGAAAAACCAAAAGAATGAGTCCAAAAGCACGACAAAAGGGGACTGCCCCAAATGCCAAGAAATCACAAGGAAACTGCATGCTCAGAACCACTCTGTCCAACTGCTCAAACTGTCAACTGCAACTGCCCTGCACTGCCTTCCTGTGTCGTCCGACACAGGACTCCCCCAGAACAGGGATGTCGTCCGACACAGGAAATCTCACCAACAGAGAGCCAAATAACAGCAAGGGGGGAAGGGAGGAGGACCCCACCACCAAAATACTCACATACCAAGGCATAAAAAGCAGATAGGCACATAAGCATGGCAAAGCACATAGGAGCACACAATGACTTGAATTACACACAAAGAGAATGAGAAAATTGTCCAAGTTGATTAAAGAAAGTTAGCCCCTCTCAAAATAAAAGCTTTTTTTTTTCAACAAGGATACCGGTACGTGGTATTATTAGACCATAATTTATCCCAGACTCAGGTGAGGAGGCGATAACGGAAAATTTAATGGTTTCCACCTATATACCAAGTATCATTTTTTTTAATAAAAATAAAAGCTTTTCAATGTCCCCAACGGAGTCGCCATTGAATGAACGCTCGCCGAAAAACAATATAAAATATTATTTTTAGGAGTCGCCACGCCGTTTTAAAGGGAACATTGAAAACCTTATAAAAATGAGAAGATGGGTTCGGGGGTCAAGTTACGACGTGGGAAGAGAATATAGAGGTCACCCACATCACCTCTTTCGAGACTTTCAATCAAACAAGGACAATATAATAATTCTAAGTGTGTGCAAATCGTGTCAACAATCAAACATACAAACTTTGGATTTTATTAATGATAATGAAAACAAGATACAACTTGTGAACCATTAAAAGGGGGCCACACCCTTACAAATGATAAACTTGAATTACAAGGAAAAGTTGAGACAGTCTGTCCAGGGACTTCGGATGTCGTACGACACAGGACTACCTCAGAAGAGGGATGTCGTACGATGCAGGACATCCTGGTCAGATTGCCTCTTACAAAAGGGGGTGGATAAGCCACCACAGCTACTCTAACATTAAAACAAGGCTAATTTAACTGTGGAGAAACACTGTTTAGGGTCTGGACCCAATTTGGTGTTGACTGGAGTTAATAAAGTCAAGATTGACTTTCTGTGATACGGATGTCGTATGACACAGGACGCCAAAGGCAGTCTATGTCATACGACAGAGGCCGCCTCCATCAGTAGGTTACACCCAAATGATCTCAGACTTCCCAAACAATGATAATTGAACTAAAAACTACTTAAACATAGCTTGAAACTACAAAGGGAGTCAATCTAGATTAGCTGAAGTCACTGAAAGCCAAGCCAGCTTTCTGGGATCTCTATGTCGTATGACACAGGACATTTGAGGGTGTCCTGTGTCAGACGACAGAGGCATCCTATATCAGTGGACTTCATCAGATTGATCCCACACTACTCAGATCATGAAACTAGACTACAATACCAACTGAAAGCAGTAGAATAACAGTAACAAATGAGTATTATGGGAGGATCACATGGCTTTAATGGCCAAATATGAATGACCACATGTTTTGGACCATAATCATGGGGCCATCACCTCCTAACTCAAACAAAAGTGATCAAGATTCCAACTTTAATGCAACTAATAGCACTAAATGTCCAGATCTGAGGTGAGGAGATGTGAATATTGATGATTCACAACTCCACCACCTTTATCATGTAAAATCCCAAATAAATCACATAATATCAAATAATATAAGCATGCAAGGCAAATGAACAAGTAAGCAAGATATGAACAGAGATAAGAGGAGTTTAGGGTCTACCTATTGTAGTCCACAAGGCAAAGACACCAATAGTATGGTGCTTGCCCCTTCAAAACACCAACAAAGAGGATCACCCTTGGACTTGGCTTGGATGTGTGTGTGTGTGAGGGGGGAGGTGAGTGTGTGTTTCTCTCTCTTCTCTCCAATTTGGCAGAGTAACCTTACTTCCCAAAATCCCTCCTCAAATGATCAGCAAAGGCCTGTATTTATAGGCATGCTGAGAGGACCTTCCATGTCGTACGACATGGGGCGTTAACCGCCTTAGGGTCGTCCTGTGTCGGACGACACCGGTCACTCTTAGGACAGACTGGGCCGAAGGGATGCAGGCCCAAGAACCAAATGAATATAAATAATTAAATAAGCCCAACACTAATGTAAATAAACAAGCAAGCCCAAAATTAAGGTAAACTCTTTGCAACTTAAGGAAAACAGGCCCAAAACACGGGTTCGGGTCGGGGTACTCACACCTTCCTTGCTCAGAAAGTAATGAAAAGTTCCCGAATTGCCCCTAAACTTCATGAAAGTTTTGGAAAATTGCTAGAAAACTCAAATTGGTGGTTGTGAGCCAGACGTACTCACGAAAAACTAATTCGTCAATTTCTTTTTGTATTTGTTTTTATATTTTTATTTAATAAATTAGCATAATACTTTTTTGATAATATAACTATATTTTATATGAATCTAAACGTTTACACTTATAAATTTAGGAGAATTGTGTTTATTTTTTAGCTTTTGTTGTATGGTTTAAACTTATTATGACATTTAAAATTTGAATAATAAAAATAAATTATTATTGTAATGAGTTAACTTCTAATTTTACAAATTATTGAATTAATAATATTAGCTATTGTCTTTGACATTTAATGACTTTATACTATATATACACATATAATTATAAATATTATTAGCTAAAAATATTAAAGTTTATAATGTGCATGAAATATATTAGTAGAATAACATTTTTATTATGTTTTAATTTTTCTAGTTATAGTTAACTATAGTAATCATAATCTTAATTAATATTATCAATAGTAATATTTAATATACATAATAACTATTATGATTAACTAATACTATTAATAGTAATAATTAACCTATAAATATAAATAATAATGATAGGAAAAGCTCACAACAAAATGATATGACAGGTGAGTTGGATTCTATAGGAGCCCCATTTTTAATGACTTTTTAACCAACCATGCAAACTATGATTAATTCATAAAGAAATGAGTTGGTCTTATAAAAAACTAGTTTTATCTTAAGATAAGGAAAATCGTGTTTTCAAAATAAACGGTGGCAATTTTGTAATTACTGGCAACCATGTTCAAAATAAACAGTGGCATTTTCGTAATTAATGGTTCCCCCGTTTATGTCAGTTCCTGTTTAACAAACTGCTAGTGTTATAAAGTGTCAGTGCATATGTAACAAAGTGCCAGCGAAAAAAGTGCCAGTACCAGTTTAACAAAGTGCCAGTGTAAACTGGTACTGGCACTTTGTTAAACTGAAACTGGCACTTTTTACACGGGCACTTTTAAATACATAAACTGGCACTCTTCACACTGGCACTCTGTTACACTAACACTGGCACTTTGTTACACTAATATTTTTGCTGGCTCTCAAAAATACAAGCACCGGCATTCAAAAATACATGGATGGCATTTGAAAACACATTTACCGGCACTCAAAAATGCATATACCGGCACTCAAAAACACCGATAATTATTTTTGCCGATATTCAAAAACATGAACTGGCATTCAAAAAACATGGCTGGCATTCAAAATTACAAGAGCGGCATTCAAAAATACATTGACACTCAGTTACACACTTACTGGCACTCTATTATACACTAACGGGCACTTGATTATACACCAACGGGCACTTGATTATACACTAACGGGCACTTGATTATACACTAACGGGCACTCAATTTTTCACCAACGGGCACTTGATTATACATGAACTGGCACTCAAAAAAACAAAGCGGCATTAATTTGAACTGGAACGGGCACATCAAAAATTACCAACTGGACTTGTTGACGGTAAAAAGAGATCACCCCTCATTCTCTTTCAGTTTTCATATAATTTTCTTGATGTTTGTTGGTTTTTCAATGTACAGGTATATCAGTGACAGAGTTCTCTCTCCGCAACAATTGTTGAAGAATCATGGCCGCCGCTGCTGCTTATCTCTCCAACCTTATCCTCTCGTCTCATTTCGCCGGCAATAAACTGTAAGCCCTAAACCTCGGCTCCTATCATAATTACTCATCCAACTTTGAAATTCCCCTTCAATTTGATCGTACGCCGGAGAATTGAAGTCGGGCATGGACTTCGTCGACGCCGGAATTCAGATGTCCTCAACGGATAGAGAGAGAAAGGGTGAGAATGAGTGTCTGTGTGTGAGAGAGAGAGAATGGGCCGTGCCTCCGTCCGTTAAGTCCGTTGAAGGGAAAACACGTTTTTTCATAAGCTTAGAAAAAACGCGTTTTTTACAAGTTTTTGGCAGTTGGTCTTATAAAAATTAGTTTTTTCTTAAGATAAGGAAAAACGTGTTTTCAAAATAAACGGTGGCAATTTTGTAATTACTGGCAACCATGTTCAAAATAAACGGTGGCATTTTCGTAATTAATGGTTCCCCCGTTTATGCCGGTTCTGTTTAACAAGCGCCGAGTGTGATAAAGTGCCAGTGCATATGTAACAAAGTGTCAGCGAAAAAAGTGCCAGTACCAGTTTAACAAAGTGCCAGTGTAAACTGGTACTGGCACTTTGTTAAACTGAAACTGACACTTTTTACACGGGCACTTTTAAATACATAAACTGGCACTCTGTTACACTAACACTGGCACTTTGTTACACTAATATTTTTGCTGGCTCTCAAAAATACAAGCACTGACATTCAAAAATACATGGACTGGCATTTGAAAACACATTTACTGGCACTCAAAAATGCATATACTGGCACTCAAAAACACTGATAATTATTTTTGCTGATATTCAAAAAAACATGAACTGGCATTCAAAAAAATATGGACTGGCATTCAAAATTACAAGAACTGGCATTCAAAAATACATTGACACTCAGTTACACACTTACTGGCACACTATTATACACTAACGGGCACTTGATTATACACTAACGGGCACTTGATTATACACTAACGGGCACTCAATTTTTCACCAACGGGCACTTGATTATACATGAACTGGCACTCAAAAAAACAAAAACTGGCATTAATTTGAACTGGAACGGGCACATCAAAAATTACCAACTGGACTTGTTGACGGTAAAAAGAGATCACCCCTCATTCTCTTTCAGTTTTCATATAATTTTCTTGATGTTTGTTGGTTTTTCAATGTACATGTCACTACAAGAAAACTGGTCTTTCGCGACGGCCAAAAGCCGTCGCGTAAACCCTTAAAGCCGTCGCGAAAGGCTAACGCGACGGGAAAAGCCGTCGCAATGGCAATCGCGTAAAGCCTTGTCGCGAAAAGATAAGGTGACTGAAAAAAGCCGTCGCCTTTGTCAATTATTTTTCGCGATTGCTTTTCCCATCGCGTAAGAGTCTTTTTAAATTTTATTTATTTAATTATTTTAATTACATTTGCAATCGCCTTAGCTCAGCAAAGGAGACGGCAAATGCAATCGCCTTAGGTTTTAAAGAAGGAGACGGCAAATGCAATCGCCTTAGGTACTTTAAATTTATATTTTTTTTCCATTTCACTGGCCCTATTTATAATTAATAATTGAATAAAAATTAAAGAAAGATTGATTAGCACAACATGAAAATTAATAAATTAATTGCATATCACTATATTATTGACCATAATCATCGTTACAAAATCCAAAAAAAAAATTCAACCTACTAGGTTTGTCAAGAAAATGTATCATCCTAATCCTACTAGGTCAATATAAATACAAGGATAAGAATTGACATGTAAAAAACTAAACTCTAATGATTGTAGTCATCTAATGTTACATGACAGAAGAAAAGAAAAAAAAAAGTAACTCCCAACAATTTTTATGTCCTTCCCAGCGGGATCCACTTTCGGTAGTCTGCAAGAGAAAGGAGATAATATAAGTTATCAGGAGTTGGTTTTAAGTAGAAGATTATGAACCAAGTTGAAAAAATAAAAGCCAAGAAAGGGAAGTAGAAACTCACAAGTTCATTAACCAGAGAAGGTGTGATATTTTTTCCCAGCAAACTTAGTTGATCCAATTGTTGTCACACCTACAACCATTTCTATTTTTTTAATAACAATATTTTCTGTTTTCTTTGTCAAGGATTATACAATCTTACACTTCACGATAAAAATGAAGTATATTAACCTTCATACTTGAGCAGTATTTGCATCAGAAGCTAGAAAATCATACGAGTGAAAATTGTCCAATAATCAAGTAAAGGGGACGCACCTGCTTCTCCTATCTTTCTGATGGCAAGGTTAGAAGTATCAGCAACATACACATTTCCTTTATCATCCATTGTTACCCCTTTTGGATGATTAAAACGAGTGTCATTTGATTTTCCATCCACATGGCCAATATACCCCTGAAATGACCCCGCAACCAATCTTGCCCGACTATCTGTAGTCAAATTATAGGAACAATACAATTAAAACATCAACCTTAACAAAAGTATCAATTAAACCAGGAATGTGTTCACTTGAATATTGTATGCTATGAAAGGTCACACACCAGCAAGTTTCCCTAGCATGCAAATTGTAATAGATTGAGCTGAAGATGCTTGTCGATAAGGTTTCCAGTACTTCCAATTAATTGCAAGCATATGCCTTACAGTTGATTGTTGCCCACCATTCACGGGAGATATTACATACCCTCCACCTGCAAAAAGAGCTAACAACTAATTATGTATTTCATTAAAATGATGGATGGATTATCTAAATTATACATTCAGGGAAGATTTTTGATCTGGAGGTTGAAAATGGCAACATATATACGTCTATATTATATAATGACTGGTACTTGAAAACAGGATATATCTTCAATTAACTCATCACAATACATTACTTTTAAGAGATGCACGGACATAGGCCTTCTGAGTCGGAAACTTCTTGTGCAATACGGAATGATAGAGAATAACTGCAATGGATTACAGGGGAAAAAGAAAAAGAGAGGATGTTATTTCCATTATAAGGATCCAGAACAGTATAACCTCGTAAATTTAACGGATCATATTATGACCATATGTTCCATCTTCGTCCCTCCTCCAAAATCGATGCAACAGTAGGTCTCTTCGTTTCATTTCCCTGGAAGGTGGATTTGTCAATAGCTGAGCCTAAGAGAGGTACGGCCTCATTTTATCCAAAATAAAGTTAAAAATCATACCAAGGTATCCAATCTCCATATAGAACTTTGTGAATAATATCAGTGTGGCCATCAATATGCTCGATAACAGTACCCCTGTGGAAACAGAAGTCCCATCTGCAAGGCAGCAAAGTAGCAAGCTGCTCTAAAGGAAAAGAAAGGGAAAAACAATGATCAACAGACTTCATCTAGTCCTCAAACTTACTCTGATCTTGAAGAGCCAAGAGACATAAATGTTTGGAAAATGGCCTCTGAAGTTCCATTGACTACACCCATTGCCATTATTGCAGGATATTTGTCGCATGACTGCAAATTAAAAGAAGTACTCCCTCCGTCCCAAAATGAATGTCCAAAATATTTTCAAATTTTATGTTGATCAAGAGCAAATTTGAAAAAAAAAATTGGACATTCATTTTGGGACGGAGGTAGTACCACCAATCAATAAGACATTGCATTGGAAAACCCTTACAGCAAATCAGAACATGACCAACCTTCTCGAGACATTCCCTATCTTTTGTTTCTTTAAATAGCCGGAGTCCTGCACAAAACAATGTTAAAAAAGAACGAGAATTTGGGCACAAGGAAGGCATATCAAGGACTTGGGATTTTCCTAACCATTGTGACAACTGAAGATTGTCCAAGTTGAAGGTGCAGCAATATCAACAGTTGTAGGATCTGTGCATGAAGATGAGCAACATGACCAGTCTACAGATCCTGTGCTGTGCACTCTACTGGAACAATTTAACCTGATAACACAAACATGACTTGGACTGGAATAGATGCATGCCAAACTAAAACTAACTTGGTAAATACAAAGAAGCTCAAGTAAAATTATATATTGAGGCCAATTGTATATATATCACATCAATATTATACCTCGCGTACTGCCATCCACGTTTAGAACAAACCACAAGGGGTCCTTGGATCAGGTCTGCCTGCAGTCAATTATAATCATACTCACTAGAAATACTACAAATCTGTTACTAATTTGGACAATCGAGCAGTTTAGACCTTTATAGTTGCTTCCCGAATAGTCAGAATATATAATTGAGAGCATCACACAAGAGCATGTCACTTGTGTATAAGAGTCCGAGCTATCAGTCTCTTGTAATCAGTATTTAAGCCATTTCGACTATATTAAGTGGGTAGAAAACACAGATAAAAGATGCCAACAAATCATCACATATCATGATAAGATGGAGTCAGACAAGGCTCAACATTAATACCCTGAAAGGCGGAAAGCAAGCAAATATGGAAGCTACCTTCACATTAGGACAGTTAACTGCCCGAACAGCTTTTACGATTGCTTTCCCAATTGGGTGAATCGTATTTGATTCAACTCCAGCAGCAAATCTCAGCACATCAATTTCAGACCATGTTCTTTTTGAATTTAGCCTGCATCATAATTGGTTTTATTAGTCAATTGTACTATATTATATTAGACGAAGAATAATTACAAATAGATGGTCTTCAAGATACATGGTCTTTGACAAAAAATCAATACCAATGGTTGCCTGATCATTTGAAATCCATGTTAGCTCAACTACTGATTGAAGCCTATATTAGAACTAAATTTTAAGAAATTGAATCAACATATACACATATACATGGCTTTGCATTTAAAACTTTCCTTTTAGAAACAAATTCTCCGTGAGAAATGGCTGATCTAAGTTGATCCATCAAGATTGATAGTAGCTTACATAATCACACAGAATCACGTCAAACAACCATATGAATATGCTTAATTATCAAACTGCTTGACTGAGCAAAGAAAATGAAGTGGTGAAGTTCTAAAATATCCATCTACAGGCAGCAACTTTATTAAATAGATTACGACTGTAATGTCAAGGAGAAACGTGAGGAACAGCACGAGTAACAACCATTCTTCATTTCACTCACCATACCCATGTCAAAACACTCAAACTTTGGTGTGGGATCCATACAAGACTATCCCGTAAGTAATGGCGCCCCAGCTCATGAATTCAATTAAGTTTTAGAAAGTCGGAAACAATCAACTATCCAGCTCTCGCTAAACTTAAAACAAGAATCTCATACTTCTACCATGTTTGACAGCCAATTATACAACAAAAGGCAGAAGAAGGGGTTGGTAGCCTACTTTTCCTACTTAAATCTAAGAGACGATCAGCCTCAATGCGCTTAAAACAGAAAAGGTAGGTTACACCAATGCTCAACTTAATGTGTACAGCCTAATCTTTGCTTCATTGAATTGCATAAGGCATCACTGACATAAAGTTCTGCAAATTCATTTAGATATCAGATGCTAATTAGGTGTACTATGGTCCTTCATAACATTGATCAAGTCAGGCATGCTCTGTAGACCAGTACACCAGTGCCACTAGATCAAGTCAGGCATGCTCTGTAAACCAGCAAACCAATGGCCACCCCAAGTCCAGTCCACCAACATGGACCATAATAGTAGCACAATGCACAATACACAGAGTAGAAGTATTGATTCTTTTGGAAAACTGATAATTTCTTAATTTCTAACAGTAGTCAAGTTAGTGGTACATCTGGTCTTAATCACCTAACTAGAGGTTATCAACATGAATCTTTCTTCTTCACTAGTATTCGGGGTTTCAGACAAACGGCAGATCATCAGTCAAAACACACTAATCCCAGTCAAGTATGCTTCGGAGACACTTAGGTCGGTCAGATGCAAGTTTATAGCTCAAAAAAAACTCACAATTTCATCAAAATACAGACAACCAACAGACACATACACACAGAAATACAAATTCAGAATAGAAATCCAGAAATGGAATAGAATTCGTGAATAAAGTTGAAGAATCTTACGGAGATTAGTTTGAATTGGGATGAGGCGCATAATCCCCAGTTAAATCTCAACATCCCCGATTCTCTCTCCTCCCCCAATCAACTGCAAACGGCCCGAGTAGACATGGAGAGAGAGAGAGCGAGAGAGAGAGCGAGAGCGAGAGAGAGGGCGAGAGAGAGAGAGAGAGAGAGCGAGAGCGAGTGAGAGAGATAGTCACCATATACCTAGGAATCGGAAGAATAGGCGCCGGAGGAAGAATGGCCGCTGGAAGAACGCCGCTGGAGGTGAGGAAGAAGAAGAGGAATGACCGTGGAATGCTATCAAGAGAAAATAAAAGGGTTTTTTAATTGTTTAATTGAATAATTTTAATTTTTTTTATCCTATAACGCGACTGCAAAGCAGTCGCCTTTTTTGCAGTCGCCTTTTAAAATAAATTAAAAATTCAATTTTAAAATTGTTTAATTTAATATTTTTATAAAACGCGATTGCTAAAGCCATCGCCTTTGATAAAAATTAGAATTTCACATTCCCGCTCAGACTACATTGTTGGCGCTAGAGGGAAAAACATATATGTGATGGCATCTGTGACTGCTTAGCCATCACGTTAGCCTACTGTGACTGCACTAAATGCAATCACAAAGGCCGTCTCCTTATATACTCAAACGCGACTGCTTTTTTTGCCATCGCCAAAAGCAATCGCGAAAGATCAGTTTTCTTGTAGTGTGTATATCAGTGACAGAGTTCTCTCTCCGCAACAATTGTTGAAGAATCATGGCCGCCGCTGCTGCTTATCTCTCCAACCTTATCCTCTCGTCTCATTTCGCCGGCAATAAACTGTAAGCCCTAAACCTCGGCTCCTATCATAATTACTCATCCAACTTTGAAATTCCCCTTCAATTTGATCGTACGCCGGAGAATTGAAGTCGGGCATGGACTTCGTCGACGCCGAAATTCAGATGTCCTCAACGGATAGAGAGAGAAAGGGTGAGAATGAGTGTCTGTGTGTGAGAGAAAGAGAATGGGTCGTGCCTCCGTCCGTTAAGTCCGTTGTAGGGAAAACACGTTTTTTCATAAGCTTAGAAAAAACGCGTTTTTTACAAATTTTTGGCTAAAGAAATAAGGAAATAACTAATAAAAGGAAAAAATCGTGAATAAAAATAGAAAAATATTGACTGCAGTAAGTAACGATGTAGGAGGTTTTCCTTCTACCGACTTCTCGTCTTCTCTGGCCTTTTCATCTCGCTTTCCTCTACCCGACGGCACAATTTTGTCTTAAACTCGATCAACTTCAATTCTATCGAAAATCACAAATCGAATATTTCAAAAATCAGAATAAAAGAAAGGAAAAATGAAGGAAGGAAGAAGCAATTTTCGTTGTCGCCTTCGGGGAGAGGAAAGCGAGATGAAAAGACCAGAAAAGACGAGAAGACGGTAAAAGGAAAATCTCTTACAAATCGTTTCTTAATGCAGTCAGAATTTTTCCTTTTTTTATTCACGATCTTTTCTTTTTGTTAGTTATTTCCTTATTTCTTTATGAATATAACCCTAATTTGTATAGTTGGTAAAAGAGGGATATATTTATATACAGGGATCTTAAATACAGGGATCTAATTTGTTCCATCGCTGCCCCTGCCCGTCTCGTGTAAGTCTACACGAGACACATCTCGTGTAAACTCACACGAGACACATCTCGTGTGAATTCACACGAGATATATCTCGTGTGAGTTTACACGAGATGTGTCTCGTGTATATTTACACGAGATGTGTGTCGTGTGAGTTCACACGAGACTAATTTCGTATGAATTCACACGAGATGTGTCTCGTGTGAGTTTACACGAGACATATCAATATCATCAGTATTCCAAATCCCCCTCACTCCGACCATCGTCTCCAACTCAGGTAATTACTTTGATTTGTTAATTCACTTCAATCGTTCAATTTTGTTCAATATGATGCGTTTTTTTCTGCTTTTGAAACCCTATTTTGTTCAATTTTTTTTCTGGGTATTTTTTGTTCTCTTGCCTTATGATTTTATCTTCTTCTCTTTCTGTCGCCTGAAATGAACGCCCTAGGTCACCGGTAAAATGGCGCCGTCGCCGTCGCGGTGCCAGAGAGAGAGAGAGAGTGAGGGGAAATGAACGCCCTAGGTAAAATGGCGCCGCCGCCGGTGCCAGAGAGAGAGAGAGAGTGTGCGTTTGAATGAAAGGAGGGAGGGGAAATTAGGTATATAAAGGGGCAAATTAGTAATTTCCCGGGATCCCTGTATTTTAAAATCCCTGTATTTAGAATTTGCCGTAAAAGAGTCATTAAAAATGGGGGTCCCATAGAATCCAACTCAGCTACAACAGCATTTTGTAAGTTTTTTTTTTTTTTTTTTTTTGACTTTTTGTGTCAATTTTATTACTCTAAATTATATATTATACTATATTATATAGTAACTATTATAACTAACTAATAATTATACTCCCTCCGTCCCAATAAAAGCTTCACCAATTACTCAAAAGGACGTCCCGTTAGAAGCTTCACCTTTCCTTTTTTGGACATAAAATATTATTATTTCCTCCACTCATTCTCTCTCCTACATTATTTTAATACTCACAACACCATTATAATTTATTATTCCCTCCACTAATTCTCTCTCCTATTTTCAAATTACACTCACAACATTTTTTTTCCCTCCCATTACTATAATTCCCGTGCCCAAGAAAAATGGTGAAGCAATTGGTGGGACGGAGGGAGTAGTTAACATATAGTAATTATTATTATTAACTAATACAATTAATAAAATAGTTAACATGTATAGTAACTATTATGATTAATTGATACTATTACTATTAATAGTTAACATACTCCCTTCGACCCATAAGTCTTAAGAAAACTTTTCATTTTGGGCGTTTCATAAGTCTTAAGAATTCCCAAAATGGAAACCTTAAATCACTATTCTCTCCACTCATTCTCTCTCCTACATTATTTTAATACTCACAACACCATTATAATTTACTATTCCCTCCACTCATTCTCTCTCCTATTTAATTTTTCACACTCACAACACTTCTTCCACTCATTCTCTCTCCTAATACTATAATAATATTCCTTAATTCCCGTGCCATTTCACTTTTTCTTAAAACTTATGAGACGAAGGGAGTATATACGAAGGGAGTATATAGTTACTTTTATGATTAGCTAATAAGAATGAGAATACTAGAGGTCACTTAGATTTTGGGACGATGATTACACGGCTTCAACCAAGAGCAAGTTTCTACCAAAACATATCCCCGTGACGAATTCATATATATATAGGTCTACTCACCAACTTTAATATATATATATATATATATATATATATATATATATATATATATATATATATATATATATATATATTTATTTAAATTGTCTATGGCCAGTTTGCAAGTGTTATAAAAAAGGTTGATAACACAACTGATAACACTTTCGATAACACACACAACAGAGTATAAAACTATATGTAAGACAAATTAAATGATTTGTAAAACACAAAAATTTTGCAGCGGAATATAAGATTAAACACAAGAAATATTTTTTTTCTCAAGTGATATAAATATATAACTTGAGGATGGCTAAATGGCGAAGACTTTATATTCACTATATAAGATGATTACCAAGCCGAAGTTGTTCCCTATCTATATATCAAAGTAAGAACTAGGAACTAAGATCAATCACGAAGTTCTATTCTAGCCACGACACAATCAAGTCACAAGACGTTGAAGGTGAAAATAATTTGTGGGAGGAAGAACACAAAGAGCCGGGGAGTAATTGATCTTTTCTTGTGCAAGTGTGTGTGTGATGCTCGATATATTGCTCTTGTCTACACCTTTGCTATTTATAGCCCTCAAATACTTAGATGCTACTCTTGATAACAGCCTTGGATTTGGATCAGATGGAGTGGAGAAATGGTTGAGCTTGTTGAGCTAAAGACTTGGTCAATTTCCTTGTTTGTAGCAACCGCCTTTGCTTAGTGCCCAAGTCCTAGCATTAGCTCTTTGTACCCATGAGCTCTCCTGAGTTGTACACTCTTATTTGTCATTCAATCTCACTTGTTGAACAAGTCTCCCACGTGCTTCCTTGGTTGTTCACAAGTTATGTATAAATAACCATTTATACGTAACTCTTCCATAAGATACGATCTTCTACCTTTGTAGCTTAATCTTTTCTTGGTTGTTACCTGTACATTATACTAACAAAAAATATACATTTTGCAACTATATATTATACACATACATAATATAACCTATGAAAGAAATGTCACAACTAATAAAGTCAGACGTGTTGGGTAACACCTAAAAAGTGCTATCACTACTTCTGATAACACCTACGTCTGATAACACTTGAGAGTGTTGGGCAGCACTTGTAGTAATACCATCAAGCTGCAATTACAAACTCCCCCATAGTTGTATATTTCTTGCATTTCTTTACAAACACCAAGGTGCTTGTACCTGCAACAATTGTTAGCACAATATCCATTCCAAACACATGTCAATAATTAACTCCCCCATAATAAGAAAGCAAACTACAAAAAATCAAACTTTTAAAACTTAAGCATTCAAACAAAAAATTTTGACCAAAGTCAAATTTTAACAACTAGTTTAAAAGTTCAATCTAAGCTACCAAAAAAAATCCCAGTTTTAAACAAACTATAACAAACAATCCAAAGCATTGTCAAAGTTAAACAACCACATACCAAATTCAAAACACAAATTAAATTGTTTTTGATGCCACCATAAAAAAGATTGTTTCAAGGACACACCAACCACCAACAAACGATGGTAAATCCAATGTCAGATCAGTCTTCATATTCTTCCTCTTTTCCTCAGTTTTCTCCCCCTCTTCCTTAGCTTGGATTCCTTGAGAATAATCAGCCCCAGCACCTTTGGCAGCACTTGTAGTAGTACCATCAGCTCCCCCTGTTTGTGAAGAAATCTGAGAAATGAAATTCACATTTCCAGTTTGGGCTTCAAGCCAGCCATTAATATTGTGTTCAATGATAGGCATAAGCTTCTGAAGGAACTGAAGAACCACTACTTTGCTAATCATATTAGAATTGTTGCCAGAAGTGTTAACAGCACTTCCAAGCACACTTTCAGTTGATGGTGTAACAACTGACACACTAGCTATTTGAGGCTTTATCCAAGGTAAATCACAAACTCTATTTCCCTTCTTCAATTGATGATCAACTGTATAGTATTCAGGCCCAGAAGTAAACACATCTGAGGCTTCAACGGGAAGAGATTGGAATTTAAGCACATTGAAAATGAGGGAAGGATATGGGAAGTAGGAAGGGTCATTTTTCTTAGGACAAGAAGCAAGATGTTTAAACACTAATCTCCCAAAGTTAATTCTCTGCCTCTTTCCTAATTTATACAACACTCTAGCTTGCTCCATTGTCAAATATTGTTCATTCTTGGTTGGGAGCCAGTTAAAGATGCATAACTTGTGTAGCACGGAATAGAGTGTGGTAAGTCGAGAGGCTGGGAATTTGATCTTGGGGTCAACTGGCCACTTAGAAACTTTGTTGTTTGTCAAAAACTTTGCCATAACATCCCTATTGGTACAAAGGCTTTCATCATCCATATTAGGCAAGCCTAAAGCCTTGTTGATCATGGCAGGAGTAAAGCTATAAATTTTTGCCCCTAACAAAGACTTTGCCAAAACGAGGGGAACCCTCATTATCAAGGTTGAGATTGAGGTTGGCATAAAAGTTTCTCACAATACTTTCAACAAATGGACAAGGATGGGTATTGGGTACCAAAAACTTTCGATCAGAAAGGAATTCAAACACACCATTCAGCTTAAAATCCTCAATATCTATATTCTTCAATGGGAAGAGATTGGAATTTAAGCACATTGAAAATGAGGGAAGGATATGGGAAGTGGGAAGGGTCCTTTCTCTTAGGCCAGGAAGCAAGATGTTTAAACACTAATCTCCCAAAGTTAATTCTCTGCCTCTTTCCTAATTTATATAACACTCTAGCTTGATCCATCGTCAAATATTGTTCATTCTTGGTTGGGAGCCAGTTAAAGATGCATAACTTGTGTAGCACGGAATAGAGTGTGGTAAGTAGAGAAGCTGGGAATTTGATCTTGGGGTCAACTGTCCACTTAGAAGCTTTGTTGTTTGTCAAAAACTTTTCCATAACATCCCTATTGACACAAATGCTTTCATCATCCATATTAGGCAAGCCTAAAGCCTTGTTGATCATGGCAGGAGTAAAGCTATAGATTCTACCCCTAACAAAGACTTTGCCAAAATGAGGGGAACCCTCATTATCAAGGTTGGGATTGAGGTTCGCATAAAATTTTCTCACAATACTACAAATGGACAAGGATGGGTATTGGATACCAAAAACTTTTGATCAGAAAGGAATTCAAACACACCATTCTGCTTCAAATCCTCAATATCTATATTCTTTTCCACCAAAAGTGGCTTCTTGCTATGAGTTAACCAAAATGACATATTTTCTTCCCTATGAAATTCTAGGGTTAAATGGGGCTTAGGGAAGGCCTCATCATCATCATTATCAGCATTTACAGTAAGCTCATCACTTGGGGAATCAGGCAGTTGAGGAGAGTGAGAATGTACCTCATGAGTTGGTATGTTGGGCTGAATAGAGGCAGGTGTTACCTGAGCTTGGGTAACACTTTTACCAGCACCCTGTTTTCCTTTCTTCCTCAGAAGCTTCATACGAACATCAGCAAGAGGTGCACCTTCATCCTCAAGCCATTTTTCAAGGCTGTCATCAGAAGGCTCCTTTTCTTCTCTATAGTCTTCATTAGAGACGTGACCAGAAGAAAGATTAAGAGAGTCTTCAGAAACTTTGACGGGATCAGAGGAGGTATTCGACTTGCTTTTGCTGAAAATAGCCCTAATCCGATTGGAGCTTTGTTTGGGAGGACATTGGGGAGGCATTGGAGCTTTCCTTTTCTTCTTCTTTTCTTTGGCAACTGGTACATTGGGTTTTGGAGGAGACATTTCCAGAGATGGCGAGACCAAAGGGAACGAAAATGGTTGGACAATGGCTAGGGCAAGGCTTGGAGACGTAACAGGGGCAGGGGTAACCCTAGGTGAAACCTCCATAGGCGAGGTAACCTTGAGGTAACACGAGAGGTAGCACCCGGTGAGATCTCCATGGGCATTGAACTCTTGGTAGGTGACGATATTGTTGGAATTTTGGAGAAGAAGAAGACGGTGAACAGTGAGGGTTTTGAACGGAATTGGGAGAAGAGAGAGAGTAACGGCTAGAGAGAGAGAGGGGAATTAAAAAGGGATAAAAGAAAACTAAATGAGATAATTATCCAAATTAGGGGGTTTATCAACAATGGTTCTCTAATTTGAACAAAACTCCCTATTTTCTAGCAAATGACCCCTAATTAAATACACAACTACCCCCATTTAAACCCAAACAATCGGCTGTAACTTCATTTTTTATTATTATTTTTTTTAAATAAATAAAAGGATAAATTTAAGTTAGGTAAATATCTCCTAAAATTTCGAATTTGAACAAGTCATCCAAAAAAGATTTTTTTGAAATATAAATTACCCACTTTGATTTATCAAAAAAGAATTAGTTAAAACTTTTTGAGATTCAAAAAATTTAAAAATTTTGGATTTTCAAAACTTAATTAACTAAATTCAAAAATAAAGAAGAAAAAAATAATGTGGCACATACAAATGTGTTACTAGCAATAATGGTAATACAAAAATTAACATATGTATCAAAATAACCCTTTGAAAATTTTCATCATTTTCAAGCACTTGAGGCATAACAAGTCTTGTTTTCAAGTACTTGAGGCATAACAATGCTCATTTTCAAGCACTTGAAGCATAACAAGCCTCATTTTTAAGTACTTTAGACATACACGTCTTTATTACTTCATAAATAAGGAATCATCGTAGTAACGAGCTCCGTGCCCCGAGTTCTTTCGAAGTATAAATACTATAGTGAATTGTACCTTTCAAGTAGGATATATTGTAGTAGCGAACTCCATGTTCCTAATACATAGTACAAACTCACTAGAAATTATTCCCGTTTGGCAAGAGAACATCGTCGCAGCGAACGTCGTGCCCCGAGTTACTAAAGGAATAATACAATGCTTTTGCCTTTTATCAAAAGATTAGTGACTTTGTCACTTTGAGATTGAAGGGTATTTTGACTAAACATGTTAACCTAAGTCTTAACCTACTAGAACAAAAAGGTCAGCATGTGCCCCCATCAGGGTTAAACAAAAGAAAAGTATAAGTATATATATATAATTTTTTTTCAGTATCACAGTGTTACCGAAAGTGTTAACCACACTTAGGGTAGCACCTGTGAACCAGAATTTTTTCTAAAAAATACAAAGACCAAGAGAGCTTTTAAAGTCTAAATATCTATCATGGTCAAGGGCCTTAATTAGTGAATATGTCATCAAGTTGATGTTTTGTATCAATATGCTCTATATTTATCAAACCTTTATCAACTAAGTCCCTAGGGGAAATGGTGACGAATATCTATATGTTTTGTGCGAGAATGTTGAACAGGGTGTTTGGAAATATTAATGGCACTAAGGTTGTCACAATACATGGTTAACATATTACTTTCTAGACCATAATCATCTAACATATGCTTTAACCAAATGAGCTGTGAACAACAACTCCCAGCTGCTACATATTCTGATTCAGCAGTTGTGAGAGAGACACAATTTTGTTTACGAGTATACCATGACACTAGATTATTTCCCAAGTAAAAGCATCCCCCACTAGTACTTTTTCTGTCATCCATATCCCCCGCCCAATCCGAGTCACTAAAGCCTACTACATTGGTATTAGTATCTTTACTATACCACACACCTAAATCACATGTTCCAGACACATATTTGATTATCTTTTTAACAGAATTAAGGTGAGAGACTTTAGGATTGGCTTGATAACGTGCACAAACACATATGCTAAACATTAAATCAAGGCGGCTAGAGATAAGATATAGAAGGCTACTTATCATGGAACGGTAGAGTGTGGGATCAACATCTTCTCCTACTTGGTATTTTCCAAGTTTGAGAGTAGAACTCATAGGAACTTTCGAACTCTTTGACCCCTCAAACCCGGACTTCTTCACCAAATTCCTTGCATACTTGCTTTGTGATATGAATATTCCATCACTTGTTTATTTCACCTGCAAGCCTAAGAAGAAATTTAGCTCACCAATCATGCTCATTTCAAATGTTGAAGTCATAGCATCTACAAAATCTTTCAAACATGTTTGATTTGTAGACCCATAGACTATGTCATCAACATAGATCTGAGCAATAACAAGTTCCTTACCATGTCTAGTATAAACAATGTTCTATCTGACTCACCTATAATAAATCTATATTCAAGAAGAAAACTGGTTAAACGACCATACCATGCTCGTGTATCTTGTTTTAACCCATAAAGAGCTTTATCAAGTCTATAAACATGGTGTGGTTGTGAAGAATCTTCGAAACCTTTTGGTTGTTCAACAAAGATTTCTTCATCCAAATAACCATTTAAAAAAGCTGCTTTTACATCCATTTGATACAAAGTGATCTTAAGATAACACGCAATGGCCAAGAGAAGTCTTATGGACTCAAGTCTAGCCACATGAGCAAATGTTTTATCATAATCTACACCTTCTACCTGTGTATCCTTGGGCCACAAGATGAGCTTTATTCCTAACAATATTAACATTCTCATCTGTTTTATATTTAAAAATCCATTTTTCCAAATAATATTAATATTAGGGGGACGTGGTACTAAAAAACAAACATTATTACGGGCAATCTGTTCAAGCTCCACTTGCATGGCTTGTATCCAATAATTATGTTTTAAGGCCTCAACTACATTCTTAGGTTCTAGGGAGAAGAAACATAACACGAGTATTTTACCTTGGCATATGTGGTAGACATGCACACATATGTTACCATACTCCGATAGTCAATAGGTTCTTTTTGCCTCATCCTTACGCCTTCATTCACTTCTCCTATAACCTGTGAGGTAGTGTGATCTCGTCTAATACTAGCAGGTGGATCCCTTCTCATTTCCTCATGAGAAGCGTCAGTATTTACTCCCTCATCCGATGTTCTGGAATCAGGTGTTACGAGAGGTGCTATCTCATCACTTACAGCACTTTGGTCAGCACCAGTGTTAACATCTGTGCTAACACTTTCTTGGCTTCCCACTTGAGCCTCTTCCAGTAATTTTAGAGGCGTCTCTTGAACACTTTCATCTGTATTGCTTAAGGAATCATCAAAAATAATGTTTATTGATTCTTGGATGGTTTCAGATCTTAGATCATAGACCCTATATGCTCGACTATTTTGAGCATACCCAAGAAAAATATCCCTATCACTTTTAGAGTCAAGTTTACCTAAGTAATCCCGGTCATTCAATATAAAGAACACACTCCCAACGACATGAAAATAATGAACCTTAGGTTTTCTACCATTCAAAATTTCATAGGGAGTCATTGTGGTTCCGATTCTCAGATAGACTCTATTGATTATGTGACAAGCAGTACTTAGTGCCTCTGCCCAAAAACGTTTTGAGATTCTTTTTGAAAACAACATTACTCTAGTCATTTCAAGTAATGTTCTATTTTTCCTCTCAGCAATCCCATTTTGTTAGGGTGTTTTAGATGCTGAAAATTCATGATGAATTCCTTTCTTTTTACAAAAAGTTGAAAAAGAAACATTATCAAATTTCTTTCCATGATCAGACCTAATACGAAAAATAGAAGCACAAAACAAGTTTTTGATTTTAGAGTGTAAGATTTTAAAATTTTTGAAGGTTTCTAATTTATCTGTCAAAAAATAAATCCAAGTAAACCTAGAAAAGTCATCAACAATGACATAAACATATCTTTTACCTCCAAGACTTTCTACCTCAACTGGACCCATTAAATCCATGTGCAATAGATGAAAACAATGTGTTGTCCTAAAGTGTTGCTCATTGTGTTGGACAGCACTATAGGAAGCACGTATTTGTTTGCCTTTAAGACAATCCTTACAAACCACTTTCTCTTTGAATTCCAATTTAGGAACTCCTCTCACAGCATCTAGCTTAATTATCTTCTCTATATGACGAAAATGAACATGCCCTAATTTTGATGCCATAAAGATGTAACATCAACCTTAGCCGAATGGCACATTATTTTATCTTCAACAAGATAACAATTGTCACTAGATCTAGTTCCAGACATAACTCATTTATTAGAACCATCAAAGACCTAACAATTGTTTTTGTTGAACTTCACCTCTAAATTGTCATCACAAAGTTGACAAATACTAATCAAGTTAGCAACTAGACCATCAACATGCAAGACATTTTTTAAGGTGGGGAAACCATGCACATTAAGTGTCCCTTTCCCAATGATTGTACTCTTACTACCACCACCATACGTAATACTCCCTCAATTTATAGATTCATAGTTATTTAAAAATGACTTTGTTCCCGTCATATGACGTGAACAACCACTGTCAAAATACCATGAACCTACAACATTTGTTTTCAAAGCAGTATAAATTACATAACATCTTAGATTAGTTTTGGGTTTCCATGTTTTCTTCTTTGAATTTTTGACTTTCTAACAGACAGTGTTATCTGAAGTGCTGTCTGAAGTAGTGGACAACACTTATGGTAACACTATAGAACTGGAATTTTTCTTTAAAAAAGCTTGACACTTGTTTTTAAAATGTCCAGTAGTGTGACAATATTTGCACAATTTAGCTGTGTCAGAAGAGTCAGAAATGCAAACATTTTTATCAGAACCACGTTCTTTAACAAAACATGTTTCACATTCATCAATATTCAAAGTAGAAGCAATACTATTGTTAGTACCCGGTCCGAAAAAAGGGTATTCCAAATACCTGGCCCGGTTAATTAATAAACCCTAACAAAACCCTAAAAGATTCATTAATTCGTCCGTACTGCTGTAAGTACCCAAATCTGGCTCATGCCTTCCGGTTAATTTTCCCGGCAATTCCGGTAATTTTTCTGGTAATTCCCCGGATTTTCCTAAAGTTCCGGAACAATTCCGGAACTGTTCCAAGCCTTTTAAGGGCTGAAGGAAATGCTTGGTGATTAAGAAACACGTTTTTCTTAATCCCAAAACCCTTCTAGAAGACTGCCACCTTGCATGTTTCTAGAAAAATCCAGATTTGGCTACTTATGTCGTGCGACATAACCACCCAGAAGAGTTCTAGAAGGCGCCACCTTGCATGTTTCTAGAAGAATCTGTAAGTGGCTACTTATGTCGTGCGACATAACCAACCAGAAAAGTTCTAGAACCATGCCACCTTGCATGTTTCCGGAAGGAATATCGTGGCTTGTTATGTCGTGCGACATAACAAGCCCATGCAGTGGCTCTATAAATAGAGGCCTTCACCTCTCATTTTGACACACCTCTTCCACCCTCGCCCCCCTCTATAGGAATACACCCAGGAAGCCCCCTCTCTCCTCACATACCCCCCCAAATCACCTCAATCCTCCCCAATCCATCCCACACACACTTCCCACACACACACTTCTCACATACATCAAGAAATCAAGGAGTTCCCAAAGATCCAAGGTCTGAACTCGCCTCCTGAGGAGGACGCTAGAAGGTTCCTATATCTAACTTGATATAGGAGTTGTGGATCTTCAAGGGTAACGAGTTTCTACCCCTTTTCCACTCTCTATTTTCCTTTGAATATAAAATCTATGTGTTACATGCATTGATAATATAGTATTCGATTAAAGTTGCATGCTTTAGCTTCATATTACCTGCATCCACATTTTATTTCATTACATTTCATATAAAATCTTCGTTTTGACTTGGTTTTGCATGAACACTCAAGATGAGTGTGGATCCCTCATATCCACACCCTCTTGAAGTGTTCATTATTGTTAAACATGCTCTCCGAGATTTGTTTGTGAAGTAACTTGACCATTTTGGTACCTTGTTACCTCTCGCAAATCTCGGTTGTAAAGCCTCTGCAAAATGGCTAGTTATGTCACGCGACATAGGCAAAAATTTCATGCCACGCGACATAAGTAGCCGCTTGCGAAGCTTCACAGCTTCAAGCCGTAATCCGATGTTAAACCCCTTTAAGCTATAACCCGATGTCTATCTCGCAATTTAGATAGTATCTATGTACATACTATGTCATCTTTTCATTAAAATATCATTCTCATACATAAAGGTGCATCCTTTACACCTAAATCCCATTTTTCATGCATTAAAATCATTCCTTTTCCATTTTAAATCCCTTTTCACATTAAAGATGCACTCTTTGCACAAAGATCATTTCTTTACATAAAAAACATCCATTTGCAATCAAATGCATCATTTTCAAACCAAAATGCCATCTTTTTGCTAAAATATCATTTTTACACGCATTTCCTTTTCCCCAACCTTGGAATGGACCGGTGTAAAAGTTCTCATCTTTGCATCGTTCCTTCCATTAAAGGTTCATGATTTCTTTAGGAAAAGGATAACCTTGAACCCTATATCTCCGATTATCGCTTAAGAATGAGTATGAAGCCTCTATACGAGCTCGACCGTCTTAAAGCGTAGGATTGATGGGCTAAGGACATTCCTTCCTAAGGAACCTCATCTTTGACCAAAAGAGAGTCATTCTCTCGATCACGCAAGTCCCGAGGGTCCCGAGGTTAAAATGCGATGATCACAAGTCATAAGATGAGGACGGGATCATAATCCCAAATACATAAATTCTAAGGAATCCCGAGCGACAACCAACAAATGGTTTGTACGTCCGGAAGACAACTTGGGACATTCCCCCCCCTTATTTTCAAACACATGCACACAAAGAAAGCACGCAAGCAAACACGATTAATGAAATCTAGGGAGACTTGCTCCGGCAAGGCACTTTGGGTGAACGCCAAACGTTCTTCCCAAGGGGTAACTTAACCTCCGAACCCATAAAACCTTTTTTTCAAAGTTTTGAGGTAATCAAAATGGCGTGGCGACTCCGTTTTTCAAATAACTCGGATGTCTTCAAACTCGCGTGAATTCCAATAAACAAAAAATTTTGGGCACACATTCACAGTTTGGCGACTCCGCTGGGGATCATCCCAAAGGAGAAAAGCTATATTTTCAAAACAAAAATCGATACTTGGTATATAGGTGGACCCCACTTACCCTTCCTGTATCGCTCCCTAACCCGGGGCTTGGGATAACAAGGTGGTTTAACAATCCCACGTACCAGTATCCCTTTTTCGAAAAAAAAATAATTTTAAGAAAAAATATAGAAGAAAGCTTTTCCCTTTGAGCGGGTTAGACTCCCATCGCCGATTTCATTAATCGTGCTTGCTTTCTTTTACCATGCATTGTATCATTTGCATCTTGGAATCTGTGCATACTTTGAAACGGGAAACAACCCGAAAAATAGCAAAAGGAGTGGAACCTGGAAAATTGATCCATGCAGTCGTACGGCTAATCCTCATAGGATTCTCGACCATACGACCTCAGCCGGCAATTCCACCAGGAAAAATCATGGTTAATCTGGGCAGTCCTAGCGGCTTGGGGCTATTCGGCTCCACGATCGACCGGGGCTCCTAAAATTTACGTGCTTATGTGTTGCATTTTCCCCGTCCCGAAAATCATTCCTTTAAAACACATTTATGAAAATCTCTGTTTTAACTCAAAAAGGAACATTTTTAGGAGACCGCACACTACGCGCACCTGATATATCCTGTACACTTTTGCACGCACGTCCTTCAAACCCGAGGGTGGTTCCAGCTGCAGTCACGGACAGCCTTACGATGCTCCCGGGCGCGCACGGAATCATCCCAACCTCCCCATGGCAGCCAGTGTCGACCAATGCACAGTCCGTGTCACACGTTTCAAAAAATCCGTGACTTTTGGTTGGTTTTTTGGTCTAGTCCGTGTCATATAGCCCAGTTGCATACCCACGTAAAGGTCAAGCCTTAGCTCATAACGGAAGCCAAGATTTTCGCTCAAGCGAAATTCTGCCGAAATTCCGACAAGGAAAAATCGGTGGGATCTTGACTCCGACATTGACTATTGACCTTGACCCGCACGGAATGCGTAAGAGTCAAGACCAAGTCTTTGCCAAAATAAAAGATCTTTCGCTCAAGCGAAGCTCTGCCAAAATTCCGACAAGGAAAAATTGGCAAGATCTTGACCGGCATTGACTTCGATTCTGACTCACGCACTGCGTATGCAACGAAGTTCAATGTGACACTGTGTTATCCGGCTTTTGCCGCCCGACCCATGCCTATTATATTCTCGGACATTACCGAAAGTCAAAAAACGTCATTCGCTCAAGCGAAACTCTGTCAAAGATCCGTCAAGGCAGAGAGACGAGACTTTCCCGGTATTGCCTTGACTATAATCCGCATCGCTCGTGCGTTGAAAGGTCCTATGACCCGCTAGACCCGTTAGGAGCGTTCTTTACTCTCGGTTGGTGGGATCCGCGTGCCCTATAGGACCCTCGCCCGGGGCTGTCCACCCTGGGAGGTCGAAATACAGGTGGAATACGAGGGGCTTATAGACGTAGTGACGGAACCCACTGATCCAGGATCTAGAGTAGTTGCGAAAAAGAAGGGCAAACCCCCCTTTTCCAACCAAATAGAAATAAATAAAAGACATTGTTTTAAGTAAACTTGAACAATTAGTGTAATCATAATTGCATGTTCCTATCTCTGAAATCCCTAATCGAGACCTTTTCGGTCCGATCTCCGTTTTCCTCATCCCGACCTTTCATGGTCAAATCCCTAATCGAGATCTTTTCGGTCCGATCTCCGTTTTCCTCATCCCGACCTTTCATGGTCAAATCCCTAATCGAGATCTTTTCGGTCCGATTTTTGATTTTCTTATCCCGACCTTTCATGGTCAATCTCTAATCGAGACCTCCTCGGTCCAATTTTCGATTTCCCATCTCGACCTTTCATGG
Organism: Adenophora triphylla var. japonica; assembly: GCA_022495995.1. NCBI lineage: Eukaryota > Viridiplantae > Streptophyta > Magnoliopsida > Asterales > Campanulaceae > Adenophora > Adenophora triphylla. Next base: position 900,612 of record JAFEMH010000126.1, on the reverse strand, counting down.
TCAAATCCTTAATCGTGACCCCCCTTCGGTCCGATCTCTACTTCCAATCTTGACCTTTCAAGGTCTCATCTTTTCCGATCAATTAGGATTAGGAGAAAATGCGTTTCGAGCAAAAGTTAAAGCGATAAGGGCATGTTACTTGAGCCTTCGGCCTAAACACTTACCTTCGAGTCTAAACCTTACCTAGCCTTAGAGTCTAAACCTTACCTATCCCCGAGTCTAAACCTTGCCTATCCCTTTCCCGCAGCAAAAAGAAGTGAGCGAGAGTCTTGGGTCGCCGGCTTCGGTTCGTACAGGTTCATCGCCTCGTAGAGTCGAATGGCAGATTTGGACAGAAAACGGTGAGGGTATGGGAAATCGGATGATTAGGAAGGAAGAGTTAGTCCTGGCTTTGGAAAATGCCCAGAAGGTTCATGAAGAACAGTTTGTCATTGCTTATCGGTGCTCTTCACCGCAATGGAGTCCAAGTAACAATTGGGTCCAACGGCTTCTCTGGTAGTGGTCGAAGATGAGACTCCGGAGTAGCCATCTCGGTTCCCCGGCCTATAACCAATACCTTCCTCCATCCACATATGATCCCTTGCCAAGGACCACTTCTCCTCGGTCCTTTCCAACATCCCAGCTCATCGTGGCCCCATCGCCCTCGGCTCCTCGAACGGATTGGATTTCACCCCACTTATCCCTCGGTCTCAAGAATACCGCCGGTTTATGCTCCAACCTCACATAATCGGTTTGAGATATGTGGCTATGTTCTGAAGCCCCTATACCCTTTGAATGTGATCATGAGTTACCAAAAGATGAACCGAAGTTTTCATGTTACCTACCGGACTTAATGAATTCAGCCGTCGGTTCGCTACTACAAGTCTCACATGTTGCCGGGTTCAGGTAGCCCAAGAGTCCCCGCTGACCCCTATGTGGCAATGTTGATAGAGCAAGTGAAACAGATGCAAGAGAAGCTTGACCTCATGATGAGTATCAATACTCCCTTGACCCAAGATGTCGGACTGTGCAAAGAAATGACTCCACCGAGCATAACCCAATACCAAGCAAAGAACCGTATCCGGCTCAAGACCGCATTACCTCACAAAGGAAAGAATGTCACAGGCTTTCCTTCACCAAATCCAACAAAGTGGAACCAATTGGACAATGGGAATCTCGAGTCTTGAGAATAACAAGGTCCCCCGAAAACCTCGCTCCTTTCACTTTAACAATACAGATGCCTTTAAGCAAGATTCTGGAAGAGCTAGTGAAAGAAAAAGCGATAAAGCCACTGGAGAATTGGAAACCCAGAACCCCAAAGATCGAATGGACGAGACCAAACACTGCCGCTTTCACAATTATCATGGCCATAACACTGATGATTGCACCTATTTGAGGCATGAGATCCAAAAGTTGATAGAAGATGGGAAGCTTGAGAACCTCCATGGGCCAAAGGCAGAAAGTCATGACAAGAGGTCAATTCAAGAAGTGCAAGGTCGAAACGTCGCCCTGATGATTTTGGGATGCCCATGAGCAAAGTTTTCAACGATTTGGTGAAACAAAGCCTTCTCACACCTCTCGAGAATCATAAGCCAAGAAACCCAAGTAGAGTTGACAGGGCCAAGTTACGTGAGTACCACAAGCATTATGGTCATGTGACAGATGCAAGTGTGTGGAGTCAAGAAAGAAATTCATGGTCGATCTACGAAGGAAAGCTCAAGCTCCCCGGGCACCCAACCCGTGAAGAGTAGCTAGACTAGGGTTTACCTATCCTTAAAAAAAAAAAAAAAAAAAAAAAAAAAAAAAGAAAAAGAAGGAAAAAGAAAATAGTCTCTCAGTCAACTTTCGTAGGTTCTAGTATTTTTCCTTTCAATTAAGTCCTCTACGGACATTGTATTAAATCTTCAATTTTCTATAAAAGAGTCTTCTTCTTTTCTTGCTAGACTTAAGACATTATTTGCACACCTACATTACATTTAATGAAATGGTTTTATTTTATATGATCACTTGCATTGCTCAACGAACAATCTCTCGAAATAATTAACGTTCTGATTAATCGGTGTGAGAAAGTCAACTAATGCCATCAAGCCATACACTTTCCTTACCCCACAAAAGGCCTTCATCAAAGCCATACACTTTCCCAAACCATGTCCACCTTCATCTTGACCAAGTCAACGACGGCGACAACATCAAGGAACGACAAAAAAGGCCACTCAGCTTCGAAAGATTGACCCCGTGTCGACAACAACCTAGGGGCTTGGCTTAGACTTCAAGGGTATCAAGAATGTTCAAGCAGGGGCTCGCCTTGGTCCTCGGGTGCTCTAGAAAATAAAAAAAAAAAGAGAAAAAGAAAAAAAAAATGTGTGTAGTGCAAAAAGAGTAATACCCAGCTAGACCGAAAATCCCAAAAAGGGCGGTCTAGGCAAAAACAAGGTTGCACATAAAAAAAAAGAAAAAAATCTTAGTGCAAAAAGAGTAATGCCCACTAGGCCGAAAATCCCAAAAAAGGGCGGTCTAGGCAAAAACAGGGTTGCACATAAAAATAAAAGAAAAAGAAAATGAGGCCAAGGACCCAAAGACCGCCCATCAAAAGCTTAACTGACAGTGCAAAATCAAAGCTCAAAGAATGAAAGTTGTCGATAACAATGGGGCGGTCGAAGCAAAAGCGTAGCATTTCTTACGAGCCTTTAGGCATATGCAAGTCCTTTCTCCCCCAATGAAAGACGAGAATCGAAAGCAATTGAAGCGTACCCGTCCAAGAATGACTTGGTCAAGGAATCATCCCGAGGCTCATGCCTCATCATCCAGATCTTCTCATCCTAGCCTTTTCACTAAAGGAACCACAAATCCCATTTCCCAAAACAGCTTCCGCCAAGGCCGAACTACGGCGACCCGAGCTCCTCACAATGAGGGGAACGTAGGCAACTGGAAGAATGGTCCGGTCATAAGCATATCCAAATTACCGAAAACCTGGTCTCATCAAATGACCTCTCCCATAAGCACAGTCAAATCCCAGAAAACCCGGTCTCATCAATGACCTCCTTATACACAAACCTTTCTTTCACACCAGCCAACCTTGATCCGCGACATTGGTTGACTTTCTCCTCATGATTAATAAGAATGTTTGTTCATATCGAAATTAGCGGTTGAATAACCCGAACATCAATAAAGGGTTTTAAGCAATCTTGTGATCATTGTAAATAAAGCAAGTTTTCAGATGTCTTGACAAGTCTTCTTTTTCTACATTTTAGGAAAGATAGAGCTAAACACTAATTTTCTATCAGCAGGGGCTTCCATACACTTTTACCAACCTTTCTACGCTTATACTCTCTCAAAAGAGTCAAACCCAAAGCGAGTTTTGTGCCTACATCGAATAAGGCCATCAAAATAACACAAAATCGGGATTATTCCCACCTTTTGAAAAATATGCCCCTGCATGTACATATCTTCCTAAAATTCTTCTCTTTGTCTGCGTCTCCTTAAGGTTGACTGGTTGACTAAAAAAAAATAGAAATAAAAAAAAAAAAAAGAAGAAAAAGGATAGGTTTTCCTCTTCTCGCTACAATTCGCATTAGGACCGCTCGAAACTCTTTCAGCCGGGGCTTTGCCAAGTCATTCCTTTAAACCGGGGCTTCTTTAGCCATGTTTAAGGTTCATATCGGGTTCTTCACTAGGTCCCTAGATGGATTCGCCTTGGTCGATCAATTTCGTAATCACGTTCGCAATACCAATCGATTGGGATTTTTGTTAGGTCACTGTGACTGGGCTTCGCCAAGTCACTTCGCCTACTCGGGCATTCAACCGGGGCTTTGCCAAATGAAAGGATCTTTCCTTGCTTTAGTAAGACATGGGGCTTTGCAGAAAGTTTTTCCTCCGACCGGAGCTCCAATAAGTCATATCCATCCCTAGAAGAAAGGTTTGGTCACTCCAACATCTGCTTTGGTTGTAAAAGCCTGTCAGCATCAGCTTCAAGCGCCGTAGTTTAAGAAAAGGACCTTAGTCAAGACCCGAGGTTTAAACCTGGCCTCGGCCCAAGGAGGAATTCTCGTCCACGTTGACAACAAAGAATAGCTCACCCGCACCCAAGGGATACAACCCCACCTGTTTGAAACCCGTCTCAAACAATTCCCAAATACATTCCATATGTACATCCAGACCCAGTCCCTACCATGTTCCCAGAAAAAAATCACCCCTAGGCTCAAGTAACGTGCCAATTGCTAATGATAACGTTTTCTCCCAAAAGCGCCTTCGTTACTTCCGTTATAACGAGGTAACTCTAGGCGACAGTTTCCTAATTGTCAAAACGTTGAAAATCCTAGACATCATTCCTAACTGTCTAGGTAAAGCTTGAACTACGATCAAGGCTTGATTCCTCCGGGATACGTAGGTAGCCTTTCATAAAGGTTCAGCCATCCGACCACATTGGTCACCTTTTCCCTTCTCCATTCTCCAATGGTGCGTAAGCTTTTCATAAAAGTCCAATTTTATGACCATATTGGTCACCCCCTTTTGATTTGGAACATTCCTATGAAGGATTGGTTGTTTGACCTCCTAGGTCACCCCGTTTCCATCCTTAAGGGACCAATATCTCTTTGCCATTGTCCTAAGGAGACCAGGTTTGTGACCTATTTGGTCACCCAATTCCAACCTGTGTCAAGCAATTCCACCAAGGCCAAAAGGTAAGAGAAATGCAGTCTTGGCTACTTATGTCACGCGACAAAACTGGCCAGTTGGCTACTTATGTCGTGCGACATAACTAGCCACATCAGACATCAGACATCAGCAACTTCCTGCTTTCCCCAGGGCAATCCCCGACTTGTCAATGGCTGTAAATACCATCCATTCACCTCTCAAATGCATAGGGAATGGTTCATTTACCCCGTATACACTCATGCATTTATTTACAAGCTAAAAATTCATCCAAGTCATCCATTCAAACCATTTGTACATACAAAGTAGATCAAGTCCAAAAGTTGTGCATAAAAAAAATAATAACATGTGTTTTCCCCAAAGGGGGTACAATAGCCAAAAAGTCATAAATGTCTAAGGGGAAAGGGGGCTACTCTGAATCCTCTCCATCACCCTCTTCATCATCCTCTCCCTCATCTCCATCCTCGTCGTCATCCTCAGCCTCCTCTGGCTCATCATCAGGGTCGTCCGAAGGTGCCTCGTAGGCTATGGTCTCCGTGCGGTAATAGTCATCGAGCTCGGTGATACTTGAGAGTCAAGCTCGTAGTCCGTAGCCGTCTCGGCTCCTCCATCCTCATCCTCATCCTCATCATCATCGTCAATCTCAATGGGTCTCAGAAGAGGCACATTTGCAGCCTTTGTCCGAGGCGTCGGTCCTCTAGTGCTCCCGCCGGTGCCCACATCATCGTAGCGGCTCTTCTTCCTTCTCGGTTGGCCGGTGGAGAGATATCAATCGAACCCCGTGACCGGCTGATTCTTCCGTAAACTCATGCCTTTCTCGGAGCTTGCCAATCATGCCCACAGCCGCCGTATATGCCCCCGGTCAAGTGCCTCGTAAGCTCGAGCCGACACTGCTTACAAGCATGACATAATAAGTGTCGAATACAGTTTCTTGATAACAGAGAGAGATGCAAGCAATCCAAAGAGGCGTAAGGAGCAATACTTACAGATCTAGAACCTCGCGGGAGCACCGATGAGGATGAGTGCGGGACATATCAATGTGAGCTCGCCTCATGCGACCGCCACCCCGATAATCAATGAAAGTCGGGGCAAAGGAGGTCTAGCAACATAGCCGCCGAAGGCCCCACGCTATGAGCGCCATAACCAACCCCGGGTCTCATGGAGACCGAAGATGCATGGCCACGTACATAGTATAGTCCCCTCTCGTGTGTAAAGATGTGCCGCCATGCCTACGATCAAAGCATCTACATTCTCCAACCGGCGAGGCAACCACATCCTAGCCGGAGGATCATCGTGATCCGAGCGTGCCTATTCGGCCCATGCCGTCTATACACCCTCTCTCCTAGATACAAGGCGTCTCCTGACAAGCCCACCCGCAGCTTGCGACACTCTGTGAAGTGCGCAGCGTGATCTAAATCCAAAGCGCCATAACGACCGAGTCCGGGGGAACAAGCTCATCCTCTCGTGGAACCCTCTCGTGCATGTCAACGTATCATGATAAGAAGCGGTAATCCCGCACCTCGAGCCCTCCGGCTGCCTCGGGTTCTGCTTTCGGCATCCTTCGTCCACCGACGAAGAGCAGGAAAAGTGGTGGCAGGAAACTCATCCTTGATCCGCCACTCATAATGACCAAAATACTCGTATGCCCAAGCCTCGAAAAGGAGAAGAAGAAGTCAAAACAGGGAAAACAAGGGATATAATGAAATGCGCTAAGGAAAAGAGATCAAGGTGAGAGAATACCTCGAAAGCGATGAAAGCAGTGAAGTACTTCGCCTTCCCTCGACCGACGTCATCTAGGGCCAAATACATCTCGGCCTAAGCCTGCCTCTCCCCAGAAAAATTCCCCACAGTATCCCATGCCCTCAAGCTCCAATAGTGAAATCAAAGCAGTGGATGCACTGTTGATGAACAAAGCATGTCGGAAAAGCCCACCCATACAAAAGCTCTAGCCAATCTCTCGGCTCTCACCCGGCTCTCAACGGGATCATCTACCACAAGTAGTCCCCGCTCCGCCCTCAATCAAAGGCCATGTAGCACCCTAACTCATATCCATTCCCCTTCTTGATCCGGGAACGAAACCAAGTAAGCCCATAAAATCATCATCGCAATAGCCGGGGCTCAACTCCCCGTACAGGCTCCTCTATGTAGAGCGGCTCATCCGTAAAAGGCAGCCCCGTGATGACCGCAAAGTCCAGCGGAGTGACCGGCTGCCTCACCCCAAGAGAAGTGAAATGAGTGAGTGGTCTCCCACCGTAACTCTCTGAATGCCCTCACTAGATCCACACTCCTCGAGTGCCCCGATGGCCTTCGCCATCTCAAAAAATTGCCCTAGCCCAAGGCCAGAAATCGGGCCCTTAGGCGAGTCCACTCCGCTTCCTCGGCTACCCGGCAAGCTATCCCATAGCCTGCCAATCACCTCCGGGGAGCCACGGGTGCGCAATCCCTGCAAGAAAACATGGCACAAATATTAATATTTCGTGCTATTTCTTGAAATCATCTCAAGCAAAAGTAGGACAAAATGGATCAATGTATGGCATGCATTTACGCATTACATTTCCTAGATTCATTCATGTTCACAGGCCAATCCATATGAAGTTCAAATGCAGTCTGAAGAGAAACTCAGTTCAAATCAAATTCGCACAAATTGAAAATTTTTCAAGAAACCCTAGGTTTCTTACCTCTTCCTTCTTCGTGACATCCGAAGTATGCTCATCGAGCTGTGGGTAAAAATCTCCCCTTGGTGCTTCCGGAAGAAACGGCCGTTGATTCCTTTGCACCCCCTTTCTCCGAGCAGCTAAATTGGCGTGTTGAGAACCCCTCTTGGTCGGATAGAGCCTAGGAGGCATTCTTCAATTGAATCGGACTGAGAAGTGTTGGATTTCTCTTGATTTCTTTCGAATCTCCCTCTCTGATGTCGCTCTCTCTTTTCTCACTGTCGCCTCCCTCTCAATTTCAAGTTCAATTGATTTTCAAATGGCGACTGTGCGTATTTTTAATGAATCTGTCAAATGGGCCTCTTATGTCGTGCGACATAATAGGCCTCTATGGCTTGTTTTTACAATTTTGCCCCTGAAGGCTTCATTTTACAATTTTGTCCCCGCAGATCAAGCTTTTACCCTTTGTGCCCCTGGCATTTTCAAACATTTTCAATTAAATTTTCCCTCCAGTGCCTCCCGAGGCTTATTTTACAAATTTACCCCCTCGTGGCTCATTTTATTTGCCTTTGGCATTTTTAATTCACTTCTTTTACAAAAATTATCAGGATACGTCCTACTTTCTTTACAAAAATCATCGAGTCCTTCTTACTTCTTTAGTCTCTGTTTTTTTTTTTTTTTTTTTTTTTTTTTCCGTCATAAAGAAATAAAGTCATCTAGCTTTAGTAAAGAAATAACGTCGTAAGCTTTAGCTTCCGTTAGAATGAAATAATGTTAGGTCAGAACTCTAAATTTGTGCAACCACTATCCGCGAATAGTGACGAATGCCCAAGTTATTTCAATTTGTGCAACCACTATCCGCGAATAGTGACGAATGCCCAAGTTATTTCAATTTGTGCAACCACTATCCGCGAATAGTGACGAATGCCCAAGTTATTTCAATTTGTGCAACCACTATCCGCGAATAGTGACGAATGCCCAAGTTATTTCAATTTGTGCAACCACTATCCGCGAATAGTGACGAATGCCCAAGTTATTTCAATTTGTGCAACCACTATCCGCGAATAGTGACGAATGCCCAAGTTATTTCAATTTGTGCAACCACTATCCGCGAATAGTGACGAATGCCCAAGTTATTTCAATTTGTGCAACCACTATCCGCGAATAGTGACGAATGCCCAAATCATTTCAAATTGTGCTACCACTATCCGCGAATAGTGGCGTATGCCCAAATCATTTCAACTTGTGCTACCACTATCCGCGAATAGTGACGAATGCTCAAGTTTCCCAGCTTAAGTTACCTCTATCTCCATCATAAAGAGATAGTGCCATAAGCTCTAGCTTCCTCAGGTGACAGCCTCCAGTAATTGTCAAATCAGGTGACAGCCTCCGAATTGTCAAAATCCCAAGGATCCTAGACATCGTTCCTAACTATCTAGTGATGCTTGAACTACGATCAAGGCTTGATTCCTCCGGGATACGTAGGTAGCCTTTTATAAAAGGTCCAGCCATTCGACCACTTTGGTCACCCTGTTTCTTTGTCACTCCTCAGTGATAAAGCGCCCTTCATAAAAGTTCAAATATTCGACCACTGGTCACTCCTAGCATATCCCCAGTAGGATCAATTGCTTGACCTCCTAGGTCATTTTCTCTTCTTTTTCCCAGCAAGAGACCAGTTTCTCTTCTTCCTTCCCCAGCGGATCCTAATCCCGAACTACGGCCTGGCTTGATTCCTCCGGGATACGTAGGTAGCCTTCCAAAAGGTTCAGCCACTCGACCACCTTAGTCTCCCAATCCGTCTCGGCATTCGCCAGATCGGATCCTTTTCTATCGACAACCCCACTCGCCTTGCAAGTGACGTTGCCGAGGGGCTTCTGTAAGTACCCAAATCTGGCTCATGCCTTCCGGTTAATTTTTCCGGCAATTCCGGTAATTTTTCCAGTAATTCCCCGGATTTTCCTAAAGTTTCGGAACAATTCCGGAACTGTTCCAAGCCTTTTAAGGGCTGAAGGAAATGCTTGGTGATTAAGAAACACGTTTTTCTTAATCCCAAAACCCTTCTAGAAGACTGCCACCTTGCATGTTTCTAGAAAAATCCAGATTTGGCTACTTATGTCGTGCGACATAACCAGCCAGGAAGAGTTCTAGAAGGCTGCCACCTTGCATGTTTCTAGAAGAATCCAGAAGTGGCTACTTATGTCGTGCGACATAACCAGCCAGGAAAAGTTCTAGAACCATGCCACCTTGCATGTTTCCAGAAGGAATACAGTCATGGCTTGTTATGTCGTGCGACATAACAAGCCCATGCAGGCAGCCTATAAATAGAGGCCTTCACCTCTCATTTTGACACACCTCTTCCACCCCTCAGTCCCCCTCTATAGGAATACACCCAGGAAGCCTCCTCTCTCCTCACATACCCCCCAAATCACCTCAATCCTCCCAAATCCATCCCACACACACTTCCCACACACACACTTCTCACATACATCAAGAAATCAAGGAGTTCCCAAGGATCCAAGGTCTGAACTCAGTCTCCGGAGGAGGACGATAGAAGGTTCCTATATCTAACTTGATATAGGAGTTGTGGATCTTCAAGGGTAACGAGTTTCTACCCCTTTTCCACTCTCTATTTTCCTTTGAATATAAAATCTATGTGTTACATGCATTGATAATATAGTATTCTGATTAAAGTTGCATGCTTTAGCTTCATATTACCCAGATCCACATTTTATTTCATTACATTTCATATAAAATCTTCGTTTTGACTTGGTTTTTGCATGAACACTCAAGATGAGTGTGGATCCCTCATATCCACACCCTCTTGAAGTGTTCATTATTGTTAAACATGCTCCCTGAGATTTGTTTGTGAAGTAACTTGACCATTTTGGTACCTTGTTACCTCTGCAAATCTCAGTTGTAAAGCCTCTGCAAAATGGCTAGTTATGTCACGCGACATAGGCAGCCTATGTCACGCGACATAAGTAGCCAGTTGCAGAAGCTTCACGGTTTCAAGGGTAATCCGATGTTAAACCCCTTTAAGCTATAACCTGATGTCTATCTACAATTTAGATAGTATCTATGTACATACTATGTCATCTTTTCATTAAAATATCATTCTCATACATAAAGGTGCATCCTTTACACCTAAATCCCATTTTTCATGCATTAAAATCATTCCTTTTCCATTTTAAATCCCTTTTCACATTAAAGATGCACTCTTTGCACAAAGATCATTTCTTTACATAAAAAACATCCATTTGCAATCAAATGCATCATTTTCAAACCAAAATGCCATCTTTTTGCTAAAATATCATTTTTACACGCATTTCCCCTTTTCCCCAACCTTGGAATGGACCGGTGTAAAAGTTCTCATCTTTGCATCGTTCCTTCCATTAAAGGTTCATGATTTCTTTAGGAAAAGGATAACCTTGAACCCTATATCTCCGATTATCGCTTAAGAATGAGTATGAAGCCTCTATACGAGCTCGACCGTCTTAAAGCGTAGGATTGATGGGCTAAGGACATTCCTTCCTAAGGAACCTCATCTTTGACCAAAAGAGAGTCATTCTCTCGATCACGCAAGTCCCGAGGGTCCCGAGGTTAAAATGCGATGATCACAAGTCATAAGATGAGGACGGGATCATAATCCCAAATACATAAATTCCAAGGAATCCCGAGCGACAACCAACAAATGGTTTGTACGTCCGGAAGACAACTTGGGACATTCCCCTCCTTATTTTCAAACACATGCACACAAAGAAAGCACGCAAGCAAACACGATTAATGAAATCTAGGGAGACTTGCTCCGGCAAGGCACTTTGGGTGAACGCCAAACGTTCTTCCCAAGGGGTAACTTAACCTCCGAACCCATAAAACCTTTTTTTCAAAGTTTTGAGGTAATCAAAATGGCGTGGCGACTCCGTTTTTCAAATAACTCGGATGTCTTCAAACTCGCGTGAATTCCAATAAACAAAAAATTTTGGGCACACATTCACAACTGCGCCGTCACTGTCAGCTTGGAAAGTACGCCAGTCAGAAGAGCCGATCGGCCCTTTGCCCGTGGTAGAGCCGATCGACCCTTTTATTTAGAGCCGATCGACCCTTCAGCCCTAGCGCCGATCGACCCTTTAGAAGCCCAGCCCAGGTACCGAGGTATTATAAATAGGGGTGCCCGGCTCCCCATATTCACACACAATTTCATACGGGAGAAGCGAGACTACACTTGCTTTACCCTCAGTTCTTCTTTTTCCTCTCGAATCGCCAAGATTCGACCCCAAAGTCTTGCTACAATTGGTAAGACTCTCTTTTTAATATTCTTGTTCTTTATTATTGTCTTTATTATTATTGTTTGCATGCTTAGAATATTTTAATTACTTTATTTCTTGCCTATGCCATATATGCTAGATTTAGGGTTGTTTTAATATATTTAATTGTGCATAGCCGAGGATGATCTAAGGTTTCGCCCCTAAGAAACCCAATGGATCTAGGAACTATTGCTTACTTTCCACCTTAGTTATAATTATCCCATGATCAACAATCCCCCAAGGATGAACGTTGATTAGTGCACCTTCCGAGGGCCTAACTCAAAGGTTCTAGGGTGTGATCATCAATTAATTCTTTCTCTCCCCTCCTCCTTATGCATGATCCCGTTTCTTCTATCTATTCCTGTAAACACCGCACACAACCAACACCCCATATGCTAGAAAGACCGATCCGTCGGGCAATAGGAGTGATAGCGTTTCTTCTTCTGTTGTAACTTGACCCCCGAACCCAATTAACTGTTTAGCCTTTTTTCAAAGCTTTGGGCTATATCAAAGTGGCGTGGCGACTCTCAAAATTAAACTAATATTTTAATATGGTTTAAATCGAGTGTCACTAAATGAATATCCCATTTCGATTCGACTTTATATAATTAATTATTTCAAACTTCCGAATGCGCGTTGCATCGGGACGGGGTATTCACAGTGGCGACTCTGCTGGGGACTGTTTTGAAACTTTTTCAAACTAAGTGGGTCAGACTTTCGTTTTCTTGTATGGTGTTGTATTTTACTTCCTTTTTCTTTTTCTCCTATTCTTAACTGTTGCATTGCATGCATGCATTTCATGTAAATAAAAAAAATCTTTCTCTTTTTTCTCTAAAAAGAATTAGATTTCTCTACCTCACACTACCACTAGAGTCCGTGTCACACTGCACAGACACCCTTTTACCCTTCGGAGAAGCCAAAGTGCGGGAAGTGTGGTGATCATGTCGCCTCCCTTCCGAGTCTCACTTGGCCATCCACTCATCAGTGCGCTTCGGCTGCACGGTGGGAGCCTAAAACCTAACCCTTGCGTCACCCACTTTTCTAGGAATACACTCCATATGACCGGTTGGTTTGACTAGCTTTTTTATGTAGACAATTAATAAGGTCTTTATGTTAAGTCACCACGAACCAATGATAAGTCAAGATCTATCGAGAGATTAAGAGCACTAAAAAATTGATTTCCTTTCAAAGGACGTGCTATGTGAGGACGAGTTATATATTGTCAAAAGATCTTGGCCTATCATTGGTTTGCGGTACTTTTCATAAAAATCATATTGACTGTCTATACGAGAAGGTTAGTCGTTAGGATTCACCACTTTAGGATATTTAGTTAGTTGCGAAAAAGGGGTATCCCTTCCAACCTTTGTAGGACTAAAATGTACAAAGCTTTTGTAAATAAAAAATTTTAAGCCAGTACACTGCATTGAGTCAACCCTTGTCCTAAAACCGAGTCTTTTCTGATACTTCCGCAGAGCTAAGGTCGGGCCGCGTTCTTCATTCAACAATGACAACCTTGCCTCCATCAACTACTCCAAGCGCACCTGCTGCCTCTGCAACCGGCTCTACACCAGTCACTTCAATGGAAGGTCTTGCCTACCCCGACTTCAATGACATTCCGCCCGCTTCCGCACGCCTACTTTGCCTGGGCTTAACCATGAGGGTTGAGAAACTTGAAGAGCAGAATCGCACCTTGAAGAATCACAATCAAGAGCTGAAGGATCATTTTGTTGAGGAACTCAGTAAAAGGGGACACAAGGTTATCTTGATGGGGAATGAAGTGGTCGATGTTGAAGATGAAACTGTCAATGCTCCTAATCCCGCCAATCCCAATGCACCTACCTTCCCTCTACCCAACTATGTTCCAAACAGCTACAATAATGTTCCACCACCTGTCATGTATGGGAGCTCAAGCAAATCCAAAAGACCTTATCAACCTCCTGCCAACACACCCAAGGACCACTTTGCTAATCTACCCCCTCCCACTTTACCCTTCAATTATTCCGGCCATCATATCCCTACCTACTCCACCTCCCCTACCATCACTCAACCCCCAGCCATGCAGAACTCCAACATTGCTACGGACCCGACTGTGTTAGCATTGATTGAACAAGTGAAGGCATTGACCGAGCAAATGGGAAAGCAAGGTGTGTCCCCCATCAAGATGCTTAATCCGAGCAAAGTTGCACCCCTACCTCAAGATTTCAAGATGCCCAAGATGGCCATGTTTGGAGGAGTTACTTGCCCAAAGACACATTTAGACAGCTATACGTTGGCGATGAGGGCCAAAGACTGTACACCCGAGCAAATGGCAAGAATGTTCCATAGCACATTGGAAGGGGCTGCTCTCCGTTGGTTTCTGAAGTTGAACGAGGAGGAAAGGGACACATGGGACAAGGTTAGTAGGGTGTTCTCTGAAAAGTATCAAGCAAACATGGATTGGCAAGTGAATCGAGCTGATTTGGAGCACACGCTTCAAAAGAATGGAGAGTCGATTTATGACTTCTACAAGCGTTGGAATGATAAGTTAAGCGAAATTCAGTATCCGCCCAAGGAGAATGAACAGAAACAGATTTTTTACAAGTGCTTGTTGCCCGGACACAAGTTGGCAGTTGGTAATGGTTACTTTCCCAATCTTAGGGAAATGGTGGATTCGGGCGTACGTTATGAGAGTGGCATCACCGGAATTGCTCCACCAAAGGACACTGGGGCTGCTAATAATTCATTCCGCTATAGAGCTCCCGCAAATACCGCAGCAAAGAAAGAGCCCGTGGGGCAAGTAAATTATGTGCAAGGGGAAGCTGCTTTGGATGTTCAAGCCGTAATGAGGGGGAATAACAGTATTCACCGCGAGAGGGAAGTATTTGATGATTTTGGAATGCCAATGGGCAAGGTTTTCGAAGTGCTAGTGAAGAAGGGGTTGGTCAAGCCGCTTGAGAATTATGAACCGTTAAACCCGAAGGAAGGCTTAGATGCTTCTAAGTATTGCCACTACCACAAGTACAAGGGTCACACTACTGATTACTGCCTTCAGTTCAAGCGTTTAGTACAAGACTTGATTCGGCAAGGTAAGGTAGAGAAGCCGAAGTCTCCAAATGTTGTGGGGAATCCTCTCCCTAACAACAAGATCCACATGGTGGAAGGTAATTTTATCAGCTTGGTAGAGATGGAAGATGCTTTTGAGAAACTGGGGCTGTCGACAGAAGATGTATTCTCAGCTATTGTCAGAAAGGGATTGTTCGTGCCGAAACTCTCCGAGTATGCTGGTTTTGCTTTGAAAAGGGCTGTGCAGAAGCTCATCATTGAAGGGAAGATAGAGAATCCTAGTAAGATAGTTGGTAGTGATATTGCTATGGTAGAGAAAGACCTCACTGATCCAGTCGAGTCTGTTGTGACGGACAGTGAGGCAGTTGTGTCAGTTTGTAATTTGAGTTCAATTTATAAAGAATTTTCTTGTTATATGCTGTCTTTTGAGGAACTGTCTAGAGAAGTTGCCTCGTTAAATGGTGATTATGTGGAAGAGAGTCCTAAACCTCTCTCGTTGGCTGAAATTCACGCAGAAGTATCTGATATGGAAAAGAATGGGGTTAGTCTACTCACGAGGTCCGGAAGGGTGTATCAACCAGAAGATAAAGGGGCGAAGAAAGTGTTTGGTCCGAAAACTGAAGTAGTGAATCCCGATAAAGAAGACCCTATTCTCACTCAACTGAAGCTAACTCAAGCCAATATCTCCTTATGGTCCTTGCTAACGTCCTCGTATGCCCACAGGATGATGTTGGAACAGAATCTTGCTGCGACTTTGGTGCCGTCTGATACAAAGCCAGAAGATGTAACGCAGATGATCGGCAACATACACTTTGGGAATATCATTACATTTTCAGAGTTGGACATGCCGGAGTTTGGATCGGATCATAATGAACCACTGCACATTACCATTGAAGTTAACGGAAAAAGGTTGCCACGTTGTGAATACCCCGTCCCGATGCAACGCGCATTCGGAGGTTTGAAATAAATAATTATAAAAAGTCGGATCGAAATAGGATATTCATTTAGTGACACCCGCTTTAAACCATATTAAAATATTAGTTTAATTTTGAGAGTCGCCACGCCACTTTGATATAGCCCAAAGCTTTGAAAAAAGGCTAAACATGTAATTGGGTTCGGGGGCCAAGTTACAACAGAAGAAGAAACGCTATCACTCCTATTGCCCGATGGATCGGTCTTTCTAGCATGTGGGGTGTTGATTGTGTGCGGTGTTTACAGGAATAAATAGAAGAAACGGGATCATGCATAAGGAGGAGGGGAGAGAAAGAATTAATTGATGATCACACCCTAGAACCTTTGAGTTAGGCCCTCGGAAGGTGCACTAATCAACGTTCATCCTTGGGGGATTGTTGATCATGGGATAATTATAACTAAGGTGGAAGGAAAGAAATAGTTCCTAGATCCATTGGGTTTCTTAGGGCGAAACCTTAGATCATCCTCGGCTATAGCATAATTAAAACAACCCTAAATCTAGCATATATGGCATAAGCAAGAAATAAAGCAATTAAAATATACTAAGCATGCAAACAATAATAATAAAGACAATAATAAAGAACAAGAATATTAAAAAGAGAGTCTTACCAATTGTAGCAAGACTTGGGGGTCGAATCTTGGCGATTCGAGAGGAAAAAGAAGAACTGAGGGTTAAAGCAAGTATGGTCTCGCTTCTCCCGGAGAAAATTGTGTGTGAATATGGGGAGCCGGGCACCCCTATTTATAATACCTCGGCACTGGCTGGGCCTCTAAAGGGTCGATCGGCTCTAGGATTGAAGGGTCGATCGGCTCTAAAATAAAGGGTCGATCGGCTCTTCCACGGCAAAAGGGTCGATCGCTCTTCGACTGGCGTCCTTTCCAAGCTGGCGGCGACCGGCAAAGCACGGAAGAATTTAATGAATTAGGGTTTAGGGTTGCTTTTAGGGTTTTTAATTAATATTAACCGGGCAGGTATTTGGACTACCTTTTTCGGACCGGGTACTAACAAGTAGCCCCTCGGCGACGCTTCTTGTAAGACAAGTGGGGTCGACGATAAAAGAATAGGATCCGTCCTGAAAAAAGGGATTTCAGGAGGTAAGGAAAGTGATCTTGCGGATGCAAGGGATTGGACTCGAGCTGAGTCGCAAAAGGATGACCAGATAGGTCAAGTGGCTGGACCCACGTCGGGCTACCTACGTATCCCAAAAGGAATCAAGCCAAGTCGTAGTTCGAAAACGCGGGCGTTTAGTACCCGAGAGTGGCGGACGTGCAGCGTCTCAAGCCAAAGATGCGATTTGTGGAAAGGCGATTCGAATAATATTGAGAGATGTACGGAAAGGAGAATCAAGTATAGTCTTGCCTTCTCCGGAGGGAAAATATGTTGTGTGTGGAAAGGAAATTCAAGTATAGTCTTGATTTTCTCTTTGAAAATTGTGTGTGATGGAACAAATCAAGTGTAGTCTTGATTTGTGAGATAATATGTGGAAAGGAAATTCAAGTATAGTCTTGATTTTTCCCTTGAAAATCGTGTGTGATGGAACAAATCAAGTGTAGTCTCGATTTGTGAGATAATGTGTGAAAAGGAAATTCAAGTATAGTCTTGATTTTTCCCTTGAAAATCGTGTGTGATGGAACAAACCAAGTGTAGTCTCGATTTGTGAGATAATGTGTGGAAAGGAAATTCAAGTATAGTCTTGATTTTTTCCTTGAAAATTGTGTGCGATGGAACAAATCAAGTGTAGTCTTGATTTGTGAGATAATATGTGGAAAGGAAATTCAAGTATAGTCTTGATTTTTTCCTTGAAAATTGTGTGTGATGGAACAAATCAAGTGTAGTCTTGATTTGTGAGATAATATGTGGAAAGGAAATTCAAGTATAGTCTTGATTTTTCCCTTGAAAATTGTGTGTGATGGAACAAATCAAGTGTAGTCTTGATTTGTGAGATAATGTGTGGAAAGGAATTTCAAGTATAGTCTTGATTTTTCCCTTGAAAATCGTGTGCGATGGAACAAATCAAGTGTAGTCTTGATTTGTGAGATAATGTGTGGAAAGGAATTTCAAGTATAGTCTTGATTTTTCCCTTGAAAATTGTGTGCGATGGAACAAATCAAGTGTAGTCTTGATTTGTGAGATAATGTGTGGAAAGGAAATTCAAGTATAGTCTTGATTTTTCCTTTGAAAATTGTGTGTGATGGAACAAATCAAGTGTAGTCTTGATTTGTGAGATAATGTGTGGAAAGGAAATTCAAGTATAGTCTTGAATTTTTCCTTTGAAAATTGTGTGTGATGGAACAAATCAAGTGTAGTCTTGATTTGTGAGATAATGTGTGGAAAGGAAATTCAAGTATAGTCTTGAATTTTTCCTTTGAAAATTGTGTGTGATGAAACAAATCAAGTGTAGTCTTGATTTGTGAGATATCGTGTGGAAAGGAAATTCAAGTATAGTCTTGAATTTTCCTTTGAAAATTGTGTGTGATGGAACAAATCAAGTATAGTCTTGATTTGTGAGATAATGTGTGGAAAGGAAATTCAAGTATAGTCTTGAATTTTTCCTTTGAAAATTGTGTGTGATGGAACAAATCAAGTATAGTCTTGATTTGTGAGATAATGTGTGGAAAGGAAATTCAAGTATAGTCTTGAATTTTTCCTTTGAAAATTGTGTGTGATGGAACAAATCAAGTGTAGTCTTGATTTGTGAGATAATGTGTGGAAAGGAAATTCAAGTATAGTCTTGATTCGCGTACTGAGAGAAAGTGTATGGGGCAGACCCTTTGAAATGGAGGATAGACCTCTGAAATGGAGGATAGACCTCTGAAATGCGGGACGGACCCTTTGAAGATGCGGGACGGACCATTTGAAGGTGCGGGACGGACCCTTTGAAGGTGCGGGACGGACCCTTTGAAGGTGCGGGACGGACCCTTTGAAGGTGCGGGACGGACCCTTTGAAGGTGCGGGACGGACCCTTTGAAGGTGCGGGACGGACCCTTTGAAGATGCGGGATGGACCCTTTGAAGATGCGGGAAACTGTAGCTGCCAAAGGACTTAGGCTACTGATGAGGAAGGATTGATTGGGATCACTATGGCTTCCCGAGCCGAAGAACCAAGCGATTAAAAGTTTGGGATGATCATTGCTGAGGCTTAGAGAGGAGTCTTGTCTCCTAGGCTTAAGGCTAGGGTTTTAGAGAGGCATTTGTCACCTAGGCTTAAGGCTAGGGTTTAGAGAGGTATTTGTCACCTAGACATGAGGCTAGGGTTTAGAGAGGTATTTGTCACCTAGGCTTGAGGCTAGGGTTTAGAAAGATATTTGTCACCTAGGCTTGAGGCTAGGGTTTAGAAGGGTATTTGTCACCTAGGCTTGAGGCTAGGGTTTAGAGAGGTATTTGTCACCTAGGTTTGAGGCTAGGGTTTAGAAAGATTTTTGTTACCTAGGCTTAGGGCTAGGGTTTAGAGAGGTATTTTTTGTCACCTAGGCTTGAGGCTAGGATTTAGTGAGGAGATTTGTCACCTAGGCTTGAGGCTAGGGTTAAGAAAGGTATTTGTCACCTAGGCTTGAGGCTAGGGTTTAGAAATGTATTTGTCACCTAGGCTTGAGGCTAGGGTTTAGAAAGGTTTTTTGTTACCTAGGCTTAGGGCTAGGGTTTAGAAAGATTTCTGTTACCTAGGCTTAGGGCTAGGGTTTAGAAAGATTTTTGTCACCTAGGCTTGAGGCTAGGGTTTAGAAAGATATTTGTCACCTAGGCTTGCTTGAGGCTAGGGTTTAGAAAGATTTTTGTTACCTAGGCTTAGGGCTAGGGTTTAGAAAGATTTCTGTTACCTAGGCTTGCTTGAGGCTAGGGTTTAGAGAGATTTTTGTTACCTAGGCTTAGGGCTAGGGTTTAGAGAGGTATTTGTCACCTAGGCTTGAGGCTAGGGTTTAGAAAGGTATTTGTTACCTAGGCTTAGGGCTAGGGTTTAGAAAGATTTCTGTTACCTAGGCTTAGGGCTAGGGTTTAGAAAGATTTTTGTCACCTAGGCTTGAGGCTAGGGTTTAGAAAGATATTTGTCACCTAGGCTTGCTTGAGGCTAGGGTTTAGAAAGATTTTTGTTACCTAGGCTTAGGGCTAGGGTTTAGAAAGATTTCTGTTACCTAGGCTTGCTTGAGGCTAGGGTTTAGAGAGATTTTTGTTACCTAGGCTTAGGGCTAGGGTTTTACATTTGTGGTAAGTCTGAACAAGGCAGTTTGAGCAGAAAGGTTATGGTTTAAACTAGGCGAGGCCGAGAAGGTGGGATTAGGTGAGTTTGATGTCCAGAGATAAGGGCCGAGTCATCTTGAGAGTCACAGAGATACGTTTTTGATAGATTTGAAGAGTTTGAAAATTTGTGGAGACCAAAGAGTGATTTTTGTAAACAAGGTACCAAGGAGGACAGTATTTTGAAAGCATGTTTATTTGATAAAGAGGCCTTATGATTAATCATGTTTCTAACTAACTCAAAGAGTTTGCCATATGCTGATCTTGATGACAAGGGATGCCCTTCATGCCAGATATGACTTCATTGGAGCTCCGATTTTTGTTAGAGCCCTTTGGCCTTTTCTGAAGAACCACATAGTCGACCCATTTTTGTTGAGGGGAGCCCCAATGTTTGATGAAGTGACCTTGGCGAAGTCCCAGTTGATGATGAATGGCGAAGCCCCAGTTGATGATGCAAAGCAAACCTGAAGGGAATGGCGAAGCCCAAGTTGATGATGCGGAGCAAACCTGAAGAGAGCCTGAGAGAACAGCTTAACAAAAGCCCCACTTGGAGAGATTCAATGCATCCCTATTTGCGAGACGGAGTCATTTTGCGGCCACGGGCGACCCCTCGTTTCGAACAATGGTCAATCGGTCAGGACAAGACTCGGAAATGTATATGTGCGGGGCGCATTTTTTCGAAGGTGGGAATGGATCCCGAGTTCGTGTATGACACTTTCGCTTTTGGGTTTGACTCTTTTGGGAGAGTATAAGCATCACAAGGTGTGGAAAAGTGTATGGAAGCCCCCGCAGTACGGAAAGACAGTGTTTGGCTCTATTTTCCTATGATGTAGAAAAAGAAGACTTGTCGAGACATTTGAAGAATTATTTTATTCAATTATATCTTGATTGCTCGTGAATGGACCTCACCGATTGGTTTATCAAATTCCCATTATATAGGTAAACAAATGAATGTTTTGATTTCAAGGTGAAATACGGCTTGTCTTTTAGAAGGAGAAGGATGTTCCGTTGTTGCTTCTTTGCTCTGTTCGGTGGTAATTGTGGTGCGGGCTGCCGTTGCATTGATCTCCTTCATGGGAAAGAATGAAAAATAGAAGAAAGATTGGGGTGGAAGAAAAGGTGGGAATTGACTGATTATAACCCAAAGATTTTTTCATTCCTTCAAGTGAAGATTCTTTGTTCCTTTGTTCTCGCAAGCCGAGGGAGTAGTCCACGGCGCGTGTCTCCTTGCTTTTACCGGAGTGCCGCACGAGAGGCACCTGGATGCGAAGCCCCAAAGTGAGACTTTGCGAGACAGTGTTTGAGGAGTCGAATGAACGAATTTCAAGAATAGGACGAGTTCCCAAACTTTTGAGAGAATATGTAATATGCTCACGTAGGATAACAAGTGACTCAAAAATCTGAATACGCATTTCTTTTAAATAATCTTTTGAGAATGCCATCCGGTAGCGGTTGTAGCTGGTCTTTGGGTTGCGATCGACCATTGGATGATGTTTAACATGACCTCTTAAAGTGAGAGGTCGGCTGGGCCATTTGCTGAGAGGTTGGTTTGATGGGTGTGTTTGGAATTTCTAAGGTGAAGGGATTCTCTTGTTGCTGCTTCTTCAGAACCTCTAAGAGTGAGGTTAACTTTGATTTTGATAAGGTCAAGGGTGGTGATGGAATCCTCTAAAAGTGAGAGGATGGACTTTGGAATTGGTTTACGGGATTTGTCCAAGAGGGAATCTTTGTTGCTTCTTCTCGCGAGTTTGTTGTGATTTTAAAGGTGTAACTTGATCACGATAGACCTTCTTCACTCGATATCTCGTTTTCACAACCTTTCGGTGTAACTTGATCACGATAGGACCTTCACTTGATGTCTCATTTTCACAACCTTTGGGAGGTTCACTTCGGGGTGATGAAGTTTTTTTTTTTTTTTTTTTTTTTTTTTTTTTTTTTTTTTTTTTTAAACACCCTCTTATCGAGAAAAGCCTTCGGATTTGTTTGCTCGCGATAGCCCCTAGCGTATGCCTTAGGATGGTTTTACCTTTTCCCTCTTGGGTTTGGAGGTGGTCCCTTCGAGGGAGCCCCTTGTATGAGTTTCTTTTGCATTCCGCCTTTCTTGAGCTTGGAGGTGATTACTTCCTTTGTGAGTCGAGGAGCCCCTAGTATGGGCTTCTTCCTTAGTGGTCTCAAAACTTGTCGATCTTGAAATGAAAGGGTATTATTTAGTGAGGATAAGGTTATGGCTTCCTATGGTGAGAGGTTTAAGCTTCAATCGCTACTGGATGGCATTCTCAAAAGAGTATTTAAAATAAATGCAAACTCATTTAACCGACTTATTAAGTAAGGCAGAATGTATTCGGACCATGAGAAAGATATGTGAGCATATTCAATGAAAGCTTATCGATCAAATGGAAAATCAGAGGAGACGCGAGATTGGGGGGTTGGTGAGCCCCAAGTTGATATTCATGCAGCACTTGTGAAGGATAGGAACAACTCCTTGCATTTTCTTTAAATTGCAGTGGCGTGAGCAAACTATTTTTACGATGATGAGCAACAACGGTCTTTGTGCTTGTCTTGACCATATGGAAAGGAGGTCAAGTGGGGGAGAGTGTATGAAAAGTGTATGGTGGAGTATGGAGAGAGTGTATGGAGATGGTGTATGGAGATGGTGGTGTGTGAAGAAGGAACGGTGAGTTGTTTACTCCAATCAAAGCATTCATTCATTGTTTACTTTATTAGCCGGTGAGTTTATCAGTGAGATTAGCAACCAATTGATAATTATAAATAAAACAATCTTCTTGAAAGTAATGCGAGATTATGTCTCAAGTCTAGAGAGAAAAGAAAGAAAGACCTTTTTTATTATTGAAGTAACTAATCTAAAGTGGACATTACATACCGATGCCCAAAATGGACGTAAAAGACGCACTAGAACCTACAAGACTGAATGAATCTAAATCTTCCCTCGAAGGGTGAGGGTTCCTTCATCAATGAGGCCTTGGGTCTTCCCTTGGTTGATCAATCTTTGAATTGAGCGTTTCGGTTGCACACATTTGTCAGTGGTATGCCCAGCGTACTTGTGGTATCTGCAAAACTTGGATGTATCTAAGTCTTCCTTTGGGTTAGTAGGCTTGTAGTTCTCGAGCGGCTCGATCAAATTCTTTCCCATCAAAATGTCGAAGAACTCACCCACAGGCATTCCTAAGTCATCAAAATGTTCCTTGTTGATCTTCTTCTCGGGTATTGATGCCTTTAGTTGGTTGGTAGCCACAAAGAGCATCCCGAATGAGAAATTCGATGTGTAGGACCATAAGGGGAACCATAAGCATGTGGATGGTAGGGACTCTGGAATTGAACAGGAGGAGGAACTCTTCTCAAGTGTTCTTGAATGTAAGACAAATGGCGCTGCTCAATTTCATGCATGTCTTTGAGGAGGTTGATCACTCCCAACCTCATGTCTGAGATTTCTTTAAGGGCTTCAATGCTTTTCTCCATAGACATGATGTAGAATTCTGTAAGAACGTACGGCAGAGTCAAACCAATGAGTTGAATTAGATTCATAATTAATCTTAAGGCATCCTTGAGAAAATATTTGACCTCCACAATTTTGAGTTTGACCGGGCTGAAGTTGCCTACGTAACCCTTACCGTTTTAAGGTACGAGTCTCAGGTCACCGTAGTTCGAGGGGGCCCCGATTGATGATACAACCAGGGTTAAGTTTAGGGAAAGAGAGAGGATGAATGTAAAAGAGTCCGTTTGGTGAAAAAGGGAGAGAAAGATGACTCGATCCTTGGTCAAATGAGGGTGATCTAGATGAGCTAATCGGACTTGGTAAATTGGCTTAGGTAGGCCCTAGATGGTGGTTTGATCTATATGGGTCGAGAGAGGTTTGATCTAGGTGGGTCTTTGGCTGAAGGGTGCTAGAGATAAAGTATCTAAACTATGGATGGTTTTAAGGCTAAGGGAGCAAACTGCGGATGGTTCAAGAGATAAGAGGTAGAACTTTGAAGGGTCCTAACTTGAAGGATGTAGACCGTGGGTGGTCCAAGGTAGAGGAATGGACCATGGATGGTCCAAGAGACGAGGGGTGGATCTCGAAGAGTCTCAGGTGGAAGGGTGGACCTTTAATGGTCCTAGATAGAGAGAGTGGACCTCGAAGGGTCCTAAATTGAAGAGTGGACCTCGGATGATCCAAGATTGAGGGAGTGGACTTAGAACGGTCCAAGATATGAGGAGTGTGGACCTTGAAGGGTCCAAGAGAAGAAGAGCGGACCTTGAACGGTCCAAGATATGAGGAGTGTGGACCTTGAAGGGTCCAAGAGATGAGGAATGGACTTTAAAGGGTCCAAGAGAAGAGGAGTGAACCTTGAAGGGTCCAAGATATGAGGAGTGGACCTTGAACGGTCCAAGATATGAGAAGTGGACCTTGAATGGTCCAAGATTGGGAGAGTGGACATAGTATAGGAAGAGCACCACGAAGGGTCAAAGAGTGGACCTTGAACGGTCCAAGATAGAGAGACTGATCCTAGAGCGGTCCGCAGTAGAGGGTGTGGACCTTGAAGGGTCCAAGAAGTAAAGAGCGGACCTCGGAGGGTCCTAGAAATGGAGAGTGGACCTCGGAGGGTCCTAGAAATGAGGAGTGGACCTCGGAGGGTCCTAAAAATGAGGAGTGGACCTAGGAGGGTCCTAAAAATGAGGAGCGGACCTCGGAGGGTCCTAAAAATGAGGAGCGGACCTCGGAGGGTCCTAAAAATGAGGAACGGACCTCGGAGGGTCCTAAAAATGAGGAGCGGACCTCGGAAGGTCCTAAAAATGAAGAGTGGACCTCGGAGGGTCCTAAAAATGAGGAGTGGACCTCGGAAGGTCCTAAAAATGAGGAGTGGACCTCGGAAGGTCCTAAAAATGAGGAGTGGACCTCGGAAGGTCCTAAAAATGAGGAGTGGACCTCGGAAGGTCCTAAAAATGAGGAGCGGACCTCGGAAGGTCCTAAAAATGAGGAGTGGACCTCGGAAGGTCCTAAAAATGAAGAGCGGACCTCGAAGGGTCCTAGAAATGAAGAGCGGACCTCGGAAGGTCCTAAAAATGAGGAGTGGACCTCGGAAGGTCCTAAAAATGAAGAGCGGACCTCGAAGGGTCCTAGAAATGAAGAGCGGACCTCGGAAGGTCCTAAAAATGAGGAGTGGACCTCGGAAGGTCCTAAAAATGAAGAGCGGACCTCGAAGGGTCCTAGAAATGAAGAGCGGACCTCGGAGGGTCCTAAAAATGAGGGATAGTTAAGCACTTTATTTACAAAAAAGCCTTCCATTTTTATAGAACCTACTCTTGGTTGGAAGGGATACCCCTTTTTCGCAACTAACTAAATGTCCTAAAGTGGTGGATCCTAACGACTAATCGTCTCATATAGACATTTAAGATGATATTTATGGGAAGTACCACAGACCTATGATAACACAAGATCTTTTAACAAGCACTCGACCTTACATGGCACATCCTTTTAAAAAGGAAATCAAATTTTTTGTGCTCTTTTCTCTCTATAGATCTTGACTTATCACTGATTCGTAGTGACTCAACATAAAGACCTTATTAGTTGTCTACATGAAAAAAGCTAGTCAAACCAACCGGTCACAGGGAGTGTATTCCTAGCAAAGTGGGTGACACAAGGGTTAGATTTCAGGCTCCCACCGTGCAGCCGAAGCGCACTGATGAGTGGATGGCCAAGTGAGACTCGGAAGGGAGGCGACATGATCACCACACTTCCCGCACTTTGGCTTCTCCGAAGGGTTAAGGGGTAGCTGTGCAGTGTGACACGGACTCTAGTGGTAGTGTGAGGTAAAAAGTCTAATTCTTTTTTTTAAGGAAAAAAGAGAAAGATTTTTTTATGAGATGCATGCATGCAATGCAACAGTTAAGAATAGGAGAAAAAGAAAAAGGAAGTAAAACACAACACCATACAAGAAAACGAAAGTCTGACCCACTTAGTTTGAAAAAAATTTCAAAACAGTCCCCAGCGGAGTCGCCACTGTGAATACCCCGTCCCGATGCAACGCGCATTCGGAGGTTTGAAATAAATAATTATAAAAAGTCGGATCGAAATAGGATATTCATTTAGTGACACCCGCTTTAAACCATATTAAAATATTAGTTTAATTTTGAGAGTCGCCACGCCACTTTGATATAGCCCAAAGCTTTGAAAAAAGGCTAAACATGTAATTGGGTTCGGGGGTCAAGTTACAACAGAAGAAGAAACGCTATCACTCCTATTGCCCGACGGATCGGTCTTTCTAGCATGTGGGGTGTTGATTGTGTGCGGTGTTTACAGGAATAAATAGAAGAAACGGGATCATGCATAAGGAGGAGGGGAGAGAAAGAATTAATTGATGATCACACCCTAGAACCTTTGAGTTAGGCCCTCGGAAGGTGCACTAATCAACGTTCATCCTTGGGGGATTGTTGATCATGGGATAATTATAACTAAGGTGGAAGGAAAGAAATAGTTCCTAGATCCATTGGGTTTCTTAGGGCGAAACCTTAGATCATCCTCGGCTATAGCATAATTAAAACAACCCTAAATCTAGCATATATGGCATAAGCAAGAAATAAAGCAATTAAAATATACTAAGCATGCAAACAATAATAATAAAGACAATAATAAAGAACAAGAATATTAAAAAGAGAGTCTTACCAATTGTAGCAAGACTTGGGGGTCGAATCTTGGCGATTCGAGAGGAAAAAGAAGAACTGAGGGTTAAAGCAAGTATGGTCTCGCTTCTCCCGGAGAAAATTGTGTGTGAATATGGGGAGCCGGGCACCCCTATTTATAATACCTCGGTACTGAAATTTGGGCCTCTAAAGGGTCGATCGGCTCTAGGATTGAAGGGTCGATCGGCTCTAAAATAAAGGGTCGATCGGCTCTTCCACGGGCAAAGGGCCGATCGGCTCTTCTGACTGGCGTCCTTTCCAAGCTGACAGCGACGGCGCAGTACGGAAGAATTTAATGAATTAGGGTTTAGGGTTGCTTTTAGGGTTTTTAATTAATATTAACCGGGCCAGGTATTTGGACTACCTTTTTTCGGACCGGGTACTAACACACGTATTTTCATAGACAACGGTTCTGCGGTGAACATACTGCCTTCCAGGATGATGG
Source organism: Adenophora triphylla var. japonica (assembly GCA_022495995.1). Taxonomy (NCBI): domain Eukaryota; kingdom Viridiplantae; phylum Streptophyta; class Magnoliopsida; order Asterales; family Campanulaceae; genus Adenophora; species Adenophora triphylla. The sequence goes on along the minus strand of JAFEMH010000126.1, from coordinate 873,655 downwards.
ACGTCCTTGATCTAAGTCCCACAGATTTGAGACCTTCAGTTCATTCCGTGCGAGGATACGATTCTACTAGCCGGTTAGTTTTGGGAATAATCAGTTTGCCCCTTACTTGCGGGACCACTACTATGATTGCTGAGTTTCAAGTCATAGACATACCGTCCACCTTCACCATGCTGCTGGGTAGGCCATGGTTGCATCAGATGAATGGAGTCCCTTCCTCATTGCATCAATGTGTGAAATTCCAGTCGGGCGATCAAGTGACAGTCATTTATAGCGATGCAGTAACATCTCGGGGATCAAGCACCTGGGGAAAGCCGGTCCTAGCGATTCAAGACGAAGAGGGTAGTTCAATGTTCAGCGGTTTTCAGCTAATAGCACGAGCACGAGTTTGTGCGGTGGACCTCACAAAGACATCGTGACAGAGTACGACCAGCTGTTAGGATGATGAGAAACATGGGATTTGTACCGGGGCCGGGGCTTGGTGAACATCTCCGAGGGACCTACGCAAGCAATGGAAGCTGCGATCATCGCGGCGGGCACGGTTTAGGCTATGTTATTACCCCGAAGATCGGGCTGAAGAGAAAAGAATTGAGTTCCTCAAGAGGGCAAAGCTACCCTACGAGAAGCCAGAGATGAGGCCATACCGCCTTTCCCTCAATAGTTACTTTGTTAAGGAGGGCGAAGAATTCTCTTGCATGGAGTTTAGTGAGCCTTGGTTTGATCACACGGGCGAGCCTGCGAAGGTTTCGAAATCTTCGGGGATACGAGAGGTTGATAGGTCGAAGGCGAAGACGGTTCTCATGGATCCACGTCAAAAGAGAGGCAAGGTTGTCACGATCCAGAGCCGGTACGTCATCAAGGCGAAGATGAGTTGGCCGATCAGCTAGGGCAGTATCTTTGGATGAGCCGTTGGTTGAGAACATTGCGGTTTCGGAGGATGCGGAAGAATGGGATGGTCGAGAACGTTACGGCATTTGGGGAATCTGAATATAGAAGATGATATGGTTGCGATCATTGGGGCGGAAGCGGGCGGACGATACGGATCCAAGGACGTTGGTGACACCCATGGTTGGAAAGCTGAAGAATTGGTGCGTATTCGGCGAACCCGTAGCCACGAAGGAATACATGGTTGAAGAGCTGGGACTGATGCCTCCTCCTGTTGAGTCTCCCCCTGGTTCCCCCAAGTCCTCTGTTTCTTCCGAGTCATCCGTTTTGTCCGAGTCCGATGTGTTTTCTTTTGAGTTTGAGTCTTCTTCCAAGTTCGATGACCTCACGTCGAAGACTATGAATTAGTTGCAAATGTTGTTTTCCCTTTCGCTATGAATGAAAAACTAGATCTTTACGAGTATCCTCATAGCCAATCTTCTTAATGATAAATTAACTAAAAATAATGCTCAACTTAATCAAATTAACTTAGTTGATAATGACTCATTAGAAGAAGCGGACACACTAAACAATGAATACATTAAAGAAATTTCTAAGCAAGTTATCAATCAAAAGGAAGGTCGGGCCCAAGCTGCCGATGAGGTGTTATCATGTATTAATTTGGGAACGGAAGAAGAGCCGAGGGAGACACAGATTGGAAGCTTCTTCGAAGGGCGAAAGGGAAGCGTTGATTGAGCCGCTTAAAGAATATTCGGATGTGTTCGCATGGTCATACAAGGATATGCCGGGGCTGGATAACTCGATAGTGGAGCACGTAATACCATTAACACAGCACGCCAAGCTTTGTCAAACGTAAATTACGCCGCATTAAGCCAGAATGGTCTCTGCAAGTTAAAGAAGAGATAGAGAAGCTCCTCCGGGTGGGCTTTATCAGAGTTATTGAGTATCCGACGTGGTTATCTAATATTGTGACGGTCAGTAAATCGAATGGCAAGGTTCGAGTTTGTGTTGACTTCCGAGATCTCAACAAGGCTAGCCCGAAGGACGACTTCCCGTTGCCCAATATCGACATGCTAGTAGATGCCACTGCTAACTATGAGGTCAAGTCTTTTGTAGATGGTTTTGCAGGATATAATCAGATCAAGATGGCGGAGGCAGACCAGGAGAAGACGGCTTTCACTACACCATGGGGAACATACTGTTACACTGTAATGCCATTCGGATTGAAAAATGCAGGGGCTACATACCGAGAGCGATCAAAGACATTATTCCATGACATGATCCATAAAGAGATTGAGGTGTATGTCGACGATATGATCATTCATTCCAAGGGGTCAGACGGTCAGCATTTCATTGATTTAAGAAAGTTCTTCGACAGACTGCGCGAGCACGCAATGCGCTTGAATCCTGCCAAGTGTACATTTGGGGTTATTCGAGGAAAGGTCCTGGGCTACATGGTCACCGAACGAGGGATTGAGGCAGACCCAAGGAAGATTCAAGCCATCATGGAGATGAGGCCACCACGCACAGAAAAAGAAGTTAAGGGATTCATGGGACGGTTACAGTACATCAGCCGCTTCATTAATCAATTGACTACTATGTGTGAACCGATTTTCAGACTGATGAAGAAGACCGCAAGTATAGATTGGGACTGGAAATGTCAAGAAGCCTTTGAGGAAATCAAGAGATACTTGGTCAATCCCCCTATCCTTCGCCCCCCACATTCGGAGAAACCATTGCTATTGTACCTAACGATGGCGATACAGCCGTTGGGGCTATGCTGGCACAAGAAGCCAAGGACTCTCGGGTGGAGAACGCCGTTTATTTTGTTAGTCGAAAGTTGCAAGGGAGTGAGCTAAACTACTCAGCATTGGAAAAGACCTGTACCGGGCTAGTTTGGGTGGTTAACAAGCTCAAGCATTACTTGTCAGCGCATCCGATTCTGCTAGTGTCAAAGATGGATCCAATTAAGTATTTGTTTGACAAACCTTCTCTGTCCATGAGATTAGCCAAATGGTCGGTATTTCTGGGGGAATTCGATATCACCTATGTGCCGAGAAAAGCAGTTAAAGGGAGAGCCATGGCGGATCATTTAGCAGAGTTTCCAAGTACAGAAGAACAGGGGCTTGAACCGGAATTTCCAGACGAGGGGATTTTTAGCATTGATACGGAAGAGAGATGGCAACTATTCTTTGATGGAGCCGCAAACAAGAGAGGCAACGGAGTGGGAATCCTTTTGGTTGATCCCAAAGACGAGCACACCCCCATCGCCATCAAGCTGAATTTCACAACCACCAATAACGCGGCTGAATACGAGGCATGCATAGCCGGGTTAGAAGCAGCCTTGGAGCGTAATGTAAAGGAGTTGGAGGTATACGGAGATTCGGCTTTAATTATCAATCAGACGTCTAAGAAGTGGAAGACTGTTGACCCCTACTTGCAACAGTATCAGACTCATATGGAAGAGCTTGTCAAGCAATTCAAGGAAGTGACATTCCATTATCTACCCAGAGACAGAAATAGGTTTGCCGACGCTTTAGCTACCCTGGCTTCTTTGGTCGAGATCCCTCACGGAATGTCTGTAAAACCGTTCAGAGTTGGCCGAAGAGAGAACCCCGCCTACTGCTACGAAGCCTACTGCTGCGAGATTCAAGCTGACATCGAGGAGAATAAGGATCCGTGGTACGCACAGATTTATGAGTATCTCAAGAAGGGTGATGTGTCTTTTCTAGGTGACGTGAAAGCCAAAAGCTTGCAGGCATTGAAGCGATTGGCCGGACAGTTTGTTCTACTAGATGATATGTTGTACAAAAGACACTACGATGGTCTCCTGTTACTCTGTGTAGACGCGAAACGAGCAGAAATGATCATGGAAGAAGTACACGACGGCTTATGCGGTCCACACATGAATGCCAGAATGTTGAGACAGAAAATCACACGATTGGGTTATTATTGGGTCACTATAGAAGCCGACTGCATCCAGTTTGTGCGAAAATGTCCCAAATGCCAAATGTGTTCCAATTTGAACCATGTCCCCCCTCACGAGTTGTATAGCATGGTAACCCCTTGGCCATTTGCGACATGGGGGATTGATGTGATTGGCAAGATTACACCGCCGGGAAGCAATGGGCATTGTTTTGTATTAGTAGCAGTGGATTACTTCACCAAGTGGATCGAGGCAAAATCTTACAAGGTGTTGACTTCCAAAAAGGTGGCACAGTTCATTAAGGAGGACATCATGTGCAGATATGGAGTACCAAATGAGATTATCTCGGACAACGGGTCCCACTTCGGCGGAGATTGTGACAGATTACTGGCAGAGTTCAAGATTACCCGACACAAGTCTTCCCCTTATAGGCCTCAGACCAATGGAGCAGTCGAAGCAGCTAACAAAACGATTGAGCAGATAATCAGAAAGACAGCGATTCGAGGTAGGGACTGGCCCGAGAAACTACCATTGGCACTTTGGGGATATAGAACTTCCGTTCGTACAGCTACAGGCGAAACTCCTTTTGCTCTGACATATGGGATGGAGGCAGTACTCCCGGTTGAGTTAGAAGTCCCGTCTTTGAGGATCTTATTAGAAAATCAAGTAGCAGAAGTTGAATGGCTCCGCAGCCGATATGATCAGTTGGCCACACTTGACGAACGCAGACTCAAAGCCATGGAACACATCCGAGCCTATCAAAGACGGACAGCAAGGGCTTTCAACAAAAAGGTGCAGCCCTTAGACATTAAGGAAGGAGATTTGGTTTTGAAGCAGCAACTTCCCAACAAGTTCAATCCTCTTGGGAAGTGGGCCCCTACATGGACCGGCCCGTATGTGATCAAGAAGATATTTTCGGGTGGAGCAGTTAAAATGGCAGATTTGGACGGCAACGAATTCAAGGAGCCCACCAACCTCAGCAAGCTCAGACGCTACTATAATTAAGCTCTTCCTCCCCCTCTAAATAAAAAATAAAAAAAAAAAAAAAAAAAAAAAAACGCAAAAAGAAGCCCGCTAGATTGAAAACCCGCAAAGGGCGGTCTAGCAATAAAAGAAAGGGTGCGTTCAAAAGCTCGCTAGATTGAAAACCCGTAAAGGGCGGTCTAGGCAAAAGTTAGAGCAAATAAAATAAAAATTGTCCCGCTTCTATCTTCCCTTTCTAAAAATAGTAGCTTGATGAAAATGAACTACGACGACCTGAGCCCCTTGGTTATCATTGTAAAAGGGGAACGTAGGCAGCCTTAATCGGCGCGGTCCAAAAAATAAATAAAAATCCAATCTGTTTTTTTTATTAAAGCAATAAACTTTTTTCATTCCCACAATCAATGCATGATTACACTTATTTGATGAGTCTAAGCTCGACTATACTAATGACTAAATAACTTGCAAAAGAAACTAAAAAAAAAATTAAAAGACAAAATAAATAACTAATGTGTCTGCATATGACTGTGGGTGGATACTCGGACATATAAGGTCTACTCCTTGGCACTAGGCCCCTCATCTCCGTCCTTCTTCTTCTTGGCAGCTCGTCGAGTCGGCTTCTTCTTATTCTCTCTCTTAAAATAAGGCGAATACTTCTTCTTCAATGGGGGAACCTCCTCGATCGCCTTACCCTTCAACTTCCGCTCCATCTTCTTGGGAGGATTCTCCTCCACTGTGTCTAGAGAAATCCCCAAAGCCTCCCTGTCTCTGAGAAAACGGCTCGAAGATATGTTAGGAACCAATCTCCGTCTCAAGTCATACAAAGTCTCCCTCATCGGTCCCAAGTTTTCTTCATACCATGTCAAATAAGCATGCGACAAATGAGTGCTAAGGGTCCGCTGTGCAAGATAGACTCGTGGCATCCCATGAGAACTCCATAAGCTTACCATCAAAACTGAAACACCAACGTCCATTGGAAGGACTTTTGCAGAATCATCAAACTCAGAAGTCCCCCAAGTTTGAGGACGGACCTGCTCCATGCCATATTGCCGAAGTACCCGCTCTGCATAATAAAAAGTGGTGGTCTCAAAAGCTGGTACACGAATCAGGCATTGCCCAAGCTGAAGGCTCCGAATGAAGGAGAGGCCCCAATGCTGTACTCGCCAATGAATCCTATCAGTATCCACCTCCGCCAAATACATCTTCCACTCCCGTTCTGACAAGCCGGAAAGCGGATCAATCTTCCTCCTACAACCATGAAACCAAGGCCTAACACTCGAAGGGGGAATCTCTAGAACAAAAAGTCGATCCTCGAGCCACGTGGTCAGTAATTTGGCACTGCCCCTAGTCATAAGCGGGGCACCCTTAGCTATCTGAGATATACCATGGAGTGTCTCGCCCAAGAGAACCGGAATGATGCTCCTCCCCGAACGAGCCTGATCAACCATATCCAAGCATCCACTGGTAGCTACACCCACATAAGGAGAAAACAGAACCTTGGAAAATAAGCAGAGGGCCAGGCAATCCAAAGCAAAATCCGAGTCAAAGTCATCACCATGGGCAAATCTCCCCGGCAGATCACAGATATCTATGTCTACACCTTCAACCAAACCTCTAGCCACAGCTGTAGGGATGCGCAGAAATTTGGCCACCCTTGTCACCAATGGAACTCGATCCTGCGGAACCGCTATCAAACTGACATCATCCCCTCCGCACAGAGCAAGAAAATCCTCGTAGGTGGGTGTAATCTCGTTGTAAGAAAAATTGAAAACGTGATTAGATTCGTCCCAAAAAGCAGCTGCAGCATGTAGGAGATTCCAGTTGGGATGCATGGGCAAAAGGGACCAAATACACTTCACCCCAAAGCGTTTATCAAAAGCATGACGAACAGAGCGAGGTACCTTGGATACCCAAACAGCCAAATCACTCTCAAAATTGTTTTGCTTCTCCATCAAAACAGAAGGGTGAGAATTCATTGTGTTGATTGATTCACGACAAAAGAAAAAAAAGCAATAAAGAAAAGAGCAGAACAATACGAAGAAGAGAGAAAAGAAATTATGTTTTGTACCCATCGTCGGGTGACAAGGGTTTATATAGGTTTTGGTATTAAAATCCGTACAGAAAAGGACCGCTAGGGCAATCCGTTCAGAAAAGGATATGTAGGGCCGATCGGCCCCTTTACCAGAAATCAACCGCCGCCTTTTCAGTGAAAGGCCGATCGGACCTTTTAATTTGGGCCGATCGGACCTTTAAATTTGGGCCGATCGACCCTTTAACTCCCCCAAGTACAACACAGCTGCAGCAAGTTCCAAGGCTCCACCCTTTTGTTCTTTTATTTTATTTTTACATTTATTCTTTATTTTTTATTATTTTCTATTTTCAATTTTTACTTTATTTTATTTTGTCCTCGTATGTCCAATGCAGTGTACAAAAATAGATAATGTTCAAAAATAGAAATGTACATAAACGGAAAAGACTAACTTTTATATGTTAAATCCATAAACTAGTACATAAATCAATCGCATACATCAGTGAGTCAGCATAAAATCTAGAGTCTGCATGCTCCTACTTTTTCCCTACAGGTACTACATGAAAAATGAAAAATCCTAATGACCCCGACGGGAAGTCGAGGCACGACCGCGAGAAAACCCGGATGTCGAGCTACCCTCACCCTGGGAGCGCTGTCTCCACTGTGCCGGATCCACATCTACTGATCTCCGGGATTGGCAAGAAAGCGCCGCCACTGCACTCCTCAGCAGACGGGTCAAGCACATTGCCGTGCCTCACCGACCGCACATAAGACTCCCGAGTGACCCGAAAATCAAAGGGCGAGAGTTACATCACGCCTAAAGTATAAGTACCAGTAAATGAAGAGGAAAGATAAAAGGCATACCCCGCCAAAGCACCGCCGGAGGAAGATGAGCACCCTCGACCTCATCGCCCTCCGTAGGTGTCAAGTCTACCCGCACCTCCCCCGTCGGCCATATGCACAAAGAAGTGATCGGGAAATGGAGGCATATCTACTATCTCGGGAGGTGGAGCACCCATCGGCTCGTGGGAATAACCGGATCCCGCTCCCATACCGAACTGGGCATCCGCAGCAGCCCGCCGCACCACCTGCGGTGATCTCAGAAAAAGAGCTACAAAATCTATATAAGGCATGTCAAGGCGGAAGTGATAAGCGGGGACCCCATACAGATACTCCATCCTCCTCGGCAATCGGTCCGGGTACCACATGTTCTTGGGAGGGTGCTGAGGCGCATAGAGAGGAGCCCACGCATGGTGCTGTCTCGACACCCGCTCGCCCAGATACATCTCATCGGCAAGCAATCCCACCAGCAGCCTCAAGGGAAGCAAGAACATCCCGAACGGCACCAACAGCCTCAGAAGCCTCAGGGGTCCAAGGGAAGAGTAAAAACTCAGGTCTACTGGGACCATCAAACACGGCCCTCAAATCAGATTCACGGACCGTCTTCGGATACCCCTCAACCCGGTTTTCCTTCCTCCAGTACCGCAAGACGGGCACATCCCGAGTCTGGTCCCGTAAGGTGAAAGGCGCAACGCCGAAGATCTCATAAACCCAAGCCTACAAAAGACAGAAAAGCAGATATTTACAAAGACAGAAAAAAAAACAAGTGACAAGTAAGGGGTAATGAGAATGACAAGAGTTAGCATACCTCCAGGACAAAGTGAAAAGCATCAAAAGAAGAGGTGTTGGACCTCGAGACAGTGTCAAGGGCCCGCATGCCACCAAGCCAGCCCCTCCCCAAGAAATATACCGCACTAAGTCCAAGTCAGACAAAGCACCCAGTAAAGAGAATCGGCACACCGGGCCCGAGTTGGGAAAGAGGGCCACTGATAAGCCGTACCAAAGGAATCCCCGGACAAGCGCGTCCATCCCATATTGACCGACTCTGTATCGATCGATAGCAGTCTCAACAAGCTTGTACAGCTTTCCTGCGTCAACACCGAAATTTCTGCTCGGGCCAACACTAGCGCCGAACAGCTGGATCTGACGAGCCTTATCAGAGTGTAGGGTCTCATCAAAAGGCAACACTACATCTGTAAATCTCAACCCGGTGAGGACGGCGAAGTCAGTAGGAGTGATCGTAGTCTCACCCCAACTCAGATGGAAAGTATGTGTCGTGTCCCACCAAAACTCACGACACACCTTCACCACGCATTACACTTCCGGTCCGACCCATCGCTGCAACCATATCAAAGAAGGGGCCCAACCCCAAGTTCCACACCATCTCGCGAGGACCACCCTCACCGGCCGGCAAAAGCGCCCACACCACCAACCGCCTTAAGGGAACTACGTCCCTTCATCTTCTTCATCTGCAGGTAAACACAGCACAGGTATGTGTCATTACTCGCATTTTAAATAATAAAATACTTTGCACATGTATCAATTATTATGTTGTTAAATAAAAATTGTACCTTCATCCCGACGCGGAGCGAAGACCAAATGGATCCATGAAAATTCAGGCCCGCGTAAAATCCGCCCGGTTGTGCAATGTAACGAATGCCTCGAAGGCCGATAATTACGCGAAGCTCGCCGCCTCCTAGCCTCAGGCATTCCCGCCTCGGCCGGCCACTCCTGGCCACTCTCCCCGCATCAACATCAACCTCCTCTTCATCATCATCACCACCATCATTTCCACCATTCCCGCCTACGGCCGCCACCGTTGCCGCCGTACCCACCGCCATCACCGCCATGACTGCCGCCACCAGCACCACCGTGACCACCACCGCTGCCGCCATGGCTGCCACCTCCATAACCTCCATAACCACCACCAAAACCACCACCCATATCACCAAAACCGCCCCTAAAACTGTCAGAACCGCGGCTACCCCCGGCGCCGTAGCCACTAGCACCAACTCCTCCGCCTTGGCCATAAGAAGCATCACCCATACCGGTGTACGATCCCAAAGGTTGGTGGTCCGGGCGATTCATCAAAGAAATCACATCTTCAACCCAATCTGGAGGATTCATGGTGAAATCTCGGCACAAAATCAAGGGAACTCCGGCGAAAACCTTCAAGAAACTCGGCAGAGAGGAAGAAGTTCAGAGGAAGAAGAAGAAAGTGAATTGGAGAAGGAGAGTTCGTGACTCTTAAGGCCGATCGGCCGCTTTTTTTAGCCAATGGGAGTCAAGGGCCGATCGGCCCTCCCATTTTGTGCTTCTTCCGCCTGATCGAACGGCCAGGATCTCTCCCTGGCGACCCCGATCCTCGTCAAATGGCCCCAGCCAATCAGAGCATAGGGCCGATCGGCCCTTCAGCCTCTCTGCCTGACGCGTGTCTCCTCGGTCAGAGTGAGTTGACCGGGTATTTATTACCCCTCTTTTCAAAAAAAATCTTTCCCTTCCCAAAAAACAAATCCCCCATTTTCAAAAATTCCCCCATTTTAAAAAATTTTGACCGTTTTTTCAAAAAAGCTTTTTTTAAAATAATACCTCTTTTTTTTTAATTTATTTCATAATTCCAAACTTTTTTGTTTAAATTAATATTATTTTTTTTTCTCGGGATGACTCCCGCAAAAGTCAAATGCTTAGTTTTTGATTCCCACACAGTTTTTTCCACATTGCCCCATACACTTTTTCTCGGAACGAGAATCAAGAATACACTTGATTTGTTCCATCACATTCAATTTTCAAAGGAAAAATTCAAGACTATACTTGAATTTCCTTTCCACACATTATCTCACAATCTTCACACAGAGAAATCAAGACTACACTTGATTTGTTCCATCACACACGATTTTCAAGGGAAAAATCAAGACTATACTTGAGTTTCCTTTCCACACACAACATATTTTCCCGCGGAGAAGGCAAGACTATACTTGATTCTCCTTTCCGTACATCTCTCAATATTATTCGAATCGCCCTTAGATTCGATCCTCAAAGCCTCGCCACAAATCGCATCTTTGGTTTGAGACGTTGCACGTCCGCCATTCTCGGGTACTAAACGCCCACTCTTTTACGAACTACGATTTGGCTTGATTCCTCTTGGGATACGTAGGTAGCCCGACGTGGGTCCAGCCACTTGACCTATCTGGTCATCCTTTTGCGACTCAGCTCGAGTCCAATCCCTTGCATCCGCAAGATCACTTTCCTTACCTCCTGAAATCCCTTTTTTCAGGACGGATCCTATTTTTCTATCGTCGACCCCACTTGTCTTACAAGAAGCGTCGCCGAGGGGCTACTGTTAGTACCCGGTCCGAAAAAAGGGTATTCCAAATACCTGGCCCGGTTAATTAATAAACCCTAACAAAACCCTAAAAGATTCATTAATTCGTCCGTACTGCGCCGTCACTGTCAGCTTGGAAAGTACGCCAGTCAGAAGAGCCGATCGGCCCTTTGCCCGTGGTAGAGCCGATCGACCCTTTTATTTAGAGCCGATCGACCCTTCAGCCCTAGCGCCGATCGACCCTTTAGAAGCCCAGCCCAGGTACCGAGGTATTATAAATAGGGGTGCCCGGCTCCCCATATTCACACACAATTTCATACGGGAGAAGCGAGACTACACTTGCTTTACCCTCAGTTCTTCTTTTTCCTCTCGAATCGCCAAGATTCGACCCCAAAGTCTTGCTACAATTGGTAAGACTCTCTTTTTAATATTCTTGTTCTTTATTATTGTCTTTATTATTATTGTTTGCATGCTTAGAATATTTTAATTACTTTATTTCTTGCCTATGCCATATATGCTAGATTTAGGGTTGTTTTAATATATTTAATTGTGCATAGCCGAGGATGATCTAAGGTTTCGCCCCTAAGAAACCCAATGGATCTAGGAACTATTGCTTACTTTCCACCTTAGTTATAATTATCCCATGATCAACAATCCCCCAAGGATGAACGTTGATTAGTGCACCTTCCGAGGGCCTAACTCAAAGGTTCTAGGGTGTGATCATCAATTAATTCTTTCTCTCCCCTCCTCCTTATGCATGATCCCGTTTCTTCTATCTATTCCTGTAAACACCGCACACAACCAACACCCCATATGCTAGAAAGACCGATCCGTCGGGCAATAGGAGTGATAGCGTTTCTTCTTCTGTTGTAACTTGACCCCCGAACCCAATTAACTGTTTAGCCTTTTTTCAAAGCTTTGGGCTATATCAAAGTGGCGTGGCGACTCTCAAAATTAAACTAATATTTTAATATGGTTTAAATCGAGTGTCACTAAATGAATATCCCATTTCGATTCGACTTTATATAATTAATTATTTCAAACTTCCGAATGCGCGTTGCATCGGGACGGGGTATTCACAACTATTTAAAGATTCTTGAAAACCAATACCTGCCTTGAGAGGGTTTCTCCAATTGAGGATCTCATCCAGTTTAGACAATCCTGTGTTGAGTTTCTTAAATGTGGTCTCGGCAAGAGACAATTTGGCCTTGACTTTATCCAACATGGCATCCTTCTTGGTGAGTTGGACCTCTAGCTTAGTCAAGCTTTCTTTCAGCTCATGATTTTCCTTGGTTAAGAAAGTCACCTTCTTGTTCTCCTTTTTCCATTCGACAAGAAGTTCTTCGTAGAGATTCTTCAACCCATCTATGAGCTCATCCTTGTTTAGCTCATCCTCTTGAGAGTTTCCTGTATCAAGGTCAGTCGAACCCATGAAGCAAATAAAATTAGAAAAAATGAAGTGGTTATACCTGCTGAGTGTGGTTTCAGGTGTTACCAGTGATTCGGTAACACTTGTGGTAGCACTTCCAGTATCCGTGTCACATACAGTGACCAGTATTGCTGTTACATCTGGTTCTTCATCTTAGTTTGTTCCCTCATCTTCATTATCACTCAGGGACACCCACAATTTCTTTTCCATATTCCTTAAAGTGTTTGCACACTCGTTTTTATAGTGTCCCCATCCAGAATAGTCATGACATTGAATTGAATCAATGTACTTAGGATCAGACCTAGACTGATCAGAAGATGCCCTTCTTATTGGATTGGACTTTTGGGAAGACGGAAATGACCTTTTTGGCATCGAATCATATACTTTGGTTTGTTTCTCCTTTGGTTTTACCTGCACATTCTCTTTGTTAAACTTTCTAACCATAGAGTTATATTTCTTAGCAAGTAAAGCAACACTAGCATTTTCATCCAATTCTTCAAAAACCTCTTCATCCTCACTTTTTTAAAAATCTGTGGAATGAATTTTCAATGCTACATTCTTGCCCTTAGTGGCTTCACATTGTTAAATAAGATTTAGCTCAAAAGTTTTTAAAATACTCATTAAAGTATTGAAATCCATAGTAGAAAGATTGTGAGTGTCGGCGCCTCCCAACTCCTGGACCTATAAACTCGTGTCTCAGGATGGAGGGTCTCAAAATACTTTCTTTAAAAAACTTTTCTTTATATTACTTGAAAAGTAAACAACCCTTTTTCAAAACAATTTCAAAATAACCTCTCTACTCGAAGGCGATATATTAACCTGTCTAAACAGTTATAACCTGTATAAGTTACAAGTACTACAACTGAAAAGGCTAACACAAGCCAACCATAAAATAAACCAATCCCAGGTTTAATTATAACATAACATAACTGAAAACATGGTTATGAAAGTTTTATATACAAAACCTTTCCCCAAAAGAATAACAACCACAATCTATCCCCAACTCCCCAAACCAACACATATCCTGACAACCCAAAAGATGTCCAAACTCCTTTCCGGCCTCACCGGTCCGGTCCTCATGTCTCAGCGGAATTTAAAACAATAAAGGGAGAAGGGGTGAGAATAAATCTCAGCAAGATATTATATTTGCAACTATATGCCATACAATATGCAACACATAAACAGGTTGCTCCATATCAAATATGCAACACATAACTAGGTTGCTCAATATCAAATATTAGTAAAGCAGTAAACACATTCTGTTACCTTATCTTTACCTTTCCCATCTGAATCATATGTAGTACAATGGTGGGAGTAATACTCCGCTCATTTGTGAACTGCTGGTGCATATTCACGTCTTATACGATCTCTATCGGAGACCCATATAAGATATCAGCTATCTTAGGAACTGACTGCACATATCCATAGAAGTTGTACCCCCAATCCGTGGCCACAGAAGGGGGAGACGGTCACAGGTATGAAATATCTTCTCATAAGTGATAGTATTTGATATACCCCAGAGGATCAGCTGATACAACCATATTCAAGCACATAACAGATACTTGAAAATAAGTCCACCCCATGGGACATCAATACATAACATGGTACTTATTCCTCATGTCAAACCAATCACAATAGTGCAACATGTATTTAAACACTATTGAATAACAACAATCCAATGACATGGTATTAATACGCATGCTCAACAAATGAAACAGTGCAACACGTATTTAAATACTATGTGCACAACCAACTATGAATGTGTAAACACTTATGGCACAAGGTATATCACATAAGTCCTACATATTCGTTACACAATATATAACCCAGTAACAGGGTATTAATACTCCTGCCCAAACCAATGAAGTAGTGCCATATACACTTCACGCACTATAAGAACCAATAACCCTATACAGGTCACCACGTAGGGGTACAATATCATATAAGTAGCCCTACTCATTCATAATATAACATTAAACACCTTCTATAAAGGTTTCAGAACCATTTACCAAGTTTTACTAACTTTGGTTCAAGTTTCATAATTGCCTTTCAGCCCTTTTCAAGACAATATTTAAAGCCTTTCCCAATATCAATTTGGACTATTTAAAGTTCCATTGTGTAGTACTAAAGTGTTGGGTTTTACGGGTCCATGCGCAGCGGAATTAAGCATTAAAACATAAAACCCAAGAAGCCCTAGGATCCGTTCTATACAATTAATTTAAATTCCTATGAGATAGAATTAAACCAACCTTGAAACACTTTCCGGTCTTGAGCTATCGAACGATTTTGATTATGTGATATCGAATCACAAACTTCGTTCTTCAACTTACTTGAACTCTAGGCCTTGATCGATGAACGAGCGAAGACCATCTTTCGGTATCCACACCTTTGAATGAATCCAAGAACAACTTCTTGATGATTGCTAGATCTAAACCTTGAAGAATATTGAGAGTATTTAATTATAAATTTTGCTTGAAAAATTTCGGTTGACCTTTTAGGTCTCGATGTAACCCTTGTATTTATACTACAATAGTAGGAATACCTCTCCTAATCGTATTAGGAGAGACAGGCTGTCAAACCGCGTACGGGCCTATTATGTCGCGCGGTATATTAAGCCATTGGCTTAATATGTCGCGTGACATATATAGCCAGATACTGAAACTCTCAATCATTCTTCCTCCGGTTTAACCAATTCATTCTAGTTGTGTGTGACCCAATAGGATTACATTATGTTGGCAATGAGTTCGATCATATCGAACCTCATAAGACATAAGCGGACTCTAGCAAACCATTATGTCTACCCAAATAATGTAACGTAAGAGTTCACGTTTCCAACGGTGTACTTCCATTTCTCCCTTTGTCTCACGATGTTATATTGAACACAAGTCATGGTCAATGTCAACTTGTCTATGTTCAATGCTTTCTCGATTCCTTGAGTATAATGATAATTCCAATCATATTGGGGTACGGCCATACACTTTCATCATTATCACTCATCGAGGGGCCCAAGCAAAACATCTCTCTTTCGAGGGACAAATTCCATCTTGACTTATCATCCTTCCCATCATGAATCCGATCATGCCAAAGATAGCCTTTATGGATATCGTGTTAAGATATCGTTTGACTAAAATCAAACATGATTTTTCATCATATGTAAGGTCATGATAATCTCAGGTCTAGGGACTAAATGAAGTAACCTTATGAGATTTACTTATGACACTTGACCATGTCATAAATCTCATGCGGGTCATGTCCAGCCACTTGTTCTCTAACAAGTACTCATAATTTCAATGTGCATCTCTATGCATATAATCATCACATGATTATCCATTGACAATTATACTAATTATTCTCTTAATAATTAGGGACGCAGATTATTATTAACAAATATACAAAACATATAATAATCAAATGATAAACATCTCATATAATAATAAATAATGTCAACACATAAGTCTATGAATCATAGGCCTAGGGCATAACACCAACAGTCTCCCACTTGCACTAGGCCCAATCTACCATGTATCGAATACCCATGGACCTAACATGACCATCATGTTTAGCTTGCGAGAGAGCCTTAGTTAGTGGGTCCGCCACGTTGTCATCGATGTCTACTCGCATATCTTAACGTCTTCCCTTTCACATATCTCACGGATAATGTGGAAACGTCGAAGTATGTGTTTGGATCTCTGGTGTGATCTTGGATCCTTTGCTTGTGCAATGGCACCATTGTTATCACAAGAAAGTTCAATAGGGTCTCGATGCTTGGAACGACTTCCAAATCACTAATGAACTTCTTGATCCAACCGCTTCCTTAGCCGCATCGGAGGCCGCTATGTACTCACTTCGGTGGTAGAATCGGCGACGGTACTTTGCTTGGAACTTTTCCAACTCACGCTTCCTCCATTAAGCGTAAACAAAAATCCAGACCGCGATCTGAAATCATCTTTGTCGGTTTGGAAGCCAGCATCTGTGTAGCCTTTGAGTACAAGATCTTCTTCCATTCCTGCAAAGACCAAGAATGCATCCTTAGTTCTTCGTAAGTACTTAAGGATATTCTTGATCGCTATCCAATGTGGTTCACCGGGATCCGATTGGTACCTACTCGTCATGCTTAGAGCACACGAGACATCGGGTCTAGTACATAACATAGCATACATGATAGACCCAATTGCCGAAGCATATGGAATACCATTCATTCTCTTTCGCTCATCATTAGTCTTAGGACTTTGATTCTTGCTAAGAGATATACCATGCAACATTGGCAAATTCCCTCTTTTAGAATTTTCCATTTGGAATCTTCTAAGGACTTTGTCAATGTAAGTACTTTGACTTAAACCAATCATCCTCTTGGATCTATCTCTATAGATCTTGATACAAAGGATATATGCGGCTTCGCCCATATCTTTCATTGAAAAACACTTCCCTAACCAAGACTTAACATTAATCAGAAGTGCAGAAACGTCGTTTCCAATGAGTAAGATATCGTCGACATACAATACTAAAAAGAGTGCTATGCTCCCACTAATTTTCTTGTACACATAAGGTTCATCTTCGTTCTTGATAAAGCCAAACTCCTTGATTGCTTCATCAAAACGTAGATTCCAACTCCTAGAAGCTTGCTTTAATCCATAAATGGATTTCTGCAACTTACACACCTTGTTAGAATTTTCTGGACTGACAAAACCTTCACGTTGTATCATGTATACATCCTCAAGTAACTTCCCATTAAGGAAAGCTGTTTTGACATCCATTTGCCATATCTCATAGTCATAATATGCGGCTATGGCAAGTAAAATTCTAATAGACTTAAGCATAGCTACAGGCGAAAAGGTTTCATCATAGTCTATGCCATGAATCTGCCTATATCCCTTACCTACTAGCCTAGCCTTATAGGTGTGCACCTTCCCATCCATGTCGGTCTTCTTCTTGAAGACCCATTTGCACCCTATGGTTTTTACACCTTCGGGTGGATCAATCAAGTTCCAAACTTGATTATCAGCCATGGATTGTAATTCGGACTTCATGGCCTCTTGCCATTTTTCCGAATCAGGAGCGGATATCGCTTCTTGATAGCAAGTGGGTTCATCGTTTTCGATTAACTCCACTTCATCATTTTCCGTAACGAGAAATCCATATCTCTCGGGTTCGGATCGTGACCTACCACTTCGGCGAAGAACTTGTGCATCTTGAACCGGTTCCACAACGGTTTGTGAACTTGGTTCAGTTTCTACCATTGGTTCAATGTTGTTTTCGGGTTCTCGAATTTCTTCGAGATCTATTTTACTCCCACTGGTTCCTTTGCGAAGAAACTTCTTTTCTAAGAAAGTACCATTTCGAGCAACAAACACTTTGTTCTCGTTTCGGTTGTAGAAATAATATCCTTTGGTTTCCTTAGGATAACCCACGAAAACACATTTATCAGATTTAGGTGCTAGCTTGTCGGAAGTTAACTTCTTGACATATGCATCGCAACCCCAAATCTTCATGAAAGACAAACTAGGTTTTCTTCCATACCACATCTCATATGGGGTCTTTTGAACCGATTTGGTAGGAACTCTATTTATAGTGAAAGCAGCAGTTTCTAGTGCATGTCCCCAAAAGGATAAAGGAAGCTCAACTTGACTCATCATAGAACGAACCATGTCCAACAAAGTTCTATTCCTCCTTTCAGACACACCATTCCATTGTGGTGTTCCGGATGGAGAGAGTTCTGAAACGATTCCACAACTCTTAAGATGACTGTCAAATTCTTGGCTCAAATATTCACCACCTCGATCGGATCGAAGTACTTTAATAGTTTTGCCAAGTTGATTTTGCACCTCATTTTGAAATATTCGAAATATCTCAAACGATTCACTCTTATGTTTCATTAGATAAACATATCCAAATCTACTATAATCATCAGTGAATGTTATGAAGTACCGAAATCCTCCCCTAGCATCGCTACTCATAGGCCCACATACATCGGTATGTATGAGTCCTAATAAGTCGCCCGCCCTTTCACCGGTTTTGGTAAATGGGTCCTTGGTCATCTTGCCAAGTAAACAAGACTCGCATGTCTCATATGATTCATAATCATGTGAGTCCAAAAATCCATCTTTGTGGAGTTTAGAAATGCGTTTCTCGTTTATATGGCCAAGACGACAATGCCATAAGTAAGTGTGGTTTACATCATTGGGTTTAGATTTCTTGTTAATGTTATAGATATCATTATCTTGACTTTCAACATCAAGAATATAAAGGCCATTGAATGAAACAGCAGTACAATAATGCATATCACTCTTGTAAATAGAAAATTTCTTATCACGTATAAGAAAATTAAAACCTTCATCATCCAAAGCTGAAATCGAAATAATATTCCTACTTAAAAGGAACGTAATAACAATTGTTCAAAACAAGTATTAGTCCACTAGGTAAAGTAACTTCATAAGTTCCTACGGCTAATGCAGCAACTCTTGCTCCATTCCCCACACGTAGGTCCACTTTGCCTTCCTTAAGCATCCTTCTGTTCTTTAGACCCTGCACATTTAGACAAATGTGAGTTCCACATCCGGTATCCAATACCCAAGAACTAGAAGTAGATAGGAATATATCTATAACAAAGATACATGAAGTTGAAGCAACTCCTTTGCTCTTCTTCAGTGCTTCCTTGTATTTTGCGCAGTTTCTCCTCCAATGTCCAATCTCATTGCAATGGAAGCGGGCGTCCTCTTGGGACTTAGGCTTAGCCTCTTTAGGCTTGGAAGCCTCTTTGGGTTTGGCAACCTTTGCCTTAGGATTAGCAACCTTTGCTTTTCCTTTACCCTTGAACCCTTTCCCCTTGTTAACCATTAGCACTTGATCGGTTTTCTTCTCGACAATATTGGTTTCCGCAGTAGTCAACATTTGAACTAACTCGGAAAGGTTTCTATTCATTCCACCCATGTTATAGTGCATTATGAAATGACTAAAACTTTTAGGTAATGAATTCAATATTATGTCGGTAGCCAACTCTTGGCTAATTGGAAAACCGAGCCTTTCAAGATGCTCAATGTGGCCCTTTAACTTGAGAGCATGGGGACCAACAGCTTGTCCTTCACTCATCTTGCATGAGGTCAAGGCTGCAACTGTGTTGTACCTTTCTTGCCTAGCTTGAACTTGGAACATTTCCATCAGCCGATTGTTTAATTCGACTGTCCCCAAGTGCTCAAGATCCTTCTGAAGGTTCTTGCACATGGCGGAGAGCATAAGACAACCAACATCTGTAGAGTCACGCTTGTGCTTCAGATATTGTTCCCTTATTGCCCTAGCAGCATTGGCAGCAGGTTCAGGTGGAATAGGTTCATCGAGAACGTACAGTTTCTCCTCTTGTTTGAGAACAATTCTCAAACTACGGATCCAATCCATATAGTTTGTACCATTCTCTTCCAACTTTTCCTTCTCAAGGACAGATCGCAGTGAAAAGTGATTATTGTTTGATGCCATTTATTCTACAAAAAGATATACATAAAATATGAACACATATAAGTAAACATATTATATGAGAAGTATAATGCATTTAAATAAATGCTCCCACTAAATTATACACCTTCAAATGCAAATAAGCATAATATACATTTAATGGGCTAAGATCCAACTTTAATTCAATTTCAAGTTTGCTATGGCAAACCGCTCAAAATTAAATTAATTAGGTAGAAAACATCAATCATATCACATATATGACTCTTAGATCTTTTATGAGATCAATTCAAGACATCATATGCCTAGGCATATTTTAATCTCATCTTATGCCTTGGGTCCAAAACCATTTTGATAACCCAATTAAGTTCATTCATATTAAACTTATAGGAACCACCATTTCCTCATCTTGCTCGCATTCGAATAGAATCAAAGCACCTTGCTATGGCAAGCCTACCCAAAACTATCCGAATGGTCTCAAGTGTTTAATCATGAATTGGCATAAAGAACTTAAAAGTTAAATGAAGGTTCTTTAAAGGTAGATTATAAGCATATCAGAAAGATAGTCAAAATCATGCACCAGGTAAGTTCCCAGGAAGATAGGTGAGCCACAAGGACTTCTTAAGTACCAACTCTTCCTTAGACAGAACTCTCCTAGACATGCATAATTTAGAAATCAACTCTGATTAGGCAACATAATCCCTACCTTTTATAAACAATCAATTTCCTTTTAAATTTCGCGTATTTATGACTTGTTTCCATAAACAATCATAAGATCCAAAATTTACAATGTCTAAATCTAAACATATTAGGAAACTAAATATCATGTTTCAACTAAACATCTAATTAAAAAAAATTCTTAGCATGTAAGAACAATTAAAACATGCATCGCAATAATTATTAAAATCACATTTTAATCAATTAATCATGCATATCAATGAATCAATCTAGCATGGCATTATAAACTCAATTTTATAACATCCAGATTTTCATATGAACATATCGATTGTAAACACAATCACGAATAGCGAGAAAAAATTGAACAAACTGATTCTGCCCAGTTTTGGCTTATTATGTCGCGTGACAACATCAGCCAGAGGCTTGATATGTCGCGCGACCTAACAGGCCAGATAACCTGAATTCCTCATGGCTCATCATGTCGCGCGACTAAAGCAGCCAAGTAACAGGATTTCCAGATTCGAACCAATACAGATTACAACCAATTAAATCATATAAAACAGCCTTTTACAGATTTAATTCAGCATAATTCGAAAACGATTTTCACATTGTTTCACATAAACAATTAAAAATTCTATCGCATACAAAACATGCAATAAGCATATAAACAATTTATATCTTAAATCTAGCATGTTAATTCAAACTTAATCATACGAACGGGGCTCTGATACCACTGTTGGGTTTTACGGGTCCATGCGCAGCGGAATTAAGCATTAAAACATAAAACCCAAGAAGCCCTAGGATCCGTTCTATACAATTAATTTAAATTCCTATGAGATAGAATTAAACCAACCTTGAAACGCTTTCCGGTCTTGAGCTATCGAACGATTTTGATTATGTGATATCGAATCACAAACTTCGTTCTTCAACTTACTTGAACTCTGGGCCTTGATCGATGAACGAGCGAAGACCCTCTTTCGGTATCCACACCTTTGAATGAATCCAAGAACAACTTCTTGATGATTGCTAGATCTAAACCTTGAAGAATATTGAGAGTATTTAATTATAAATTTTGCTTGAAAAATTTCGGCTGACCTTTTAGGTCTGACAGAACCCTTGTATTTATACTACAATAGTAGGAATACCTCTCCTAATCGTATTAGGAGAGACAGGCTGTCAAACCGCGTACGGGCCTATTATGTCGCGCGGTATATTAAGCCATTGGCTTAATATGTCGCGTGACATATATAGCCAGATACTGAAACTCTCAATCATTCTTCCTCCGGTTTAACCAATTCATTCTAGTTGTGTGTGACCCAATAGGATTACATTATGTTGGCAATGAGTTCGATCATATCGAACCTCATAAGACATAAGCGGACTCTAGCAAGCCATTATGTCTACCCAAATAATGTAACGTAAGAGTTCACGTTTCCAACGGTGTACTTCCATTTCTCCCTTTGTCTCACGATGTTATATTGAACACAAGTCATGTTCATTGTCAACTTGTCTATGTTCAATGCTTTCTCGATTCCTTGAGTATAATGATAATTCCAATCATATTGGGTTACGGCCATACACTTTCATCATTATCACTCATCGAGGGGCCCAAGCAAAACATCTCTCTTTCGAGGGACAAATTCCATCTTGACTTATCATCCTTCCCATCATGAATCCGATCATGCCAAAGATAGCCTTTATGGATATCGTGTTAAGATATCGTTTGACTAAAATCAAACATGATTTTTCATCATATGTAAGGTCATGATAATCTCAGGTCTAGGGACTAAATGAAGTAACCTTATGAGATTTACTTATGACACTTGACCATGTCATAAATCTCATGCGGGTCATGTCCAGTCACTTGTTCTCTAACAAGTACTCATAATTTCAATGTGCATCTCTATGCATATAATCATCACATGATTATCCATTGACAATTATACTAATTATTCTCTTAATAATTAGGGACGCAGATTATTATTAACAAATATACAAAACATATAATAATCAAATGATAAACATCTCATATAATAATAAATAATGTCAACACATAAGTCTATGAATCATAGGCCTAGGGCATAACACCAACATAAAGTTGTAATAGAATCATAGTTGAAGAGTGGTCAGTTATATCCTAGTTAGACTAGGTTTTCAAAGCTTGGAAAAGTGTTCACAGGCTGCAGGGCAGGGCACGACTTGTGCCCTATTACACCCCCACCAGAACCATTCGTCCCTAGTAAGGCACGAATTGGATAAACAGGGTCACGACTCGTGCTACAGGGCACGAGTCGTGCCCAACCCCATAAACTGATGTTCTTAGCTGAAACACCAGCAGTAACAAGGATACTACCAATTTACTTCATACTCTTTCCATTCAACCCAACTCTACCAAGTTTTAAACATCAGAACAAGGTTCCAAACACATAAACATACTCCCTCCATGCTATATAACACATCTATAACATGTTCCTATTCAACTCAAACTATAATATCACCTTTTGACATATTCATCAACCTTACTTGTTTTGTTCCCATTTCAAACACCAAGTAAATGGTTCCAACTTTACACAAATCATTCATAACCTCATAATAACATCTTTAGACATATTATGAACATTTATAGAAGGAAATCATAACAACTTACCAAAATTTAACAAAATAAAAGGAAGATATAATCGGCTATTCTTGTTCTATTCAACTCCCTGAGCAATAATTCGCGATCAAAACAAAGAACGGATTGAAGGTTGAATTTTTATGAATTTCGAAAGGTAAGCTAAGGTTAAGTACTTTCTGAAACGTAGAAATAAGGAGAAGAACTGAGAGAAGAAAAACTGAGGAAAATAAGCTTCTTGAAGAAGCTTGAAAAGATTTATATAAACTATTTTACACATAAGCTCCTTCAAGTTTAAAAATCAAACAAACAATCACCTCAAGGTTATATTTACACTCAAGCTCCTCGACAACTTTCTTAATACATTCAATTCAAAATTCAAGTATTATCACTTTACTACACAAATCTCCCATTTCTTTTATTTAGACATTATATATTCAAAATCAACGTAATAACATCTAAAATTCACGTAGTTTATCAAAAATCTCAAAATGGACACGTAATCATTTCATATATCACATAATGCATAAGAAGAGGAGATGAAATGCACCCCAACCCCACGTGCTCCACGTGTGACCAAAATAGTGCCTAGGTTTAGGGTCATGACAGTGAGCCTCTTCAATAGATGAAATTTTCATATTGGAACGCTCTGGAAGGTTTCTAATAGCTTTTGAAACAAGTTGTTTATTTGTGAAAGGTTCCCCTAAAACTTGACATTCATTTGCAAGGTCAAACAACTTTTCAAAATAAGATGAAATATTTTCATCTTCACCCATCCTTAATCTTTCAAACTTGCTAGTAAGTCTTCTAAGCTTAGTTTCACGCACACTACCATCACCTTCACATAACCTTTGCAAACTATCCCATACTTCCTTAGCCGTGGGAGTATTTTGAATGAGTTTAAAAATATGAATGTCAACCCACTCATAAATGGCATTAAGTGTCTTTTGATTGAAACTAGCTAGACTATTCTCTTTGTTAGTCCACTCGGATTCAGGCTTGACTTGAACATCACCATCCTCATCCGGGAGTAACATAGGAAAAGAATACCCATTGACAACAGATCGCCATGTCCTAAGATCAATTGATTTGATATGAGAGCGAAGGCGGATCTTCCAATAAGCATAATTCGACCCATCGAGAACATGAAGTCTCTTTGGTTTGGATTAGCCGGATCATAAGCCATGACAATTGGATCAAGCACTTAGTACATCAAGTGATCTGCTCTGATACCAATTAAAATTAAATGATTTGTAAAATACAACAATTTTACAGCGGAATATAAGATTAAACACAAGAAATAATTTTTCTCAAGTTATATAAATATATAACTTGATGATGCCTAAATGGCGAAGACTTTATATTCACTATATGAGATGATTACAAAGCCGAAGTTGTTCCCTATCTATATATCAAAGTAAGAACTAGGAACTAAGATCAATCACGAAGTTCTATCCTAGCCACTATACAATCAAGCCACAAGACGTTGAAGGTGGAAATAATTTGTGGGAGGAAGAACACAAAGATCCGAGGAGTAATTAATTCTCCCACGTGCTTCCTTGGTTGTTCACAAGTTATGTATAAATAACCATTTATACGTAACTCTTCCATAAGATACGATCTTCCACCTTTGTAGCTTAACCTTCTCTTGGTTGTTACCTGTACATTATACTAACAACAAATATACATTTTGCAACTATAGATTATACATAAACATAATATAACCTATGAAAGAAATGCTACAACTAATAAAGTCAGACGTGTTGGGTAACACCTAAAAAGTGCTATCACTACTTCTGATAACACCTACGTCTGATAACACTTGAGAGTGTTGGGCAGGACTTGTAGTAACACCATCAAGCTGCACTTACACACACACTTTTTTTTTATTATTATTGTTATTATTTTTTGTTAAATTTGCTTTTGAAAAAGAGCAATTTTTTGGGGACATTCATTTAAGACCGAGTACGTAATAGATGTCACATTAAAATAACACTAAAGTTATTTTCTTATTTACAAATGCAACATTTATTTTGAGATAAAAAAATATGACATTTATTATGAAACAATTATAATATGATATTCCTCCATCCCAAAAATGTATGACAAATTTTAGAAAACAATTATCCCCAAATGAATGATCTTTTGCAATAAACCGTCCCAAATATTTTTTTTTTTAGATTTTTCACTGTTCGTTATATATTTGCAAAACTGATAGTTTAGTTTAAAAAGTAGATAACAAATTTTGTATACATCTTACAAAAAATAGAAAATGGACATCCATTTAGGCACAAGAGGATTCAGGGACAAGAGGAGTAACCCTAAATGTTGGTCACTCAGTTTGGTGTTCTGTCTCGCGATTTCAAACCGCGGTTTAATTTGGTTTGATCTGAGAGTCATACCACAAATCAAATCGAATCATTTGATTTATCAATATTTGAGATCGAACCAAATCATTAATAATTAAAAACTAAAACAAACTGTATGATTTAATTTGATTCGATCTCAAACTGCGTTTTAAACCGAACCTCTCATACTACCATGGTTTTGCATTGCCTTGACAAACCACTATACGCGTATGTGATGCAGTTTAAGTTTGATGGTAGATATACTCAATAATGCGTAACAAATCTGCATTTATTATTTTGCTTTTTCATCTTTTGTTTTTTCTTGATGATTGGTATCAGTGGTGGAGCTAAAATGGTACTGAAGAAATCTCATTTTACTGGCCATGACAAGAAAGAAAAGCAGTGCATATTTCTTTTTTTTTTTTTTAAATTTCTATTTGGATTAATGAATAAATAAATACAAGGTTTTAAAAAGCGGCTGGCGCGGGCTACAGGCGGGGCTAGTCCGGGATTAGTCAAGACGCAGGCGGAGCTGTAACTGAGGCGTTGGAGAGGCACTGCGCCGCAGCTGAGCGCAGTGCGCTCAGCGAGTCTTTTAGAACACTGAATAAATCAAACATCTTATTATATACTCTATAGGTGGTTATTACACTTTTTTTTTCTTGCATATTATGAAACTAAAGTTAAAAATCAGGACCCTTTTTTATGGCTGATAGGAAGTCTAAAATTAAAATTGGAACGTGATTGGGCCCTACATCTCCGATTATCCCTCAATCAAATGAACGGCTCTTAATAAGGGCACGTTATCTTCAAATATCATCCAACGATCCACGTTTCCATTAAAATAGTATTAACGCAAAGAGACTATAAAAGTAGAAATATTGAAAGATGAAAACTAACATGAATAGACATTAGTAATAAGGAAAAATGAGCATGCATTAGCTCAAATTAAATATTGAAATAATCTCCAAGATAAACATGAGTATTACCTCTCTCCCCAACAATAAAATTTAAAATTTAACTCTCGGTTTGGAAAATAAATAAATCAATTTTGGTCCAAAAATAGGAATAAAATTATGCTCATAAATAAATAAAGATAGAAAAACGAGAGAAGAGGAGAGCTATTGTTGCACAGAGCAGCGAGAATCAAGCCATGCGGTAATGTCATTAAGTACCTCAAAAATTCTTTCATCAGATTCCCCTTCTAGAATACAATGATAGCTGCCTTGATATAGTTTTAAGGTTTTTTCCTTGCTTGAAGCTTTCTCGTAAAGAAACTGGCTTACCTTGGGATCTGTCACCCTGTCAGCTGCCCCGTGAAGAATAAGCAATGGGGCTGATACCTGCAATTTCTCTAAACACTGTTAACTAATTTCTTGCATCCTCCAATCTGATAGTAAACGTTAAGAAAGACCCTGACAGACAGACCTTTTCAACTTGTGCTTCAATCTCGTTAGTGGCGTTCAGAAGTTCAACAGCAGTCTTCAGTCGGCTCCAACCATTGTAACAGATGACATTGTACTCCGCCTGAATAATTAGGGAAGATTCCATCATTAATTTACGGAACTTCATTTTCTGACATGTCAAAATATCACCCTATTTTTACAGTCAGATAAAAATTAAAGGTTGCCAGGTTGGTGATAAACTGTGTTAAATTTTTGGATCCTATCCTAATAAAACTCGAACCACCTATGAGGGATCTCAGATAGTTACATACACTGTTGGGCCATAACAAAGCGAGGTCAGGTGGGAGATTATTCGGATTGTAGACAAACTAGGAAACTACTAGGCTAAGGGAAGAGGAAATATTGCAATAGGAGTGATTTTTTGCGGTCACGACCGCACGTTGTATCTCGCACGGTCCTGCATCAGAAAAGCAAAAAATCGAGTTTTTTGCACGACAGTGCTGCAAAACAAGCACGACCATGCTGACGGCAGATCTGGATTTCCTTATTTGCACCGGATTCCTTTCTTGGGGAGTAAGTAAGTTTCTTCTGTTACTTTGTTTTGTATCCTATTTAACCCAAAGTGATGGCCATAAACATGTGTGCTAGAAAAATTAGTTAGAGATAATTTGTGAGATCCACAAATATGAGTCAAAGGCATTGATAGGTCTTTGAGTGCCCTTAGGAGCATTCCATGGATGGCCTAAGTTATATCTAGGGATTGTATAGGTGGTGTGTGTTTATATAGATAGAGGGGATATGACTCGGAGGGAGATCATTGACTTTAATTATAACACAACAAATTTGATATTATTGAATATACTGGCTTGGTAGTGCCCCTAAATTTAGTTTCTTTGTGAGATGAACTGGGTGAACAAATCTCGTGTTCTACTTTCATATGGATATTGTTGCATGTTGTTCTCTTCCTTGTAATTGGTATGGACAATTACTGTTTGTAAACCACCAATTCCCCAACAAATGGTATCAAGAGATTCGGTTGGAAGATCAGGGCTGCTCGAAACTGGTTGGATGTGGGCTGTAAAAACATGGATCGAAATTGGCTGATGCAAAAATTCTTTTGGACCAAATAGGATCAAATTTTATAAACTCGGATGAATTTGGTACTGCAGGGATTCAGATCAGGACTGCACGGATTCAATCAGTAGTAGGACACATATTCAAGATCAAGATTGCAGAGATCCAAACGGGTCATGGCTACGGAGAACTAGGTGAATCTAGTGTTACTGAGTATTTGGTGGGAGCAACGAATAAAGGTTGAGATGGTTCAACATGGAAAATTTGATGGGGTCAAATTTGAGCAAATGATCCAGAGATACGAAAGTCACGAAAGAAAGAACGGGTAAGTTTGTAGGTCTTTTGATGGGTGTGGATAGCGAGCATTTTGTGTGTGGAGTACGTGGAACAGCGTGCAAAATACGTGCAGTACAGATTTCGTGCAAATTTCGTGCGGGGCAGATTTCGTACAGAATTTGTGCAGCATGGGTACAGCTTATGTGTAGCAGAGGTACATGGTTCATGCAATTGTACGATGCGGAGGACATTTAGAGGCAGAAGAGAAACTTGATATTCTTGAGCAGTGGGATAACAAAGGTTGGTGGTCGCCTGCTAATTGCAAGATATGGAGGATTACCTAATAAGCTAACTTGGTAGCTTAGGGGTAGGTTGTTATACACCACATACAACACTTCCGCATGTGGTTCCTAGAGAGGGTTCCTAGGTGCAAAGGTGGCGAAGCCAAGAAGGCCTTATGTTGAGAAGTGAAAACTGTCTCAAGACTTGGTATGTTGATAGTGGATTAATGGGTCACGTCGGTCGACAATATGGACACGAAGTCAACGACATCAACATGAACGAATCCACGGGAACTAGAGATGTGATCGGTTGCTTGGGAAACATGGAAGGATCAAAACCATGTAAGCGTGTTGTTATCACAATTGTTCATAGGTAGATACTAGAAGGGGAAGCGGGATGGTTGCTAGGAGGATCACGGGGGTGAAGACTCAAGGCAAAAAATCCGGGCAACAAGTTGAATACTTGTTCACTTAAACTCATCTTGGTGGCTTGTTGCAACCGCAAAAAGGATTGGCGATAATGTTTGGAGATGTCATTCTCGGGTGGGATTTTGATGGAGGTAGTTATGGGATTTTGGTTTATCTTTAGGTGGGAGATAGTTGAGAATGTAGACAAACTAGAAAACTAATAGGCTAAGGTAGACGTGTCCAAAATCTAACCGGAACCGGCTAACCGGAGGTTAATAACCGTAACAGGCCTTAGCTAGTAGCTGCCTTAACATGCTTAGCCTTAGCAAGAAACCAGAGCGATTCTGGTTCGATTAAGGTTAAGGTTTTCAAAAACCGACAACCGGCGGTTATTTAACCGGTTATAACCGTTTAACTAACCGGCGGTTATAACCGCCTTAACCGGCGAATATTGAATTTTGAATTAAATCAATTTATCTCCCAACGGCTACTTGGCCCAATGGTTATTTGACTTCAATCCAAATTCAAAATATTTCCCAACCCATGGCTGCTACTTATATAGGCACAAGGCCAAGCCAAGTTTAATTCCATTTCAATGTGGGATAAATGATAATGCCAAGGAAGGGAGCGGGCGGCGAGCGATGGCCGGCCAAGGCCGAGCCAAGCCAAGGCCAAGGCCGGCCGCCAAGGCCATGGGCTGGTTTTGTTTACCAAAATTTTGATGTGGGAGAAATGCTTGCTAGGCTAAGGCCAAGGCCAAGGCCGAGCCAAGGCAAGGCCAAGGCCGGCCGAGCCAAGGCCAAGGCAAATGCAAATGTTTTATTTTTTTTTTTTTGAAAAATAAATATTTCATAAATTTATATATATATCCAAAAAATATATATATAAATTTATGAAATATTTCATAAATTTATATATATATATATATTTTTTATGAAATATTTCATAAATTTATATATATATTTTTTGGATATATATATAAATTTATGAAATATATTTGAAAAAATAAATATTTCATAAATTTATTCTGCCGCTACTACCACCATTACTTTACTACCAGTACCATCACCGCCACCACAACCACCACTACTACTACCATCACTAATTCGCTACTACCACTACCACTACTACCCTTACTACCACCACCACTATCACTACCCCCACCATTACTACCACTACTGCCACTACTACGTACCACACTACCACCACTACTACTACCACCATTACTACCACCATCACCGCCACCACAACCACCACTACTACTACCATTTCTACCACCATCACAACCACCACTATTACTACCATCACTAATTCGCTACTACCACTACTATTACTACCACTACTACCCTTACTACCACCACCACTATCACTACCCTCACCATTACTACCACTACTGCCACTACTACGTACCACACTACCACTACTACTACTACCACCATTACTACCACCATCACCGCCACCACAACCACCACTACTACTACCATCACTAATTCGCTACTACCACTACTATCATTACCACTACTATCACTACCACTACTACCCTTACTACCACCACCACTATCACTATCCCCACCATTACTACCACTACTGCCACTACTACGTACCACACTACCACTACTACTACTACCACCATTACTACCACCATCACCGCCACCACAACCACCACTACTACTACCATCACTAATTCGCTACTATCACTACCCTAAATTGCTATACCCTAAATCCTAAATCTTAAATCATATATTCCATACCCTAAACCCTAAATGCTAAACCCTAATTGCTATACCCTAAACCCTAATTGCTATACCCTAAACCCTAAATGCTAAATCATATACTAAAATGTCATATATATGAATATCCATACCCTAAACCCTAAATCCTAATTGTAGATCATATACTCCAACCCCTAATAATTTTAAATGAGTAACAAAATATTTATTTTGGATAGGAGGGTATATCGATTTTAAATTAGATATAATTTTGATCAATAATTTAAATAAAAAATAATGATCTTAATAAAAATTTAAAAATTATTATTATATTTCATAAATTTATATATATAACTAAAAAATATTGCCACTTATTTTTATTATTTATCAAAAATAAATAATATTTTTTATACAAAATAAAAAATATAATATTAAGATGCTATTTATTTGTCAAAAAAAAATAGAAATTGGCCTTGGTCTTGCCTTGGCTGTGGCCTTGGCCTTGGCTCGGCCGTGGCCTTGCCTTGGCCGGTCGTGGCCCAGCAACCAAAATATCCCACATGGAATAGAAGGTATAACTTATGAGGCATTGAGGCGCCTTGGCCTTGGCCGTGGCCTTGCCTTGGCCGGCCGTGGCCGTGGCCTTGGCCTTGCTTTGACCTTGGTCACTTATCCCACATCGAAAGAGTAACAAAGAAAATGTGGGTGCTTGCTTATATATGAGTGGGCTTGGCACCATCAATTGGCCTGTTGCATTGGCTGGCCGTGGCCGAGGCCTTTGCCTTGGCTGTGTGACAAAGCATTTTTTCAAAGAAAATTTAACAGAATTTGTTAAAAATTCCGTTAAAAGGATTAATTTGAAAAAAAAAAGAAAGCTTTAGTTAACCGTTTAACCGGATAAACCGTGTTAACCGTTTATAACCGTTAACCGTATACTTAGTAACCGTTAGTACACGGTTAACGGTTAGGTTACGGTTAAGTGTTAACGGATTTTTTAACCGCCGATTATAACCGTTAACTGGCGGTTATAACCGTTTGGACACGTCTAGGCCAAGG
Source organism: Adenophora triphylla var. japonica (assembly GCA_022495995.1). NCBI lineage: Eukaryota > Viridiplantae > Streptophyta > Magnoliopsida > Asterales > Campanulaceae > Adenophora > Adenophora triphylla. The sequence goes on along the minus strand of JAFEMH010000126.1, from coordinate 841,956 downwards.
GAAGAGGAAAAAGTGCAATAGGAATGATTGTTTGCCGGCACGACCGCGCGCTGTAGTTCGGACGGTCGTGCATTAGAAAAGCAAAAAATTGAGTTTTTTGCTTGGCACGACCGTGCTGACGGCAGATCTGGATTTCCTTATTTGCACCGTATTCCTTTATTGGGGAGTAAGTAGATTTCTTCTAAGACTTTGTTTCGCATCCTATTTAAGCCAAAATGACAGCTATAAATATGTGTGATGGGGAAATTAGCCAGAGAAAATATGTGAGATTCACAAAGAGAGTTAAATGAATTGATAGGTCGATAGCCTAGGCTATGTCTAGGGGCTCTATTGGTGGTGTATTTACATGGATAGAGGGGATGACTACGGAGGGAGATCATGGGCTTTAATTGTAACACACATATTTAATATTATTGAATATTCTGGCTTGTTAGTGCCCCCAGATGTAGTTCATTTGTGGGATAAACTGGGTGAACGAAACTCGTGTTCTTATCTTTTATTACTTTCATATGCATATTGTTGCGTGTTGTTCTCTTCCTTGTACAATTGGTAGGGGACAATTACTGCTCGTACACCATCAATTCCCCAACAAATAAAACGTGTATTAAATTTTGCTCAGGTTTGGATCCTATCCTAATAAAATTGAACTACTGATGTCAGAGAATTACATACACTGTTGGACCATAACAAAGCCATGTCATATGTGCGTGTGTGCGTGCAAACTGGTTCATAAGGTAGACAGATTTCATCATAAGCATTTAATGATCTCTAGTTTATATAGGAAAAGCAACCACATTGTTTGAACATTAAACCTGTCAAAATGTTAAAACACTAGAACATTCAGTTAGGCCAATCTCCAGCATTCCCTGTCCTTCTAATCTGGAGTTTTGGTACACAATTTCATCCAAATTGTTCCAAATAAAAATTGAGTACTTGTGTTACCAAGTAGGATTTGAGTTCTCTGGCGAAATAATAGTACTGGAGTAGAATCATCGTTGCGTGATAGAAAGAAATATTTCTGAATTGGTGTTTTAACATATGTTGACCACTATAATAATCCTATAATGCACATATAACGGAAATTTTACCCATATAAAGAGAAAAGAAAGAACTGACCATTTTCCTTTTCCTTAAATCTCTGAGAGCCAGTTCAGCAAGATCCTTTGCAGGTACGAGCTTTGCTTTCGGGGTAAATTTGGACAAACAAATTAAGACCTTCTGAAGTGGTACAGGAGGTTTCATGTCCTCTGCAATCTTGAAATGTGACTGAAGGTCAGCAAATATGTTCTCAGGAAAACAAAATATTTCATGATTTAGAAGACAGCCTTTAATGTAATCTTGAAATATTATCTGTAAATATTAGGTAAAGAAAATGGCATTACTTTACACATAGGCGCTACAAGAACTACTCCATCCCACTCACGTGGTTCCTTCATATGCACTTTGAGAGCAACTGCGCCACCCATGGATTGACCTAATATAAATCGGGGTAGCCCTCTTACTTCTGGTCTTCCTGCCGATTGCAGATCAAAGGAAAAGTTAGTTATAGACTACCCTACAAAGTTTGGTAATAGGGTGCATATCTGCAATGAACTAAAAGAGATTAACTGAAGAATCGTTTTAAATTCTCAATCTAGACAAATTTTGAGGGGTAGTTTTCAAATTTATAATTAGTAAGATAGATTATCGATTAAAAAAAAAAAGAGACAGGGGTACCTTTGATTATTGTATATTGTTCAATTACATTGTCAACTAAATCATCAAAACTGGGGATATAACCGTGCAGCCCTTCAGAGAGCCCAAAACCAGGATGATCGATGGCATAAACACCATAACCAGCAGCAGCAATAAACTTAGCAATACCTGTAAGACAATTTCAAAGACATATCATACACTTTCATTGTATCCGTAGCCAATCGTAAATAAAAGTAGCGAAATAAAAAAAAATGTTGTCATGAAATGCATAATCAACTAACCTTCAAAGAAAAACGTGCATGTATCGCCATATCCATGACAGAAACACACAGCCGCCTTTATTCGAACACCAGGCTCTGGTAACCAACTTTTACAAAATATTTCTTGACCCTTTGAGTTTTTCTCATACCACTACAAAGTCCAAGAACATAGTCTTAGCTACTAATCAGCTAAAGATGCATCCCCTTTCCAGTTAAAGACTCCATTTTTAACTTTAATTTTTACGGTCAACTTGACAGGATATTGACCAAAGATTTACATAAACCTATATGTTGTTACAAAGTTTTAGTGAGTACTACAAATTCAGTGGATTTGAACAAACAATTGTCAATCTTGATTACATTCCACTACTCAATCATCTCCCAATGCAAAGTTCACCAATACATTTATACTCTCTCCATCCCAAAAATGTAATCCCTCCGTCCCAAAATGAATGTGATCAGAGAAAATATAAAAGTTTTTTGGGACATTCATTTTGGTACGGAGGTAGTAGCTATCTTTCCCTTTTCATATGTGACTTGTCCCCCCCAAAAAAATTCTCATTTTCAGAGAATGTAGTAATTTTATGTACAAGTTCACCTCTCAAATACAAACACGGTCAAAATGTGAAACACAGAGAGAGAGAGAGAGAGAGAGGAGTCACTGACCTCTTCAGTCCTGATTCCAGAAGGAGGCGACTATCACAAAAGCAACAGAAACAAAAACCAAATCAAATTCAAAATTCAAAACAAACCTTATGAATCAAAAAAGTCAACTGCAAGCCCGCAATAAAATATTTCAAAAAAAAAAAAAATCAAAATGGGGTTTTGAAAATTAAAATCAACACCTTGAATAAGCAATGATCCAGCTGCTGCTGAGCTTCAGTGAAAGCGGATCGAACCAGTCTGCGAGCAGGAGCGAAGTCCAAGTTCTGAGAGGCGATCGCATTCATCTGATCGCTCACGCCTTCAATCGCCGACTTCCTGGCCATGAAAATAGGACGAGTTCTTACTGATGTTGATATGGCTAAATTGGAGTTCAATTTGGGTCGGAAAATAGTGGGTTCGTAACTTTTCCGGACAAAAACAGAAGATTCCGGTGATCGGAGAGTGGAGCTCAAAGAAACATCCATGAAATTTCAACTTTGTGGAAGAACAGTTGCGTTGACATATTTATTACACCGGCGAAGTAAGAATAAAAACGTGGGATTTGTACAAAAAGCATAAACAAAAGGAAAGGGGGGGGGGGAGGGTTTGGGAGAGATCAACGGCGGTCAAAATTCATACTGAATTGGTTGAATATTTTGATTACCGGCCAACTGTTTGCACGTTACTCTCAGTGGTTTGCCATTTGCCAACGTTTTAGTACTTGAAAAGTCCCAATTGTACTCCCCTCCTAAACTACACATTTTGAATTAGTATCAAAATTGATATACTCCCCCCTTCCAGAAAATGCTTCACCTTCTACCCAAAATGGCATTTCATTTGAAGCTTTACTTTTTCTAAAATGAAAAAATTTTATTAATATACTATTATACCCATTAACTATTTCCTCCACTCATTCTCTCTCCTAATTCATTATTACACTCACAACACTTTTTAAATTTACTATTTCATCCACTAATTCTCTCTTCTATTTTCAAATTACACTCACAACATTTTTTCTTCCCACCTATTTTTTTAATTTGCGTGTCAAGCCTAAAATGGTGAAGTGTTTCCTGGGACGGATGGAGTATATATAAAAAATAAAATTAAAAAAAATTAAAATGAAATCAGTATTATAATTATAATGAAAAGTGGATAAAATATAGAAAATGATTAAATCTATATTAATACATATTAAAAATTGAAGTAGAGACCTAAGTGATATAGGTAAACTTTGGGTGGATTTTGATTTTGGTGAGCTCACATCATCCATGTCCCCTTAGTTAGGTGACTTTTCATTCTTGACTTCTTAGCTAATACTATCAGGGTTCGTTTGATAGCTAGATCTCAGGATAATGATTATTATAAACCCTTCATAATCCTTCATCAACATTTCTACAACACAGATTTACAACTTCGAGATCTGAATTCCCGCCTAACACCTTCTCCTATGGTAAAAGATGTAGACGCTATGATGGTTCTTTCAATCAATACAAAACAACCACAACAACAAAGTCTTAGTCCCAAAATAATTTAGGATCGACTAACATGAATCCTCATATGTCATCGTTGAAAGTTTCGTGTAGCTAGAAAACTTTAATCACACAGCAGACAACGGATGTGAGTACAGATGTGTCTCACAACTGTCAACACATCCACAGATAATGCAGCGGAATTAAACAAATTAAAAACAATAACTCAGAAATTATTTACGCTTACTGATCTATGAGATCAGCAAACTAGGCTTACGCCCAAAAACTTTTCACTATAAAAATTTTTGTTTCTTACAAAAACAAATAAGTGAAAAACTAAAATATGAAAATACTAAACGAGTTCTAATCACCTTCTACGACAAGAACAATTCCCCTTTCCCAAGTAGGACCTATTTTAGTCAGAAGTAAAACAAAGAACTCTATGAAAACCTAGATGTGAGTTACGGATGTAAGGCACAACCTTCACTCACAACCTAAAAACTCAATATTGAACCGTGAAGAACAAAGGTATTTTTCTCTGAAATAAATCTCTAAAACTCTATCTTCTCTTGTGCTGATCCCTTGTATTTATATGCACCATTTGAGAAGATCTTCACGAATCCAAACTCTTCCATATGTGAGATTCCAATTCCTACAAGGAAACATAAAGCACACTCACAAAGAAAGAGATTGTTAGTAGGTTAGTCCTAATATAAAACTATGTACATAAATAAAATATATTTACTCTATTTACAAAGTCCTTTTCAAAGTAGGATACTTATGAATCTTTCCATGAAAGCATAAAATCAACTTACCAAAAATCCTCTTTGATTCGAAATAGGAAACAACGTATTTCCTAAACTAAAATCCTTTTCATAATAGGACAATATAAATCTTTCCATGAAAGTCCCAAAATCAACTTTCCAAATATGATATTGATTCAAAAATAAGGAACCACTTTGTTTCCTAAAAAGCTCACGCTTTCAATCTCCCCCTATTTTGGACTTTCTGGTTAAAACCAAAAATTTATGAATTGATTACTATGACCAACATTTTCAGATTCGAAAACTCCCCCTGAATGGATGTGTGTGCAGATGTGTTAACACATCCATACAAAAACTGCATAGAACAAGTTAGAACTAAAAGTTGCAGTTCAACAAATGTAAACTAAAGCAGCCATTCAGCAATGTATTTAGGGATTACAGATCAAGACTAAAACTAACAAATAACTAAAACGAATATTAAAAGCAAACTAACAAACATTAAAAGCAAACCTGTTGATGTTTCATTCACAAGTAAGATCAAACAGTAAAATTTCCCCTGAGTTTAAGCATCTCTACTGAAACATCAATAGTAGCAGCAAAGACAGAATCAGAATCAATCTCATCATTGTTCTTCTTCTACCCCTTTTTGACTAGAAAGTGAAGTCACCCATTCCTGGAGATCCACCTTCAAAACCTTAAGGTTCTTGGCATGTGTCTGGGAGGCAATCAGTTGAGCATTGAGAGCAGCAACTGCAACAATTTCTGCATCTAGGGTTTCCATTTAATCATCAAAAGACCTTTCAGATGTGTGACAAGATGTGGCCACATCCTGACGCACATCTACAGCTTCAGCTTCATTGATTCTGCAGATTTGATTAGACAGAAAAAGAGAGAGAAATATATGGTGTATGTGTGTGTGTGAGAGAAAAAATTCGGACAAAGGAGGAAGAAACACAATGAAAGATTAAAGAGATGTGATAGATGAGGCACACAATTAAACCTACAACTCCCCCTTTCCAACTGAATTAAGGAATTCTTTTCCAAAAAGGTCTCACACAGCCAAAATTTCACAAAGATCCACCAACGGCTATAACCCTTTGATATTTTCACACACACAGCGAATCGCAGAAAGAATAGGGATTAAAATAAATCAAAATTTTGTCAACGTTTTATGGTAACAAAAAATCACTTCAGCCATATCTTTTTCAACAGAACCCCTTTGAAATTGTCCTTCATTTTCCAATGAGGATTGATACACACCTTTTTCTTTCATGGGAGATATTGAAAAACAAAAACATGTTAAATCAAAGAGTAAGTTAAGAATGAAAATAAATTAACTAGCATATTTACAAAGCTCCTATATGACCTAAAAAATGCAGAATGCCTAGCATGATGCAAACACACAGGTGATGGAAATATTCTCAGCTTATGGATGTGGCATAGGATGTGAGTCACATTTGGGGACACATTTAGATCACAAAAAGTCAATAAGCAATAATCCAATCTGCACAGCCTCTAGGATGCATCCACCAATTTTTTTTTTTTTTTGATGTGGATTTTTGCATTGTGAGTAGCTTTCACTTTACTTGATCCCAAAGATAGCCCTTTTTCCCAATGATCTTGTCAAGTTTGATTTCAAGTTTTCTTATGAGAATCACTTGATCACAATGGTATGGCTTCATACTAAGGGTGAAACAGCTGTTTCTCACACATATTTTTTTCTTTTATAGCACCCACTGTGAGATACCTAGGAAGGTTATACCAAGTCATCAAAAAATGACATGGACAGGAAGTGTTCACAATTAAGTGATCAAAAACAATGTCAAGATGAAGACTCACAAGTGACCACACTGAGAAATTTCGTGCTAATGCATGATATTTTTTTTGATTTTTATTTTTGTAATTTTTTTTTCCAGTTAATCTAATATACAGATGTGTTAGAGGATGTGAGACACATTTGACCTCACAGCCTTAGATATCACACAAGCCAAGAGACTTCCTCAAGGAGGAAAATCTCTCCAAATCTAATGCCTTTGTAAATATATCAGCCAATTGATTTTTAGTCCCAACAAATTCCAGACACACAGTTTTTTGTTCTACAAGATCCCTAATGAAATGATGTCTAATATCAATGTGTTTTGTTCTAAAATGTTGGACAGAATTTTTAGATATGTCTAAGGCACTTTTGTTATCACAAAAAATAGTCAAAATTTTGCTATTCAATCCATAGTCTTTCAGCATTTGATTCATCCACAGTAACATAGTGCAAAAACTTCCAAGGACAACATATTTAGCCTCAACTAGAGCAAGAAGACATAACTTTTTCTCCTTCTATACCAGGAATAAAGGATGTTACCAAGGTAGGAACATCGAACACAGATATTTTTATCATCAAAATTGTTTGCCCAATCTAAGTCACAGTATACCACTATGTTAGACACAAAGCAGTAACAACATACCTTGGAGTATAAGGATGTATGACTCCATAAAGCATCCAAATAACTGTGAGTTACCTTCTCATTCCTTTTGGTTTGCCTTTGATCATGCATTTCACCAACCACTTGAGAAGTGTGGTGATTTTTCTGAATTCTGGACAAAATGTCATCTGATCTATCAACAGACCCAACATGGTCTCTTTCAGAATTAGCTTCTCCTTCTGAATCTGAAGAACTGACTTCAGACTCAGTTCTTTGAGTGGATGTGTGTTCAGATGTGTGAACGGTTGTGTTCACATCCGCGGATACATCCTTTTGCACATCTGGACTCACATCTGCCTGTTTTTCCTTTGCAGTGCTTTCCGTATCTCCAAAGACCTATATCATCGATTTCCACTCCGGTTGATAACTTTGAAACATTATCCTTGGCGCTTTGAGGTTAATATCAAGTGTATCATCAAATATAATATCAAAGGAACTTAAACAAGACAAATTATCACAAAACTTGTAACAATTGTCAGATGATCTTAGACCAGTGAGGACACATGTGTTAGACTCATTAAACACCTCACAAATCTTCTTATCAAACTTCACATATAAGTCATCATCACATAACTGACTTATACTAATGAGATTAGTCCTAAGACCTTCCACATGATACACATTGTGAAGTTTTGGGAATCCCTTCACATCTAGGGTACCTTTCCCAATGATTTTGCCTTGAGCACCACCACCAAAATTCACCTTTCCCCCATTGATTAACTCATAGTCTACTAGAAAAGCTTGATTCCTAGTCATGTGCCTAGAGCACCCACTATCAAAATACCAAGAATCAGAGATACTACTCTTGAGGGAAGAGTAAACAACATTGCAGGTAGCACTTGGTTTGGCCACCCACTGTTTTTCACTTTTCTTTTTATGGTGCAGAGGTCTCAGATTACATGGATGTGTGTCCGGATGTGTATACATATTTCCACACATCTGAGACTGATGAAAACCAGATTTCTTATCAACCTTTAATTTGTGACAGAAGGGTCTAATGTGCCCAGGAGCAAAGCAATAATGACAGATGTAGTGTCTTCTCCTTGGCCTTTTCTCACTCAAAAAGGTTTTTTCTCTCAAAATTGATTTTTCCACACTTTTTGAAGTAGAAGTCTCACATCCTTCCTTTACAAATTTTGTTTTCTCAAAACCAATGCCAATTTTTTCAGTTTTACCAAGAACAATAGCTTCATCAAGTTTCATTTTCCCAGTATTTAACTTGGTTACTGTACTTTCAGCTTTTTCAAAATCAGTTTTGAATTTTTCGAATTCAACTTCTCTCTTGGTTATTAGAACTTCAAGTTTGGAAATGATATCTTTTTGATCATCATTCTCTTTTGAAAGTATGGCTTTTTCATCTTCACAAACGGCTAAATTATCAGACAAAGATTTATTTACCTTAGCAAGCACCTCAATTTCTTTTGAAAGTTTGGTTTTCTCATCTTCACAAACAACTAATTTATCAGAAAGAGATTTATTTACCTTAGTAAATACCTCAATTTTGTCCAACCCCTTTATCCAATCAGTATGCACCTTTCTGTAGGTTGCAAAAAGTTCCTCATAGGGAATGTCCCTATCTTCATCATCAGAATATCTTTTTACAGTGAAGCAATTGAAAATCAGATCAGATGTGTCAACGGATGTGTTCACATCTGGGACCACATCCAAATATTCCTCAGGAACTCCTTCACCAATTTCTGCAAAATGAGCATTAAACACAGAATGGCAGTTTATCACAGGCATGTTAGCATCTTCCTCATCCTCACTATCACTTAGAGAGACAGTTAAGCTCATTCTCCTTTTCTTAAGTGTGTTAGCACACTCATTAGCAAAGTGACCAAAGCCACGATATGCTCTACATTGCACTGAATCAGAGGATTTCTTGTTATCAAAACTTTTCTTTTTGAACCTCTCATCAGAATTATCATCTTGTTTCTCTAAATCCTGAGAGGTTTTTCTAGGAAACTTGTTTCTCCTTTTGTTATTCAGAATGGAATTGAATTTCTTGGTGATTACAACCACATCATCTTCCTCAAGATTAGACTCATTAATTTCAGAGGAAAGGTCAGCTATTTCCTTTGGAATAGCTGCAGAACTCTTAAGGGCAATACTTATTGCCTTGTTCTTTTATTGAGCTTCAAGAATGAGTTAAAAAACAGTTAAAATACCAACAATTTTTTCTAATTCTACTGTGTTGATGTCACTCATCTCTTCAATGACAGCAACCTTGATATTAAACCTTTCAGGCAAAGTTCTTAAGATTTTGCTTACTAATCTAGCATTCGAAATTGACTCTCCTAGGCTAGTGCATTCATTGGAGATTTCATGGATTTTTGCAGCATAAGAAACTATGTCCTCAGACTCTTCCATTCGAAGTAACTCAAACCTATCCATTAAAATTCTAAGCCTCGTAGCTTTAACACTTGGAGCTCCCTCACATTGAGTTTGCAAAATATCCCAAGCAGCTTTGGCTACACTCTCATTAGTGATAAGTTTGTACATATTCCCAAAAACATGGCTGAAAATAGCACCCATAGCTTTTGAATTATAATTAGCAGCCTGAATTTCTTCAAGAGTCCATTGCTCTTCAGGTTTTCTTTCGAAAATAGACTCACCAACACCAGATGCAGGCTTCTTCTCCACAGTAGGAGGTTGCCATGCAACAAGGATACATATCCAAGCCCTTTCATCAATACTTTTGATGTAATTACGTATTTTAGACTTCCAAAGAGAATAGTTCGTACCATCCAAGACAGGAGGCCTGTTTTGGTGATTTTGGTATTCCATAATGACTACACTTTCTGGATCAACACTCAAAAATATATCGAGAGTTGGCTCTGATACCAATTGAAAGTTTCGTGTAGCTAGGAAACTTTAATCACACAGCAGACAACGGATGTGAGTACAGTTGTGTCTCACAACTGTCCACACATCCACAGATAATGCAGCGGAATTAAACAAATTAAAAACAATAACTCAGAAATTATTTACGCTTACTGATCTATGAGATCAGCAAACTAGGCTTACGCCCAAAAACTTTTCACTATAAAAACTTTTGTTTCTTACAAAAACAAATAAGTGAAAAACTAAAATATGAAAATACTAAACGAGTTCTAATCACCTTCTACGACAAGAATAATTCCCCTTTCCCAAGTAGGACCTATTCTAGTCAGAAGTAAAACAAAGAACTCTATGAAAACCTAGATGTGAGTTACGGATGTAAGGCACAACCTTCACTCACAACCTAAAAACTCAATATTGAACCGTGAAGAACAAAGGTATTTTTCTCTGAAATAAATCTCTAAAGCTCTATCTTCTCTTATGCTGATCCCTTGTATTTATATGCACCATTTGAGAAGATCTTCACGAATCCAAACTCTTCCATATGTGAGATTCCAATTCCTACAAGGAAACATAAAGCACACTCACAAAGAAAGAGATTGTTAGTAGGTTAGTCCTAATGTAAAACTATGTACATAAATAAAAGATATTTACTCTATTTACAAAGTCCTTTTCAAAGTAGGATACTTATGAATCTTTCCATGAAAGCATAAAATCAACTTACCAAAAATCCTCTTTGATTCGAAATAGGAAACAACATATTTCCTAAACTAAAATCCTTTTCATAATAGGACAATATAAATCTTTTCATGAAAGTCCCAAAATCAACTTTCCAAATATGATATTGATTCAAAAATAAGGAACCACTTTGTTTCCTAAAAAGCTCACGCTTTCAATCGTGAAAAAAAGGTTGTTGAAAAAAATAAAATAAATAAATAAATAAACAAATAAATAAATAAATAAAGGATTATTATAGTGTAATCTTATCCTCAGGCATAGAATTAGTGGGTTATTTTCAACAATACCCCTAACGTTCTATTTTCTCATTATGCAGCTTTATTATCCAAATGGTAAAAATATTTGGCTTGCCATGAAACAAGCCCTTACAAAGAAACACTAGACAGTTTGGCCAGCAAACCCAAACCCATGTTGATTACTTATAAAATACAGTAAAAAATTACACAAATAAGGTGAATGAAACTAGAAAATGTTAATTCATATTTCAGTAGCAATCAGAGAAGAAACTAAACATGAAATTCAAATGAAGACAGAATTGGGATTTTTACTCAACACATTATTTCCTCCGAATTTAATTAATTTATTATAAGTGATTATGCCAAAAACGTCGAATCAATTCAAATCTTGTGGTTCATATATTTTTGGTGACTTGAATAGCCTGAAAAAGATGAGCAAACATGTAAACTATGTCGGGGATTCACCGGTGTGAATTACCCCACGATCGCGCAATGTCATACCGCATGTGTAGTTTGCGTATCATTACGAGGGCCGAGTCACCACATTGGAAAACATCAAATTAATGAAAAACGGAGTCGCTACGCCATTTTGATAATCCTCAAAACTTTGAAAAAAAAAGAAAAAAAGATACTAGCTCCGGAGGTTAAGTTACCCCTTGGGAAGAACGTTTGACGTTCACCCAAAGAGTCTTGCAAATGCAAGTCTTCCAAGGTCCAAAATTTGTGCGAGTGTGTGTGTGTGTGTGTGTGTGTGTGTGTGTGTGTGTGATTTAAGAAAGAGAAAGAATGTGCCAAGTTTTTCCTAAGCTAGGAACCATTTTTGGAAGGTTCTAGGTCATAGGGTGACTTGAACTTTGATATTTTCGGGATTTTGATCCCCTACCCACTTTTGAGCTTGTGATCATCATTATGGAACCTATCTACCCTCCCATTAGATTAATCAACCAATCTAGGCATAGGACCCTTGGTATATTTTAATCTAACTTTCATTGGGGATTTTAGTCAAACGTGATCAAAGAAATCATTTTAAGCTCAAGAATGGAAAAAGTGCGGATCTTGGACCTTCATCCTACATCTTGAGATATTTGTCGATTTATTGGGGCATTTTGGTATATTTATCTCAAGTGATCATAGGAGATCTTGGGTCTGAGATCATGGACTCTAAAAGGGACAAAGATTATGGCATTACGTAATGAGATTGGTGTAAAGATTGAGTCTTTACACCAATTTTCACTTTAGAAATGCTCAAGAACCACGGGTTTAGAGAAATGAGACATAATGATTGGATCTTTATATTCATCCTATGTCTTTGACACCTTAATAGGCTTTAGACAATCCTAGGAGAAGATTCCAATCTTGGGAAGGGAAAATAATATTAATGTAAAGACTTGATTTTTAATGTCAAAATAAAAGAGGGATCATTAATTTAAAAGAGAAATACATAAAGATTGGATCTTTGTGACTTTTTCTATGACCTTAATACCTCAATAGGTGGACAATCATAGGAAAAGCTAGATCTAAGGAAGGGGAGGACATTTAACACATAAAGATTACATTTTTAGACATAAATATAAAAGGGGGTTCACATCCTCTTTTGGTAGATCATTCCTAGAATAAGCCACATGTGGGATCTTGTTCATCCTAGGGAGAGAATCTCCATGAGTCATTTGTGTTTAGGGAAGGGAAGTATAGGTCTACATGATTAAAGATTTGAACTTTAGAGCATAATAGAAGGAAATCAACAAGTAGTAAGAGAATGAGAGAATATAAGAGTGGATTAGAGGTGGAAAGAAGGAGAGATTACCAATATTGGTGCTTCTCTATCTTCTTAGGAGGGTTCTTTTGGACTAGATCTATTAGGAAAAGATTAGGATTTGATTAATTTAGGAGAGAGTATTTCGAGTAGGTATTACTGTAGAGTGACTTTGCTATGAAAATTGTATATCAAATGAGATAGAGAATGTCTCTATTTATAGGTTTTTGCCAGGCTACTAATGAAGCCGCGCGGCGTCACCCTGCGCTAAAAGAAGCCGCACGGCCCAATCTTCTGTCGACTCAGCCTGTTTCTAGAACAAGGCAAGGTGGTAGATTTGGAAGCTTCTTTCCAGCGAGATCCTATCCAGTTTTGTAATTCCTGGTAGCTCCTTCCTTGCTTAGAAAGTAAAGAAAAGTTCCCAAATTACATCTAAACTTCATGAAAGTTTGGGAAATTGCTAGGAAACTCGGATTGGTAGCTGTGAGCCAGATTTGGGTACTTATACAACCCCTCGGCAACAGCAAGTGGGGTTGTCGATAAAAGTGAAAATCCAATATGGTGAACTGTCGAGATGGATTGGGATTGGGTGACCAAAGTGGTCGAATGGCTGAACCTTTAAAGGCTACCTGCGTATCCTGAAGATGAATCAAGCCGAATCGTAGTTCTGGATCCGCTTGGGAAAGGATTTCGTGTGTGACAGATTGGCTGAACCTAAAATAGGCTACCTACGTATCCCAGAGGAATCAAGCCACAATCGTAGTTCGGAACTACTGGGTAATAGTGAAGAGAAACAAGTCCCTTGCTTTAAAAGAAGAGAGAAGGTGACCTAAGAGATCAAATGGCTGGACCTTTTAATTGGCTACCTACATATCTTTGGGAGGAATCAAGTTGGGTCGTAGTTCGCACACCGTTGGGGAGTGGTAAAGGAAGGGGCAACCGATGTGGTCAGATGGCTGAACCTTTGAAAGGCTACCTACGTATCCTCGGGAGGAATCAAGCCACGATCGTAGTTCAGGAAAACCACTAGACAGTTTAAGCAACAGGTCTAGGATTCTAGGAGTTTTGACGATTAATGGAGGAGTCACCTAATTGGTTTGACAATTTGGAGGGATCACCTGATTGGTTTGACAATTTGGAGGGATCACCTGTTTGGTTTGACAATTTGGAGGGATCACATGATTAGTTTGACTATTTGGAGGGATCACCTGATTGATTTGAACATTTGGAGGGATCACCTAATAAATTTGAACATTTGGAGGGATCACCTAATTGATTTGACAAATTTGACAGAAAATAAAGCTTACGGAGCTATCTCTTTTCACGGAGATAGAGGGAGCTAAAGCTGGATGACGTTATTTCTCTCTAACGAAAACTAAAGCTTACAACATTATCTCTTTTGACGGAGATAAAAGGAGCTAAAGCTGGACGGCGTTATTTCTTTCTGACGGAAATAACGGAAACCAAAGCTTACGGCATTATCTCTTTTGACGGAGATAAAGGGAGCTAAAGCTGGACGACGTTATTTATTTCAGACGGAAATAACGGAAACCAAAGCTTACGTCATTATCTCTTTTGACGGAGATAAAGGGAGCTAAAGCTGGAAAACTAAAGCTTACGACGCTATCTCTTTTGACGGAGATAGAGAGAGCTAAAGCTAGAAAACTAAAGCTTACGGCGCTATCTCTTTTGACGGAGATAGAGGGAGCTAAAGCTGGAAACTAAAGCTTACAACGCTATCTCTTTTGACGGAGATAGAGGGAGCTAAAGCTGGAAACTAAAGCTTATGGCGCTATCTCTTTTGACGGAGATATAGGGAGCTGAAGCTGGAAAACTAAAGCTTACGGCGCTATCTCTTTTGACGGAGATAGAGGGAGCTAAAGCTGGATGACTAAAGCTTACGGCGCTAACTCTTTTGATGGAGGTAGAGGGAGCTAAAGCTGGATGACTAAACCTTACGGCGCTATCTCTTTTGATGGAGATAGAGAGAGCTAAAGCTGGATGTTTTTTTTTAACGGAATTTGACCAAAGGATGGCCAATCTTACGAAAAGATGGGGTAATCTCACTAGGAGATGGGTGAAAGCATTATCCCATTACAATGGAGATCAAGGATGTTATTCCATTCTAATGGAGATAACGAAATTTGTATGGAAACGTTATCCCATTTGGTGGTAACGGAAATTTTTACAAGAAACGTTATCCCATTTGGCGATAACGGAGATTTTATCTTTCGTGAAAGATTATCTTATATGAAGGAAGGTACCGAGGATTTTTTCTTGCGTACGAAAGGGGCAAGGAGATTTATCTCGCATGAATAATTGTCTTCTTAACGTATGGATGTGTGAAGAATTATTTCACGTGATGGAAGAAAGCGATAGAGAAAGTACTCAATATGTTAGGGAAAAATTATAAGGGCCAGGATCTAGCGAGATCTATTCGTAGAGGTCTCGTCCTAGAGATGAATGACTATTCTGAAGGCGCTTACCTAGAATATTTGTACTGCTCTGGGATTGGTTGACTAGCATTGTTGGACTTGTATTTAAAGATGTGAATATGGTTTTGGCGTACCTCTGTTGTGCTTACCTTTGGGAGTCGAAGGCCAAGTATCGCGGGTTGGTATAACTTTTAAAATTACAGGGATCACTTCGAGCCGTGGGGGATGCGTAGAAGTTGATAGTGTTGAGAGCTTGATGCATCTGACCAAGATGTTTAAACATTTGGGGGCGTGAGGTGCCTCTGACTAATTTACTAGAAATTTTGAGGGGGTAAGGTGCCTCTGACCGAGTTACCGAAACATTTAAGGTCTGTTCATTTGTTGAGGATAACTGAGAACTTGGTGTCTCTTACCATTTGAGAACTTGGTGTCTCTGACCTAATTGTAGACACTGGAGGCTCTCTTCACATGTTTTGCCTGGAATTATCTCTCGTCGAAAGGGGAGGTTTGATTTCTTGAATTTGATTTATCAACAGATTGTCGTAGGTCAAGATGATAAGGACTTGAGCCGTCTTAAGTCGAGACGATATGGACTTGAGGCACCGAAAGACGGAGGTCTTGCGAGTTGTTCATGCAATTTTGTTGAAACCACTGATTTTGGGCTTTGGTGAATATCTTCCTTATTGAGGATAGGTCTCAATAGCGATGGAAAATGGTCTTTTGCGTTTGAATTCCTGCATTCGTTAGTGAAGAGACAAACAAAAATATGTATGACATTTATCACGATGCATGGAGGCATGAGATGGTATGACTTAAATATTATGAGGCAAACTTCAGAGGTATCCGTGCATATGTTAGCAAGGCTAAGGGGTGACAAACAATTCATGAAATCACTTAGAATGATGATTTTTTGTTTTTCTTTTATCTATTTTTTTATTTTGCTTTTGGGCATGCATGAGCCTAATTTTGGGCAAAATTATTTCCTATTTTGATTTGTAATCAATTAAGGTTATTTCTCTTTGTGCATGTCACATGAGCCATGGGCTGACTCTTTTGCGGGAAGGCAATGTGAGAGGGATTTTATGTATGTAATAATGTGTTGGGGATTTGTTTGGATGTATGTGTTTGGGAACTGTTTGAGACAAGTTTTGAGCAGGTGAGGTTGTATCCCTTGGGTGCAGACTGAACTGCTGTTGTTGCTGAGATGTTGTTAATGCTGCCAAAAGGTATCATGTGGACCAGAATTCCCTCTAGGGCTGAGATCAGATTTAAACCTCGGGTCTTGATTAAAGTTCCTTTCTCAAACTCTGGCACTTGAAGCTGATGCTGACAGGATCTAGAACCAAAGATTAAAGCAATCTATCCAGATAAATGAACCCCTTTAGTTTGGGTTTATTATGGTTTGATAAAGCCCATGTCTAGAGAATGACTTGGCGAAATGTTGGTACGGGGGAGAACCTGATTCTGAACCTTATATACAGAAAAGCTGATATATAATAAGCCCCAAAACTGAAATTCCAAAACAATTGTCAAAGTGACCAAACCTCTCTTCTGAGGATAGATGTGACTTAGCTAAGCCCCTGGTCTGAGGGAAAAGCTTTGAAAAGCCCCAGGTTCTATTAAAGTGAGGAAATATCCTTTCATTGGCAAAGCCCCGGCTTGAAGAGATGACTTGGTAGAGCTTCATTGATCGTCTGATCCAAGATAACGGCGAAGCACCAAATTGACTAGTCATCCAAAGAAAGAGTCGTGTGTGAAGCAACCTCAAGGAATCCATGAACGAAACTTTCTCCAAATGACTTGTGAAGCCCCTTACTTGACAAAGTATCATGGGGAAGGCCCGAATGAATTGATTATAAAACCAAACTGGTTGGTCGACCATGACAGATCCCAAAATGCATTTAATGCAGCCCCAATTCGTTGAAGCATTACGTTACGAAGTGTGAAACCCATCATGGATTCCAAAAAAGATTCTCATTCTGGTTTGTGCAAAGGGGTCTTGTAGACTCAACTTCCAATGTTGGACTGAAAGTCATGATTAAGCCCTGATCTTGATTACAATCTCATTCTCGAACTTGGACACCAAAGAATTTGCTCGTGGCAGGCTTTCAACAAACAAATCTTCCCTTTGCTTGGCAAAGCCCTGATTTGATGAACTGAGTAGGCGAAGCCTAGATTTTGAAGAAGTGACTTGGGGAAGCCCCAATCTTATGACCTAGCAAAATCCCAATCTGATTGGTACTGCAAAAGTGATCCTGAAGTTAATCTGACAGAGACTAAATCCATCTTGTAACATAGTGAAGAACCCGATGCGGACCCAAAAAATGACTAGAGAAGCCCCAATCTATAGAAATGGCTTGATGAAGTCCCACCTTGAAGAGTTTCAATGCAGCCCTAATGCAAATTGAATCATCATGTAGCAAAAGAGGAAAACCTATCCTTTTGTACTTACTTTCTTATTTTCTTTATTCAATCAGTCAACCGCAATAAGATGTAAAAGAAAATAAATTTAGAAATTTATACATGCAGGGACATATTTTTTGAAAGGTGGGAATGAATCCCGATTTTGTGTTATTTTGATGGCCTCATTCGACGTAGGCACAAGAACTCGCTTTGGGTTTGACTCTTTTGAGAGAGTATAAGCGTAGAAAGGTTTGTAAAAGTGTATGGAAGCCCCTGCTGACAAAAAATTTGTGTTTAGCACTATTTTTCTTATAATGTAGAAAAAGAAGACTTGTCAAGACGTCTGAAAACTTGTTTTATTTACAATGATCACAAGATTGCTTAAAACCCTTTATTAATGTTCGGGTTATTTAACCACTAATCTCGATATGAGCAAACATTTTGATTAATCATGAGGAGAAAGTCGACCAATGTGAAGAAAGTTTGTGTATAGGAGAGACCATTAATGAGACCGAATTTTCTGGAATTTGAATGTGTTTATGACCGGACCATTTCTAGTTGCCTACGTTCCACTCATTGTGAGGAGCTCAGGTCGCCGTAGTTCGGGCTTGAACTGTGTTTGGCTTTTGGGAAAGAATATTTGTGTTCCCTTTGGTGAAAAGGCTCGGATAGGAAAATTGGATGATGAGGCACGGGCCTTGAGATGATTCCTTGACAAGTCGTTCTTGACGGCTGCTTCAGTGATTCCATTGCTTCTTGATCGTCATCTTTTCATCGGGAGAGAAAGAATTTGAATATAGCTTAAGGACTTACGATATGCTATTGCCTTTGCTTTTGCTTTGACATGCTCCATTGTTATCGAAAACTTCTATTCTTCGAGCTTTGATTTTGCCCATCTGTCAAGCTTCTGATTGGTGGTGCTGGGTCCTTGGCCTCATTTTTTTTTGAAGCTCCTTCTTGGGCTTTTTTTTTTTGAAGCACATGAGAGCGAAGGCAATCCCCTGCTTGAACTTTCTTGATGCACATGAGAGCGATGGCAACCTCCTAGGTTGTTGTTAACATGGGGTCAATCTTTCGATGCTGAGTGACCTCTTATTGTTCCTTGATGTTGTCGCCGTCGTTGACTTGGTCAAGGTGATGGTGGGGACATGATTTGGAAAGTGTATGGCTTGATGGAAGCTTTTGTGAGGTAAGGAAAGTGCATGGGGAGGTCATTAGTTTGACTTTCTCACACCAATTAATTTAAATCTTAGTCATTTCGAGAGATTATTTGTTGAGCAATGCGAGTAATCATATAAAATAAAACCATTTCATTAAATATAATGTAGGTGTGCAAATAATGTCTTGAGTCTAGCAAGAAAAGAAAAAGACTATTTTATATAAAGTTTAAGATTAACTACAATGTCCAAGGAGGACTTGATTAAAAGTAAAGCACTAGAACCTACGAAGGTTGACTGAGAGACTGTTTTATCCTTTTAATTTTGTTTAAGGATAGGTAGCCCCTAGTCTAGCTACTCTTTGGTGGTTGGACTGCCAAGGCACTTGAGCTTACCTTCGTCGATCAGCCCTTGGACTTCTTTCTTCAAAGTCAGACACTTGTCGGTTGTGTGACCATGATGATTATGGTATTCACATAACTTGGTCCTATCAAGGTTACCTGGGTTCCTTGGCTGATAACTCTCGAGAGGTTTGAGAAGACCTTGTCTTACCAAATCGTCAAAAACTTTGCTCATTGGCATCCCTAAATCATCAAAATGACGTTTCTAACCTAACACTTCTTGATTCGAGCTTTTACCATTATGAACATGGCTTGTTATTTTTGTCCTGTAGAGGCTCTCAAGCTTTCTATCTCCAATTGGCGCTTGGATTGTAGGCCTTAAGATTGTGCCACCATTTGACGAAGGAGGAGATTTAGTCTGGGGGGCTTGTTTGAGTATAGGACGTAGTAATTGTATTTTCCCGAGGGTTCCCCGAGTGTCCCTACCTGGTATCTCCGGCCTCACATCTTTCTTTCAACTTCTGCTGGGAGGAGGATTTTCCTTTCCTCTAGGGAGAGTCTTCACTTATCTAGTCTTGAAACTCATCTTCTAAAAAATCCGTACAGTCACAAACGTCATAACAGATGTGTGACTTTGGCAAAGGAGTTGGGTCTGAGTTAGCTGGCCCTGCTTCCCGCTCTACAACATTCATGTTGGCATTGTTTGGGGAAAGATTATTAGATGCATGTGGGCATTCAAGCGTCCCATCTTCTATCAGCTTCTGGATCCCATACCTCAAATAGTTACAATCATCGGTGTCGTGTCCATAGTACTGGTGGAAAGCGCAGTACTTGGTCTCCTCGTCCAAACGGATATTTGGGTTCTTGGGCTTCCAATTCTCCAGTGGCTTTATCAGCTTTTCTTTCACTAGTTCTTCCAGCATCTTGCTCAAAGGCATCTCCACATTGTCATAATGAAGGGAGCGGTGATTTTGACTTGGATTTCCATTGTTCAGTTGGTTCCATTGTTGGATATGTCTAAGGGAGGCTGTGGCATTGTTTCCTTTGTGAGGAATCGATGCTGAGTTGGGTGCAGTTGCTGCTCGGTACTGATAATACTGGGTTGTGTTTGAGGCTGGTTGTGTCTTTAGGCCTTTCTCAAGCTTAGAACTGGCATTAGCCAAGCAAGTTCCGGGGTAAGTTGTCCTATGAGATTCTCTCACTTCAGGCATTTGAATTTTGCACGGCAGAATCACTTCTTTGCCTGGTTCGACATCTTGGGTTCGAGGGAGTACTTGTACTCATCATGAGATCAAGCTTTGCTTGCATTCGTTTCATTTGCTCCATCAATATTGCCATATGGGGGTCAATGGGAACTCTCGAGTTACTGGAACTCGCAACAAGACTTTTATCAGTAGAGGGAACCACAGTAGCAGTGAAACTGACGGGTGAATTCACTAAGTCCGGCAGGCGGCAACGGAAAACTTAAGGCATCCGGATTTTCTTTTAGCAACTCACTATCGTAATCTGGTGGGTATAGGGGTTTCAGAACATAGCCACATGGCTCAAACTGATTATGTGAAGCTGGAGCATAAACTGGCAAGTACTGCTGAAACTGAGAAATAGGTGTGGCTGTAGCATTTAGCCGTTGTTGATAGTGAACGAAGCTTGGTCCATTCTGAGGAGCTGAGGATGATGGAACCCTAATGGCCTGAGATACTGGGAGGAACTGAAGGGCAGTAGTCCTTGGTGGGGGATCATATGTCGAAGGAGGTGGGCATGGTTGTAGGATTAAGGGGTTGAAGTCACTGTTTCTGGAGTCTCATCTTCAACCATGACCAAGGAACCGTTTGCTTAAACTACTATCTGAACCCCATGGCGGCGCAGAGCATCGATAAGCATGGCTTGTTGCTCTTCATGAACTTTACGAGCATTTTCCAAAGCGAGGGCTAAGTCTTCCTCTCTAGGAATCGGGTTATCCATACCACCACTGTTTTCTGTCATATCTACCATTCTAAACCACTGAGTAGACGAAACTAATGATTCTGATGGACTGTCTGAGCCTGAGATCTCTGCGCTGAAAAGCCGCTGACCCGGTATTCTCACCCACTTCTTTCTCGCTGCAGAAAAGGGATATGCAAGGTTTAGACTCAGGGGTAGGTGTTTAGGGGTCAAGTAACATGCATTTAAGAATCTTCAAGTTTTAAAACAGTGTCTTTTGATTAGCCCTATTTGGTTGGAAAAGGTTGCCCTTCTTTTTCACAACCACTCTAGATCCTGGATCAGTGGGTTCCGTCACTACATCTATGGACCCCTCAACCTGTAACCTCGAACAAGGTTTCCATAGGGCAAGCGGATCCCACCGACCGAAAAGAGCAGAACGGTCCTAGGGTCTAGTGGATCATAGGAATTTTAACGCACGAGCGATGCGGATTATAGTCAATGTCAACACCGTCAAAGTCAAATCTTTAGCCTTAACGGAATTTTGGCATAGCTTCGCTTGCGCGATAGACATTGACTTCGGCGTTGTCCAAGGAAAATAATAGGCATAGGTCGGGCATTAAAAGTCGAATGACACGGTGTCACATTGAGCATGGTTGCATACTCCGTGCAAGTCAAAGTCAATGCCGGGGATCAAGATTTTACCAATTTTGCCTAACGAAAATTTGGCATGGCTTCGCTTGCGCGAGGAATCTTGACTCTAGCATGGGCTCGGGTTTGACTTTTACATACTCCGTGCAAGTCAAAGCCAAAGTCAAAGCCGGGGGTCAAAATTTTGCCAATTTTGCCTAACGAAATTTTGTCATGGCTTCGCTTGCGCGAGGAATCTTGACTCTGGCATGGGCTCGGTTTGACTTTTATGGGGGTATACGACAACGCTGTATGACACGGTCTAGACAAAAACCAACAAAAAGTCACGGTTTAAAAAGTGTGACACGGACTAGTGCAATGGTCGACACAGGTTAAGCCAAGGGGAGGTTGGGATGGTTCCGTGCGTGCCCGGGAGCGTCGTAACACTTTTCGTGACTGCAATTGAACAAACATCCCGGGTTGAGGACGTAGTGTGTAAAAGTGTACAGGAGCATATAGTGCACGTAGTGTGCGGTCACTAAAAATTCTTTTTTGAGTTAAAATAGAGATTTTCAATATGTGTCTTAAAAGAATGTTTTAGGATGGGCAAATGCATCACATAGGCACGTACTTTTCTGGTCTTTGAAACCAGTCCAGATTCTGGACAGAATAGTCCCAAAATTGCCATAGTTTCCAGATTAAATGCTAGAAGAAACTGTCCTGGTGGAACTGCGAATAAAGCAGCACGGCTTAGTCCAGGGCAGATCAGGCCGCACGGCTTGATCCAGCAATTTTCCAGGTTTCAAACTGTTGCAATTCCAGAATGTTAAGCCAGAGATTCTGGGTATTTTTCAACTTCAGAAATGTACCTGTTATTGTTCAGAATATATACAAGCCAAAAAATAGCACAAGGAATGCATGAAAGAAAAAAGATTCACACAAACGCCATTTTGATAATCCGCAAAACTTTAAAAAAAAGGAAAAAAAGATACTAGGTCCTGAGGTTAAGTTACCCGTTGGGAAGAACGTTTGGCGTTCACCCAAGGAGCCTTGCAAATGCAAGTCTTCCAAGGTCCAAAATTTGTACGAGTGTGTGTGTGTGTGTGATTTAAGAAAGAGAAAGAATGTCCCAAGTCTTTTCCTAAGCTAGGAATCATTTTTGGAAGGTTCTAGGTCATATGGTGACTTGAACTTTGATATTTTGGGATTGTGATCCCCTACCCACTTTTGAGCTTGTGATCATCATTATGGGACCTATCTACCCTCCCATTATATTAATCAACCAATCTAGGCATAGGACCCTTGGTATATTTTAATCTATCTTTCATTAGGGATTTTAGCAAACGTGATCAAAGAACTCATTTTAAGCTCAAGAATAGAAAAAGTGCGGATCTTGGACCTTCATCCTACATCTTGAGATATTTTTCGATTTATTGGGGCATTTTGGTATATTTATCTAAAGTGATCATATGATAGCTTGGGTCTGAGATCATGGATCTTTAAAAGGGACAAAGATTATGGCATTACGTAATGAGATTGGTGTAAAGATAGAGTCTTTACACCAATTTTCACTTTAGAAATGCTCAAGAACCATGGGTTTAGAGAAATGAGACATAAAAATTGGATCTTTATATTTGTCCTATGTCTTTGACACCTTAATAGGCTTTAGACAATCCTAGGAGAAGATTCCAATCTTGGGAAGGGAAAATAATATTAATGTAAAGACTTGATTTTTAATGTGAAAATAAAAGAGGGATCATTAATCTAAGAGAGAAATACATAAAGATTGGATCTTTGTGACTTTTCCTATGCCCTTAATACCTCAATAGGTGGACAATCATAGGAAAAACTAGATCTAGGGAAGGGGAGGACATTTAACACATAAAGATTACATTTTTAGACATAAATATAAATGGGGGTTCACATCCTCTTTTGGTAGATCATCCCTAGAACAAGCCACTTGTGGGATCTTGTTCATCATAGGGAGAGGATCTCCATGAGTCATTTGTATTTAGGAAGGGAAGTATAGTTCTACATGATTAAAGATTGGAACTTTTGAGCATAATGGAAGGAAATCAACAAGTAGTAAGAGAATGAGAGAATATAAGAGTGGATTAGAGGTGGAAAGAAGGAGAGATTACCAATAATTGTTCTTCTCTATCTTCTTGGGAGGGTTCTTTATGACTAGATCTATTAGGAATAGACTAGGATTGAATTAATTTAGGAGAGAGTATTTCGAGTAGGTATTTCTGCAGAGTGACTTTGCTATGAAAACTGTATATCAAATGAGATAGAGAAGGTCTCTATTTATAGGTTTCTGCCAGGCTACTAATGAAGCCGCGCGGTATGACCCTGCGCTAAAAGAAGCCGCATGGCCCAATCTTCTGTCGACTCAGCCTGTTTTTAGAACAAGGCAAGGTGGTAGATTTGGAAGCTTCTTTCCAGCGAGGTCCTATCCAGTTTTGTAATTCCTGGTAGGTTCTTCCTTGCTCAGAAAGTAAATAAAAGTTCCCGAATTGCCCCTAAACTTCATGAAAGTTTGGGAAATTGCTAGAAAACTCGGATTGGTGGCTGTGAGCCAGATTTGGGTACTTATAACCGGCGAATGATCTCCAGCATGACAATAAGTATATGCTAATAGAGCAAATCATTTGACAATAGTTTTGAGTCAAAGAATGCGTTACCATAATTATGGGATTTTTGTCTTATATTTATAGTGGTAAGAGACAGTTTCCTGCCTAGGAAAAGAAGTTAGGTAGAGAATAAGGAATTGAATCCTACTCAGATCCTAATTCCCAGGTTTCCATATTTGACTAGGATTAGAATTGTGTTCTAGACGTATATCGGGCAAGTTGTGCTCGATGGTCAACATAATCTTTATGTCGTTGGTAATATGAGATGACCAAAGGTAGGGTAGCCCATTCCCTTTGTCATCTTAAAGCCAAGATGGATTTAAATGTAGGAGACATGGTATTGGTTGACATATCAGACATACTTTGGCCATAGTCGATCTAGACTTACTCCATGGTTGTCATGGACTAATGACGAGCTTCCATTATGCCGAGGTCGACATCTTGTTATGTCGAGATGTTATGATGAGCATAGATGGGGTGGCCCATTCCCTATGTCGTATTTTGGAGTTTTGTAATTCTTTGCTTTGGGCTAGACCCATTGGGCCTTGCCCATCTTAAGGGCCCATTGTCATGCTCGATTTATAAAGTTCAGTGGTGTGAATGTGGGCCCAAGATCGCGGCGTTTTTCTTTTGTGTTGAACCGCTTTCTCGTGTAAGGGGTCACCGCTTCACATCGATTTGAAGACATCCGGTTTAAAATGAAAAATGGAGTCACCACACCATTTTGATTTCCTCAAAACTTTGAAAAAAAGGAATAGGGTCCGGAGGTTAAGTTACTCCTTGGGAAGAACGTTTGGCGTTCACCCAAGGAGCCTTGCCGAAGCAAGTCTTCCTAGATCCAATTTTCGTGCTTGTTTTGTGCTTTCGTGTGTGTGTGTGATTTGAAAAGGGAGGAAATGTGCCAAGTTGTCTTCCGGACATATAAACCATGAGTTGGTTATCGCTCGGGATTCCTTGGATTTTGATGTGTTCGGGATTTTGATCCCGTGCTCATCTTGGAATCATGATCATCATTAAGTGACCTTTGGCCATATGTGATCGAAATAGGGACACCTTTTTTTATAGTCCAAGAATGAGACTCTTTAGAAAGGAAGGACCTTTGCTCATCAATCCTACATCTTGAGACGATTTGAGCTTGATAGGGACATTTATGCTCGTCTCAAGTGATGATCGGAGATGTAGGGGCTTAGGTTCGTCCATCTCTAAAGGGACTTCAACTATGGCATCTTTATGTGGAGGAAATGATGTAAAGATGAGACCTTTACACCGCTACACCCCAAGAGATGCTTTAAGTACCAAAGGGACTAAGGGGAGGGGTATAAAGATTGGATCTTTATACTCATCCTATGTCTTTTTGTGTCTTAGGAAGGTCACTAGACAATCCTTGGAGAGTGATCCAACCATGAGAGACATGGGGGAGTTGCATTTGAAAGTAAAGATGACATTTTTATGAAAACAAGTGTAATGAACACTATGAAAACTAATACTATGAATGTAAAGGGAGGACCTTTGAGGCTTTTCCTATGTCCTTTAAGAACCTTTTAGGTGGACAATCCTTGGAAGCAAGGTCAAGGGAGGGGAAATGACATAATAATGATAGAGATGACATTTTTATGTAATAAAGATGAGATCTTTCACATCATCAGGTGATGAATCCTCCCTAGAACAAGCCACTTGTGGACCCTTGTTCATCATTGGGATGGATTCTCCATGAATCCTATATGATTAGGGGAAAGGGGGATATGATGTCTACATGGTAAAGACTTGATCTTTATGACAATAAATCACATATAATAACAAAAAATGGCAAGATAAATAGCAAATGAGCAATATAACAAGATAATAAGTAGATTTCAAAGATAAAGAAAGGAGAGGTTACCAATGGTCGTGTTCCTCTATCTCCCTTGAGGTTTTCCTAAGGAAGGAGTGGCTTTGGATGGATTTTGGAGAGGAAGGAGGTGATTTTTAGTGAGTTTTGGTTTCTGTAAATTCGTGGTTTGAATTTGGCAGAGTAACAGTGCTCAAAAACTCTTTTAAAATGAATAGAGGAGGCCTCTATTTATAGGCAGTTTTGTGCTTCCTAATGAAGCCGTGAGGCATTAACCATTGGCAAATGAAGCCGTGCGGTCTTATCCCTTGGTGACTCAGACTGTTTCTAGAACCATGCAAGGTGGCATTCTAGAAGGCCCTTCTAGCGAGGGACTGCTTGAAATTTTAATTCCTAGCAAGTCCTTCACCCCTTGGAAGGTTTGGGAAAGTTCCAGAATTGCCCCTGAACTTTAGGAAAGTTCAGGGAATTGCCGGGAAACTTAACCGGAAGGCATGAGCCAGATTTGGGTACTTACAGAAGCCCCTCAGCAACGTCACTTGCAGGGCAAGTGGGGTTGTCGATAAAAAAGGGATCCAATCTGGCGAACTGCCGAGACGGATTGGGTGACCAAGGTGGTCGAGTGGCTGAACCTTTAGAAGGCTACCTACGTATTCCGGAGGAATCAAGCCATGATCGTAGTTCAGAAATCCACTGGGGAATGACGAATAGAAACTGGTCCCTTGCTAGGAAGATGGAAGGAAAGTGACCTAGGAGGTCAAATGGCTAATCCTACTGGGGATATGCCAGATGAAGGGAGTGACCGGTGTGTCGGATGTCTGGACCTTTATGAAAGACTACTTCACCACTGAGGAGCGATGAAGGAAAAGGGTGACCAATGTGGTCGGATGGCTGGACCTTTATAAAAGGCTACCTACGTATCCCGGAGGAATCAAGCCTTGGTCATAGTTCAAGTCTCACTAGATAGTTAGGAACATGTCTAGGATCCTTGAGATTTTGACGATTAATGGAGGAGTCACCTGATTTGACAATCAATGGAGGTTGTCACCTGATTTGACAATTAATGGAGGTTGTCACCTTATTTGACAATTAATGGAGGTTGTCACCTTATTTGACAATTAATGGAGGTTGTCACCTGATCTGATAATTAATGGAGATTGTCACCTGATTTGACCATTAATGGAGGTTGTCACCTGATTTAACAATTAATGGAGGTTATCACCTGATTGACAATTAATGGAGGTTGTCACCTGATGAAACTAAAACTTACGTCGCTATCGAGGAGATAGAGGTAGCTGAAGTTGTGAAAACTAAAGCGTACTTCACTATCTAGGAGATAGAGGTAGCTAAAGTTTGGAAAACTAAAGCGTACTTCACTATCGAGGAGATAGAGGTAGCTAAAGTTGGAAAACTAAAGCGTACTTCACTATCGAGGAGATAGAGGTAGCTAAAGTTGAGGAAACTTAAAGCGTACTTTACTATCGAGGAGATAGAGGTTGCTAAAGGAGTTTTGACAATTCGCAGGGTGTCACCTGGCGTTATTTCGTTATAACGGAAGTAACGGAGGTGTTTCGAGAAAACATCATTCTACTTGGAGATAATGGAGATTTCTTGGGAAACAACGTTACTCTGTTAGGAGATAACGGGAATTGTATGCCAAAGTGGAAAGTCCAGGGGCAAAAGTGTAAATTCAGTTCAGAGCGAATGAAGTCGCCCGGCGTGAGGTGGAGAAAAAGAAGCCGTACGGCTTTGAACCTTATTTCACCAGATTAATTTAAACAGAATTGAAACGGGCAAACAGCCATTGTTGCTTGTTTCTGCCGAGGAGAGAGGAGAGAAAAGAGAGGAATTCTTCAAAAATTTCCAATTCCTTAGCTTCTCAAGCTTAAGATGGATCAAGAGGGGAACATTGTTCCTCGACAAGCGCGATCGGAAGCCGCGAGAAGGAGGAGGAGGGTATTCGTTCGAATCGAGCGAAAATACGACTTCAATACTCCTCCTTTCGAGTTCTATCCCGACAAGAGGGAGCATAAATAAATGAAACCTCAATCAATTGGGGTAAGCATTCTTAATTTGCTTGATTTCGTCAATTTTGATTGAATTTTGATTGATTTAGGGGTTGACCCGATTTTTGGGAATTTTTTGAATTTTTCTTGCGATTTTATTGATGATTTTAGGAATTTGATAATTAACCTATGAGGCTATGGACATAAATAAACATGCATGTGCAATTTATTTGAGAAAAATATGAGAATGACTCATTTTTTGAAAATAAAGTAAGAAAAATAACGTCAAAAATGTGACGGAGTCCTTGTATGTGCTAGAACTAGGTCAATTTCTGATCATGGATGGGAAAATAAGATTTTGGGCGATAAAAAGGATTCATGCATGCCATTTTGAAAAAATTAAAGCTTATGCGCAAAGAATTTTGTGAAAATTGGAATTTTGTGTTTGAGAGAGCAATGTGCTCGAGATGACGTGTTTCAAATGATGAAAGACACGTTTTCTAGGCAAAGGATGCTAGAGATCTCTTATGAATGCTTTTCTTTGAAAATATGTGCACCTTTTTGAATATACGTATGCTTTTGAGATGAAATGAAGGACTGACACATTTTTTGTTGTGTTTCCCTACAGGAGAGCAAGTCGAGGGGACCCGCAGAGGTGGCGGTGAAGTTATGGGATAGGATGCCCAACTTCGAAAAGGACGGGGTGAATCCCAAGCAGCTGGTGATGGCTACCGGGCTTGATTCTTTCATTGATGCTATTGGTAGAGGCATTCACGTGACCTCTAAGAGTAAGGGGCTAGTCCAGGCCTTCTCAGAGTTCTGGTGGGACACCACTCACAACTTTCATCTTAGCTGGGGAGAGATTACGGTGACTCCCGCCGACTTTACTGCTATTACCGGCTTGCGGTTCACTGGGAGGCCTGTGACTTGGAGAGATCACATTTCCGCAGCTGATTTCAGAGCTTTGGTAGGATTTGACCTCCGTCCTAAAGGGCTTGGGATGGAGACGAGGTTTGTTGAGGTTGCAGTTCTGGGATGTATGGATGAGTTTGCCGCCAATGAGGTGACTGCCCACCAGCTCACGAGAGCTTTTCTGTGGTTGTTGCAGTCAGTCACTATTTTTTCGAACTCTGGGACATTGGCTATGCTTTGCCTTCTTGACTCTTTGGAGGATTTGGATGAGGTAGGGGCGGTCTCTTGGGGTGAGGCCGGATTGGCGGAGCTTTACTTCTCTTTGGATTTGTACAGCCGGAATAAGGCTGCATCTATGGATTGTTTTTCTTTTGCTCTTGAGGTACTATCACCTTTGTTTTCTCTCTTTTACTTTTCTGTCTTGAGATTATATGAGAGAAATGACATTTATGTTTTGAACATGCAGGTCTGGTTCTGTGAGGTAATCGGATTCTTTCCTTGGAACCAACAGAGCGATCCGGCTACCTTCCCGGCTATGATTCACTGGAGGGGAGAGGCTAGGGATAAGTTCACCGGGAAGACCCAGATTACCTTTAATTACAAGATGGTGAGACCTGTTATCAACAGGGACGGCCACGAGGGAGTGGACTTCTATCCCTGGGGGAGGTATCCAGAGGCTTTGATAGGGGATGCCTTGGTGGCAACCAAGCAGAGGAGATGGCTGACAGGGCTGACCTGTGACATTATTTAATTGGGGGACTGCTTCTCCAGGCAGCATGGCCATGTCCCTCATTTGGGTGCCATCACCCCTCCTGACCCTTCTCCGCTCATGCTGCAGCCCAGGAATTGGTCGATGGATGAGATAGAGAGGTATCAGGCTGGTGTGGCGGCTGAGGAGTATTTCGACTTTGCTACCCCATATGCCACCTTTGTGGAGGCGCGGTTGAGGACGCCGTAGAAGCTAGTGAAGATAGCCGTAGCTCATGGGTACGGGGAAGCAGAGCCGACTGATCCGCCTATGCCTCCAGCTCATCTCTCCTACGTGGTGAACGGGGTACCGAGGAGGTTCATGGTGCCTATTCCCGATACGAGGGAGCCTGAGTATACTCTTCTTGCTGATAGCACTGTAAGTATCTCTAGGGTCCTTTTTCTTTTCGACTTTCTTTATTTTCTACGACCTTGAGTTTTTTCTGAGATTTTCTGAGTTTTCTCTTCTTTTCTCACAGGTTCCTGCTTGTACCTATGATGGCTTGGTACGGCAGAACAGGGGCTGGAAGGAGGTGGCTCGGTCCCTTCTGAGGAAACTGGCATGTGCTTCCAGGGCTGGGGCGAATGTGCAGGAGCCCATGCACAAGAGAAGGCACGTTGGGAGCACAGCCTCTGCCTCATCAGCCTCAGGGTATCAGACCTCATCTACCAGCGTCGTGCCTCGGGGACAGGGGCCTAACACGGACATCTTAGAGTAGCTGGCAGAGTATGAGCATGTGACCGTCAATCTGTCTGATGTGAGCGATAATGAGGATCTGATGAGGAATCCTGAGTTCTACGAGATAAGCAGTGACGACGATGAGTCGGAGGCTTAGGGTTCCTTAGGTTGAACTAGGAGGAAGAGAGAGAAACAATGAACAATTATGCACAATTTGTTATTTTTTCTGTTTTATTTGGGCGCCAATGAGGCAAAAACAATGTAATGGTCTTTTATTTACTTTTCTTATTAATGCTTTATGTTTTTGCATATTACTTGAGCCTCAGGGCAGCTTTTTTGCTTGGAAATGGGGTGGAAATTGGGCCAAAATGATTTATGATGATATGGGATAGCATGAATGGTGTTTGGACATGTTTTTATCTAGGTTTCATTGAGAAAGTGGGGGTGAGAACTCCCTTGGGCAGCAGCCAAAGCATCTATAGATTTTTTTCTGCAGAAGCTAAAGAAGCCGTCCGGCCAGGTCCTGGGCAAAAGAAGCCGTGCGGCTGGAACCCTTGTCTGAACTGATTTTTTTCAAATAAAATCAAGGAAAGGCCTTTTCATTTCATTTTCACCCTAGACTTGTCCCAACTGATCCCAGAGCACATTTTTGACCAAAAATTATCAACTTCGATCACAGCCAATGGAGAAACCAGTCAGATTGCAAAAGGGGAAAATAGACCATTTTCTGTCCGATCTTCAATCTTGGATGAGGCATAACTTTCAATCTCATAAGGGGCTGTTTGATACCACCTTCAAGATCAAGTATTTATGGCATTTGAAGAATCTCCCGCCCGATTGAGACCTTTTGAGAGCAGCAGCGAGGTTTTGGGACGTCCGGAGACATGTTTACTGCTTTTCTTACAATGAACTCGTCCCAACCTTCGAAGACTTCCGAGCATTGATTGGGGGTCCAGAAATTGAAGTCGTTTCGATTCCTCTGACCGGGGACGTATCGGTGACGGTAAAGTTGGCATCTTTTCTGCAAATTTCTACGAAAGAAGCCGAGGGGATGATGGTAGCCCCTGACAGGATCGATATTTCTGATATCCTGAGCAGGTTTGGGTCTCCGGATACGGCTGCGACCACAGTGGCTATGGATGCCTTTATCCTCTGCGTGTTCTCCTTTCTATTCACTGCCGAGTCTTTTGGGGTCTGCCATAGTGGCCTTTTGGACATGGTCAGGGATTGCAGGGCTGGAAAGGATATTGTCCCACTAATTTTGAGAGAGACACTGCATGGCATTGATAGGATGGCTAGGGGGACCATTTCATGAGGTCTGGGAGCCCAGCGGTGCTGACTTTATGGTTACATGAGAGACTTGGGGCTTTGCCTGAGGCTTTGCCTACTCAGTGCCCTTGGGTGATTTCTCGAAGGGGTGCGCCTAGGCAACAGGATCACGGTGGCTGGGAGTTGATGATGGCTCGGCTGTCTACCTCTGATATTCACTGGTGGGTGCCTCATTGGAGGTTGCAGACTCGGAGGACGTTTCAGGAGTCCTATATAGTGATGGTTCCGGGGCTATCTCTGTCATCTTTCTATATCCCCTGCTTACTGTCCAGGCAGTTTGGGATCTTGCAGGAGCCGTTAGATGATTGGGAGGACATCCGTACCATGGAGGTAGTGCCTTTGACATGAGGGATCCAGCCAGCTTCTGATTTTTCTCGAGGGCATGGACATACGCTGCTTTTTCACCCAGGGATATTCTCAAGAGCAGGAAGAGTACTATATTGACCACGGCATACTTGGATTGGTATGAGAAGGAATGGGGGCAACTCAGGTCTTTTTGGGAGAGAGACGTCAGGCTTTGTTGGGGGCTGACTGCGACTCGAGCAGAATTCTGAGGGAAGCTGAGGCCAAGGCTAGCTGCCATAACCAGTCAGGTGACCTTATTAGGGATATGGAAGTCCTATATGAGAGGCTATCGGAGGTCGCTCCTCTTACTGAGGCTCAGAGGGAGGAGATACGGGCTCGTGCCAAGGTAGAGAAGGCACTTATTGACACGGGCTTGGTGGAGGCTCCAGTGAGGATTCCTGAGATAGGGATGAGGGAGACTGACATCATTGATAAGAAGAGAAAGAACTCTCGACGGGGTCGAGGTAAAGGAAAGAAGAACGAGGAAGACTCGATGGATGACCACTGAGAGATCTATTCCTAGGATCCACTTATTGTCATTTGCAAACACAATAGTTTGTTAGGTCTTTTGTATATTTTAGTTTTTGTAGCAGGTTAGCAGAGTCAAGAGTAGATCGTGCTTGAACTCATCAAAGAGTTTTTGACTTGTAATTAACAAAGATATTATCTTAGAATTTATTCAAGACGCATTTCATGGAAATTCAAATGTCTTATTTATTGTTTAGACCGAACCATTTCTGGCTGCCTACGTTCCCCTTTTACAAGAAAGACTAAGTGGCTCAGGTCTTCGTAGTTCATTCTGGTGAACTATTGGGATTTTTGTTTGTTTGTTTGTTTGTTTGTTTTTTTTTTTATGTGCAACCCTGTCTTTTGCCTAGACCGCCCTTTTTGAGATTTTCAGCCTAGCTGGGTATTACCCTTTTTTTACACTATATATATTTTTTTATTTATATTTTTTTATTATTTTCTTTTATTCTTAGACATAATACCGGCGGAGCTTGTCACCGTTGACTGGATGAACAAAGGGATTGCCGTCTAGGTCCGCAAGGTTCATTGCTCCTCCCGAGAGTATTTTCTGCACCACATATGGGCCAATCCAAACGGGTTCCCACTTTCCCAGAGGGTTGTCTCTGGTAGGGGGCTTTACTTTCAGCACTAGGTCACCCTCTTTGATGTCTCTGGCCTTGACCTTTTTGTCGAATGCCCTGGCCATTCGCCTCTGGTAGGCTTGGGTGTGTTCCATGGCTTTTAGCCTCCTTTCATCAAGTAGGGCCAATTCATCATGCCGGCTGCGTAGCCATTCTACTTCATTGACACTGTTTTCCAGGATAACCCTTAATGACGGGATTTCCAATTCTACTGGCAGCACTGCTTCCATCCCGTAGGTCAGGGCGAAGGGGGTTTCTCCCGTGGCTGTTCTAACGGACATTCTTGGAAGTACCCAAATCTGGCTCATGCCTTCCGGTTAAGTTTCCCGGCAATTCCCTGAACTTTCCTAAAGTTCAAGGGCAATTTGGGAACTTTCTCAAACCTTCCGAGGGGTGAAGGACTTGTTAGGAATTAAAATTCCACGTAGTCCCTCGCTGGAAAGAGCTTCTAGAATGCCACCTTGCATGATTCTAGAATCAGGCTGAGTCACTAATGGATAAGACCGCACGGCTTCATTAGCCAAGGGTTACAGCCACACGGCTTCATTAGGAAGCACAAATCTGCCTATAAATAGAGGCCTCCTCTATTCATTTTGATATACAATTTTTGCACTGTTACTCTGCCAAAATAGAGCCACGAGTTTCTAGAAAGCTGAAACCTCCCAAAATCACCTCCTTCCTCTCCAAAATCCCTCCAAAGTTACTCATTCCTTAGGAAAGCTTCAAGGGAGATAGAGGAACACCACCATTGGTAACCTCTCCTCCTTTTCTCCTTGAAATATACTTGTTATTCTTGTTATATTGCTCCTTGCTATTTATATTGCTATTTACTTGCTTTAGTTGTGATTTATTGCTATAAAAATCAAGTCTTTACTATGTAGGTCATAATACCCCCTATTCCCCTATCACATGGGATTCATGGAGGATCCATCCCAAGGATGAACAATAAGACCACAAATGGCTTGTTCTAGGGTGGATCTCTCACATGATGATGTGAAAATGTCATATTTTTCATATAAAAATGTCATCTTTACATTAAAAATGTCATCTTTATTCATATAAATGTCATCCCCTTCCCATAGACCTTGCTTTCAAGGATTGTCCACCTAAATGGTTCTTAAAGGACATAGGAAAGCCATAAAGGTCCTCCCTTTACATTCCTGGTCCTAGCTTGCATAGTATTCCTTACACATGTTTGCATAAAAATGTCATCTTTACTTTAAAAATGCATTTCCCCATGTCCCTCATGGTTGGATCACTCTCCAAGGATTGCCTAGTGACCTTCTTAAGGCACAAAAAGGCATAGGATGAATATAAAGATCCAATCTTTATACCCCTCCCCTTAGTCCCCTTTGGTACTTGAAGCATCTCTTGGGGTGTAATGATGTAAAGGTCATATCTTTACATCATTTCCTCCATATAAAGATGCCATAGTCGGATATCCCTTTAGAAAAAGATGAACTTGAGCCCCTACATCTCTGATCATAACTTGAGATGAGCACAAATGTCCCTATCAAGCTCAAATCGTCTCAAGATGTAGGATTGATGGGCAAAGGTCCTTCCTTTCTAAAGAGTCTCATTCTTGGACTATAAAAAGAGGTGTCCCTATTCCGATCACATGTGACCCAAGGTCTCATAATGATGGTCGTAAGTCCAAGATGAGCATGGGATCAAAGTCCCGAGCATATCAAAATCCAAGGAATCCCGAGCAATAACCAACTCATGGTTTATACGTCCGGAAGACCACTTGGCACATCCCCCCCTTTTTATCAAAACACATCCCACACACGAAAGCACAAAGGCAAGCATGAAAGTCGGATCTTGGAAGACTTGCTTCGGCAAGGCTCCTTGGGTGAACGCCAAACGTTCTTCCCAAGTGGTAACTTAACCTCCGGACCCTAATCCTTTTTTTTCAAAGTTTTGAGGAAATCAAAATGGCGTGGCGACTCCATTTTTCAATTTGAACCGGATGTATCCAAACCGATGTGAGGCGGTGACCCCTTACACGAGAAAGAGGATCAAAAAAAAAAAAAAAAGAGAGCCGCGATCTTGGGCACCACATTCACTGTTTGCGCGACTCTACTGGGGACTAAACCAAAAATCTTTTATTTTTAATAAAGAAATGATACTTGGTATATAGGTGGAAACCATTAAACTTCCCGTTATCGCCTCCTCACCCGAGTCTGGGATAAAATATGGTCTAACAATGCCACGTACCGGTATCCTTTTTAAAAAAGAGAAAAAAAGCTTTTTGAGTGGGTTAGCCTTCCGCCGCGGATCCGATTCTCGTGCTTGCCTTCTTTCTCATGTTTTTTGCATGCATTGTTGGTTCTTGGGATTGTGCACATTCTGAATACTGAACAGGAAGCTTTCTGGAGCTGAAAAGGTGCCAAAACGTTCGGGGAAACAACCTGCAAATGAAAAAAAATTGGAACCTGGAAAATTGCTTGATCCAGCCGTACGGCTTGATCCTCCCTGGATCCTAGCCGGGCGGCTTCATTGGCAATTCCACCAGGACACAATCTGAGGTTAATCTGGCAGCTTAGGCAGCTTGGGGCTATTCAGTTCCAAGACTGACCGGGCTCCAGAAAATTTACGTGCTTAACTGTTGCATTTCCCCCGTCCCGAAAATCATTCCTTTAAAACACATTTCTGAAAATTTCTGTTTTAACTCAAAAAGGAACATTTTTAGGAGGCCGCACACTACGCGCACCTTATATATCCTGTACACTTTGCACGCACGTCCTTTTAACCCGGGGTGGTTGTTCAGCTGCAGTCACGGACATCATTACGATGCTCCCGGGCGCGCACGGAATCATCCCAAACTCCCCATGGCAGCCAGTGTCGACCAATGCACAGTCCGTGTCACACATCTTAAAACCGTGAATTTTGGTTGGTTTTTGGTCTAGACCGTGTCATATAGCCTAGTTGCATACCCCCGTAAAGGTCAAACCTTAGCCCATGACGGAAGTCAGGATCCTTCGCGCAAGCGAAACTCTACCGAAATTTCGCCAAGGAAAATTGGCAGAATATTGACTCCGGCATTGACTTTGACTTTGACCCGCACGGGATACGTAAGAGTCAAGCTCGAGTCCACGCCAAAAATCAAAAGATCTTTTGCTCAAGCGAAGCTCTGCCAAAATTCCGACAAGGAAAAATTGGCAAGATCTTGATCCGGCATTGACTTGGACTTTGACTCGCACAACTTATGCAACAAAGTTCAATGTGACACTATGTCATCCGGCTTTTACCGTCCGACCCATGCCTATTATCTTCTTGGATAATGCCAAAAAGTCAAAATGTCAATCGCGCAAGCGAAACTCTGCCGAAATTCCGTTAAGGCTCAAAGACGAGACTTTCCCGGCATTGCCTTGACTATAATCTGCATCGCTCGCGCGTTAAAAGTTCCTATGACCCACTAGACCCATTAGGAGCGTTCTTCTCTCTCGGTCGGTGGGATCCACGTGCCCTATAGGACCCTCGTCCAGGGATGTCCACCCTGGGATGTCGAAATACAGGTGGAATACGAGGGATTTATAGACGTAGTGATGGAACCCACTGATCCAGGATCTAGAGTAGTTGTGAAAAAGAAGGGCAACCCCTTTTCCAACCAAATAGAAATTAATAAAAGACACCGTTTTAAGTAAACTGAAAGATTCTTAATTTGCATATTGCTTGAGCCTTCAGCCTAAACACCTACCCCAGAGTCTGAACCTTGCCTATCCCTTTCCCGCAGTGAGAAAGAATCGGGTGAGAATATCGGGTCAGCAGTTTGTCGGTGCAAGGGTCTCAGATAATTCATCAAAATCGTCAGTCTCAACATCCCAGTGTCAAGAATGGCCAATGTGGTAATTAACAATGGTGATAATCAAGTACTTGGAGGGGTCGTCCCAGCTTAACCCAGACCCCACATTTGGTACGATGTGTGTGATTCTGACGGCTGCTTGGAAGACGCTTATCAAGACTGGATTAACGAGGATGCTCCCTCAAGAAAGCGGAAGAAGAAGAAGTACATGCAACAAAAATTGAAGGAAAGGTACGAAGCAGGAGACAAGAGTCTGGGAACCCTAGGAGAGCCCTCGGGCAAATTCGACTATTATGTCAGTTACGCCAAGGAGCCCACCAAGGAACCAGTCAGCCAAAACAAAGTCCAGCCCAACACTCCCGTCATCATTGATTCTCTTGAGGCAGAGAACTCTGAGTTTGTTGCCATTGTGAAGTTCAACGAAAAGCTAGCAGACTTGGAGGCAGAATACAAGACTCCCATAGAATACATGGTTAATCAAAGCAGAATCAAAGTCTCACCCGAAGAAGACTTCATTAGCATCATCCAGGCCAACCCTCCTGTTGGCTACGCAGACAAGGTTGTGATATCAAAGATTGGCAGAGAGAAGATGACTTATCAGCAATGTATTGACAAGATGAGCCAGACCATCTAGTCAATGAGTCCGGTTGTCACGGACGAGCTCGCTGAGAAATTGCATCAGACTTCTCTAGATCCCCGCATCATCTTTCCAAGGTACCGACCTACGAATGATTTTCGACAAGTTTTCGATCAGTTTGAAGTTTCCAGCTTTTTGAAGAACGCCGACAAGACTGCTACTCCCCAGGGTAACAGCAGTAAAGAGTAAACCCCAGTCCAACCCGTGTCAGACACTTTGAGTCAATAAGTAGTGTAGGGTCCAGAGTCGTTAGGGTTAAGAGTCATGTGAGTCAGGAATCTTCGAATTCCAGTCCTCCGAGTCATCTGAAGGCCTCACGCCTGAAGATTATGAACATGTAGCCAATGTCATCTTTCCTTTCGCTTTGAATGAAATGATAGATCTTTCTGAGTATCCCCTTATTGCCAACTTAACAAATGATAAATTAACTAATAACTTAACAACAGTTAATAATGAATCATTTGAACAAGATGCAAACACACTAAACGAACAATACATTAAAGAAATCTTTAAGGTGTTACGTACAAAGAGGAAAACCGGGCCCAAGCTGCCGAGGAGGTTTTGACAAGTGTTAACTTGGGTACTGTCGAGGAACCTAAAGAGACACAGATTGGGAACTTCTTCCAAGGGGTTGAACGGGACAGACTGGTCAATCTGCTCAGAGATTACATGGATGTGTTTGCATGGTCATATAAGGATATGCCGGGGCTAGATAGTTCGATTGTGGAGCACAGAAT
Organism: Adenophora triphylla var. japonica; assembly: GCA_022495995.1. Classification (NCBI taxonomy): domain Eukaryota; kingdom Viridiplantae; phylum Streptophyta; class Magnoliopsida; order Asterales; family Campanulaceae; genus Adenophora; species Adenophora triphylla. Next base: position 803,386 of record JAFEMH010000126.1, on the reverse strand, counting down.
CCCTCTAGCACCAGATGCCAAGCCAGTAAAGCAGAAACTGAGAAAAATCAAGCCAGAGTGGTCTCTACATGTCAAAGAAGAGATTGAGAAGCTACTGCAGGTAGGATTCATCAGGGTTATCGAATATCCAACATGGTTATCCAACATCGTGACTGTTACTAAGACCAATGGGAAGGTGAATGAACACTCGCCGAAAAAAATGAGGAGTCGCCACGCCATTTTTAAGGAAACATTGAAAACCTTTTTGAGAGAGAAAATGGGCCCGGGGTTCAAGTTACGTGTTGGGAAGAACCGAGAGTTCACCCAACATGCCTCGTCCGTAGACGAGTCTTTCAATGTTCAATATTCAAAACATCCAAATGTGTGTGCAAAAATGTGTGTAACAAGATATGTGTAAAATGCATAAGAGTGCTTTGTTTTATTACTCAACAAGGGGTATTTCAATTTGTAAGCCATTTGCCATGGGAGGCCACATCCCATTTACAACTAAGGGGAACAATAATTACAACTGAAATTGAACCTGCTGCAGAGGACTCATTGTGTCGCGTGACACAGGATCTGCGGGATCAAATGTGTCGTGTGACACAACAAAGCAATCTGCAGAGGTTTTACAGAACCCACACTGCAGCAACACCAAATGATCACAACACCATGATACCACAGAATATGAATGCAGGGATCAACCTTTACAACTGAAATAATAGTCTCTGCAGAGGTCTACTTGTGTCGCGTGACACAGGACTCCAAATGTCTAATTGTGTCGCGTGACACAGGTTTACCATCTGCAAGAACTTTATAATCCAAAATCAAGAACAACAGAGCTCAATTCAAATCCCAACACAATACCAATCCAACACAGAAACAATGAATTCACGATGAATTGACCAAGGGGATATGGATATAGGGAGATCCACACTCCCTTGGCCAATAAACAACAAATGCCACAAAATCACATCATGAATACCAATTACATCAAACCAAGCTAATTAAACAGAGAGATGGCAGTTGGGACTTGATAATTGGAGGCGGACGGAGCCTAATTATCAAGTTCAGGGAGCAGATTGCAATGGAGCAAACAAACTGTAAATGAGAGATAAAGGTGAGGGAAGAGATTCGTTACCCTCGTAGTCCACGCTCCTTCAACCACGTTAGGTAGAAGGATCTTCCAATTAGCTTTCGGGAACAAATCAAAGCTCAGATTGAAACAGCAATTGGACTCCAAGCGTCTGTGCGTGTATATTGAACGGGCAGGGCTCTGGAAACAGAGGAAGCAGTGTTGTCGTCGGACTTTGGGAAATTGAGAGGACCGGTGGAGGCAGCTGTGGATTTGGCCGGAGAAGACGGTGGGGAAGTTGCCGGTGACTGGGTTTAGGATCGGCAACGGAGAAGGAGACGTCAATTTGGAGAGAGAGAGAGAGAACGGGAAGGAGCTTGGTTGAGGAAGCAGTTTGTTGTTTGGTTGAGAGGGAGCTCGGTTAGGGAGGAGGTTGAGATCGGTGATGGGTTTAGGGATGATGGATGGATGGAGCGATTGGAATTGGTAGGCGTTGATTAGAGTTGGTAGCTGTTTGGGTAGAGAGAGAGGACCAATGGAGAAGGAGGCAATTTAGGGAGAGGAAGGTGTTTTAGGGAGGAGGAATTGGTTTGGGTGAGGTCGCCGGTTGATTGGGGTGAGGAATCAGATGAAGGTTTTTGGCCGGAGAGGGAGGATTGGTGTTGGTGAAGGAGATGATTCAAGGGAGGGGGCTTGTGTTTCCGTTTAGAGAGAGAGAGAGGAGATAGAGACTGTGTGTTTACGTCTTGAGAGAGAAAGAGAGAAGGTCTGTGTGTGATGTGTGTGTCATCCCCCCCTTTTGCAAATGAACATAATTTGTATTTATAACGCTGATTGGGATTGGAATTATTTAGTTGCATGACCCAACGCTTCGCTTTTCCATGCTTCAATCTGTCGCACGATGGGACGAGTCAATAACCGTTTCTGGTGCCAAAACCTGCTTCTGGAACATTCCGAGTTAATTCTTTAAAAGCCCAAAGCAGTTAATTCCCTGTAGGTCCTTTTGTCTGGGAAAAATACTAAAAATACTTCCTTCGCGAGAAACTCATAAAATGTTTCCGGAAGTCTCGGAACGGACCGGAAATTTACCAAAACGCCCCTTAGTGCAATTTTATCATTTAAAATGCACCTAAAAAGGGATCGCGAATTGGATTGGCGTACTTACAGAGCCCCTCGGCAACGTCACTTATGGAAGAAGTGAGGTTGTCGATAAAATAAGACCCAATCCCAATGAGCAGATGGGGGATAAGGCAGAGGGCTGGATGGTGATCTGGGGAATCGGATGGCTGGACCTTTGGAGAAAGGATTCCTACGTATCCCTGGGAGGGAATCAAGCCAGTCGTAGTTCAGAAATGACTATGTGGTTGTCAACCGAGAGCATGACTGTGCGGTTGTCACCCAAGACTCTGATTGTGCGATTGTCACCCAATACTCGACTGTGCGGTTGTCACCCAATACTCTGACTGTGCTATTGTCACCCAATACTCGACTGTGCGGTTGTCACCCATTCCTGACTATGTGGTGACAACCCAATCCTGACTATGTGGTTGTCACCCATTCCTGACTATGTGGTTGTCACTCATTTCTGACTATGTGGTTGTCACCCATTCCTGACTATGTGGTTTTCACCCATTCCTGACTATGTGGTTGTCACCCATTCCTGACTATGTGGTTGTCACCCATTCCTGACTATGTGGTTGTCACCCAATACTCGACTGTGCGGTTGTCACCCAATACTCTGACTGTGAGGTTGTCACTCAATACTTGACTGTGTGGTTGTCACCCATTCCTGACTATGAAATCTGTAGCTTCCGGAGGGACTGATGCTATTATTTATGCTGCTGAGGATAGATGTAGCTACCGGAGGGTCCTATACTACTAACTGCTGTTGACGGTTGCCGGGTGCGGGGCGGTCTTTTGTCGACTGTTGGCTTTGGGGTCTGGGACCTTGCCCGTGCCAGACGGAATTTTGCTTCTTTGAGCGGCCGGATTCTTGTTGGTGCTTTGGCGGCGGGGCCTATCTTTGTTGACGGTTGACTTTATGTCCTGGGCTTTGTTTGGTAAGCCGGGGACTTTGCTTGCTGGGCAGCGAACTCTTATTGATGCTTCGGTGGCGGGGCCATCTTTGTTGACGGTTTGACTTTTGTGTCCCGAGCTTTGCTTGGTAAGCTGGGGACTTTGCTTGCTAGAGGTCGGGCTCTTGCTGACGTTCTGGCGGCGGGGCCATCTTTGTTGACGGTTGTCTTTTGTGTCCCGCGCTTTGCTTGGTACGCCGGGGACTTTGCTTGTTAGAGGTCGGGCTCTTGCTGACGTTCTGACGGTGGGGCCATCTTTGTTGACGGTTGACTTTTGTGTCCCGAGCTTTGCTTGGTAAGCCGGAGACTTTGCTTGTTAGAGGTCGGGCTCTTGCTGACGTTCTGGCGACGGGGCCATCTTTGTTGATGGTTGACTTTTGTGTCCCGAGCTTTGCTTGGTAAGCCGGGGACTTGGCTTGTTAGAGGTCGGGCTCTTGCTGACGTTCTGGCGGCGGGGCCATTGATCTTGGTGTGCACTGCTGGGAAGACTCAAGTAGACACGGATTCTTTGTCTCAGTTGTGCTTTGAGGGGCAATCTCTGAGATTCGGTGCAGCTCAGTTGATCATTGTACCTGCGGGGGTGGATGTAGCTGCCGGAGGGTCTTAGGCTGTAATTGCTTGTTGGGAGGTAGCTGTCGAGGGTCTCATGCTACCATTGATTTTGTTGGGGATAGGTGTAGCTGTCGGAGGGTCTCATTCTACTGCTTGATGACCGTGGCTGCCGGAGGGACCTATACCACTTGTCGATGCTTGATGGGTGGCCATTCACGAGACGGTCTTTGCAAAATAGGCTTTGGCTCTTTCCTTTGTCAAGCATTGCTAGGAGACTGAGGCAGCTGGGGCTCTTTCAGATGATGCTGATGAGTCCGGGCCTGACGAAGATTATAAAGGCGGGGTCTGACACCTGCAGGATTTGGAATCCCTGTCCAAGATTGCGATCTGAGGGGCGGTCCTCACGATCAAATTACGATCACTTGACTATTGTACCCTGCGGGGGGGAAAGACATGACACTCTAGGCACTTTGCACTTTATTTGACTCTTGCTTATGCATTATTAATCTTTTGTTGCACAAGTCCATCTCAACTGGGGAGAATAGGAAGTAGGGAGTTCGCATGGCTTGACGAGCAAATATGTCTGTATCAGTTGCTATATGAGGGATCGTGTATGGGATGAAAAGTGTTTGTAATGGGGTGGACCCTCTCCCGTTGTAGGGGAAACGTATAAGTGTTGGTGCAACTTAGGCAAGTCGGGGACGCTCCCGGGAGTACTGGTTGCAGCAGGTCCATTGTTGGTGAGGACAAAGTGTATCGCGCGCCTGGGGTAGCAAGCATCAGAGAATGTGCAGAGAATGATTTCGGCTTGGTGAAGCCCCAGTTGATAGTGCAAAGTAAACTTGGAAGGAATCTGGTAAGGAGAGCCGGAGGGATACCTTAACCAAAGCCCCAGCTTGAGGAAATTCCATGCAGCTTCATCGCAGACAGAGTTATCTTGTGGCCGAGGAGGCAACCCATCATTTCAAACCGCAGTTAATCAGTCACTGGACAAGACTCGAAAATGTATGCGTGCAGGGGCACATCTTTCGAAGGTGGGAATAGATCCCGATAACTGTGTATGACACTCTTGCTTTTGGGTTTGCCTCTTTTGGGAGAGTATAAGCATCACAAGGTGTGGAGAGGTGTATGGAAGCCCCTGCTGACCGACACAGTGTTTGGCTCTATCTTCCTATGATGTAGAAAGAGAATACTTGTCGAGACACTTGAAAACTTGTCTTATTCGTGATGATCACAAAGCTTCTTAAAACCCTTTATTGATGTTCGGGTTATTCAATCGCCAAAGCTGATATGAGCAAATATTTTCATCAATCCTGAGGAGAAAGCCCACTGATATCTAGAATCAAACTCGGAAGGGTAGACAGTGTATGGGAATTGTCCTTGAGGAGGCCGGATCTTCTGAGATCTGTTTGTGATTTCGACCAGACCAGTTATGGTTGCCTATGTTCCCCTCCTTGGGAGGAGCTCTGGTCGCCGTAGTTCGGGCTTATCCCGAATGAAAAGACTGAGCGTTGGAATTCAGGGATCTGGGGACCTTTGAGGATTTTGAGAATTGCAAAACATGTCCTCTTGGAGTGTCGATGGGAGACACGGATGTGAAGCCCCAGTGGGACATTCACGGCAGGTGTTTGCGGAGGAGAAATGAAATGTGCTCACATGCAACGTCGAATGAACGGATGGAATTTGCACAATCTTCGCTTGGCGGTCTTTTAAGCTGGGATGGACTTGGCTCCGTTTCAAGCAATAATCTGTTCTAGATCTCGACAATATTGGGATGAAACTGCTATCTGGTAGGAACTGCCACTGGGTCTCGGGGTTTCGATCGGCCCTCGGGTGATTTAGGATATCATGACCTCTTAAGATGAGAGGTCGGCTAGGCCTTTTGTTGACTGAACCTCTAAAGATGAGAGGTTGGCTTGCAGGGGTGTGTTTGGGATTTCTAAGGTGAGGGGATCCATGATTGCATCTTCGTTGCCTCTAAGAATGAGAGGTCACACTTTTCTTTTTTTGCTTTTGGCCAAGGGCAAGGGTAATGGTAGTGGAAATGTCCTCTAAAATCGAGAGGACGGCTTGGGATTGGTCAGGGTAGTGGTGAGGGGCATCCGAGTTGCCACTTCATTCACTCTGAGACTCCTCTTGAGTAACGACCGAAACCTTTGACTTTTGCTTTCGAGAGGATCGCTGGGGATTAGGCTCTCTTTCTTTTCTTTTTTTTATATTTTTTTTTGTATTTTTGCCTCTCCTTTTTTTTTGAGAGGAGAATTTCAGCTAGTCCCCAGGATGGATCATTGCTTTCCGTCGTTCTTGAGCTTGGAGACGGTCAATCTTTTTTTGAATCACGGGAGTCTCAAGGATAGTCCCTCTTCTTCTGGCGATGGCTAAATGGGTTTCAAAACATGCCGATCTTGAACTGAAGGGGTATTATTTAGTGAGGGTGAGGTAATGGTTTTCCTATGGGTGAAAGGTTTCAACCGCAGTCCCTACCGGATGATCCGAACGAGATCAAGTCTTCATTTGCTTGCTTAAGTTTACTCTGAGAAGGATTCGTGCAAATTCATCGAACAACGAGATGGTGAGGACGAAGGAAGATATGTGAGCACAGGGGATGCGAGATGGGGAGTTGGTAAGCCCCACTTTGGGAAGGATATCAGTCGATTTTCTTACTCTGATCGATTCAAACATTAGCCATTTCAAAGCGTTGGTCGGTGAGCAGCACAAGTGATCATTTGGAATAAGACCATTTCAATCGAGTGTAACGTAGGTGTGCTAGTAATGTCTCGAGTCTAGCAAGAATAGAAACAAAGATTTTTTATCACTGCAAAGCAAAACTGGTCCAACTTGGACTCGACAGACTCATGTCTGACAGTGGACATTCTAGACCCTACGAGGACTGATCGACTGCATCAACATTCGGACGGGAGGAAGGGTATCGTTGCCATTGGTGCGGTGAGGACCCATCTCAATCTTTCTGTCCTTCACAAGTCGTCCTCCTTATCTTTAGAAATCTGAGCAAGCACCCGGGCCTCCCGCTCGCGAGGAAAAAATGGCTTCAAGGGTATCCCGCAACATTCCAATGGACACACCATTCGCACTCTGCTGACCCATGGGCTACGAACCTCCAGACTGGTGGGCCATAATCTTTTCTGCACCGAGCATTTTGAATTTCGAATCATATGAACGATCACTCGGGGACTTGAACTGCTCCCGCTTCGGGAATGTGGACCAATGAGCGCCGGTAACGAGAGCACACACCCAACTTGCCGTAGCCTTGCGGGGGTGAAGAGGTAAGAGCATGTATAGACGGAGGTGTGAATGTGTGCCTAAATTTAATTTTTTGTTTTTTAAATTGGATTCACTTGAGTTTGAAAACATCCGATTTAATTTGAAAAACGGAGTCGCCACGCCATTTTGATTTCCTCAAAACTTTGAAAAAAAGGATTTTTAGGGTTTGGAGGTTAAGTTACCCCTTGGGAAGAACGGAACGTCGTTCACCCAAGGTGCCTTGCCGTAGCAAGTCTCCCAAGATTCCATTTATCGTGCTTGCTTGCATGCTTTCTTGTGTGCATGTGTTGAAAAGAGGGGGGAAATGTTCCAAGTTGTCTTCTGGACGTACACACCATTTAGTTGGTTGTCGCTCGGGATTCCTTGGATTTTATGTGTTCGGGATTTTGATCCCGTCCTCATCTTGGACTTGTGATCATCGTTATTTTGACCTTGGGTCTTACGTGATCGAGAGAAGGACTCTCTTTTATAGTCCAAAATGAGGTTCTTTAGAAAAGGAGTGTCCTTAGCTCATCAATCCTACACCTTAAGACGATTGAGCTTATATAGGGGCTTTCATGCTCGTCTTAAGTGATAATCGGATATATCGGGTTCAAGGTATATCCCTTTCTAAAGAGATTATGGCACCTTTTATGGAAGAAACGATGTAAAGATAGGATCTTTACACCGGTCCGTTCCAAAGGTTGCTAATGGGGACATGGGAAAATGCATATTTTAGGATAAAATGACATTTTTAGTGAAAAGATGACATTTTGAGTGCAAAGGATGCTTTTTATGTAAAGGATGCATTTTTATAAGGAAAATTAGCATTTTATATGCAAAGGATGCACAAAGATGACATTTTGATAGCAAAGGATGCTACTTTGATGGTAAAGAGATGATTTTTAATGCAAAGGATGCACTTTATGTGGAAAAATGGATTTTAGGTGCAAAGGATGCACCTTTATTATAAAGACATGATTTTTATATGCAAAGGATGCATTTTTAATGGAAAGCATTGATTTTTAGGTGCAAAGGATGCACCTTTATTGTAAAGATTACATTTTTTATGAGCAAAGGATGCTATTTCATGCAAAGGATGCAAAGGGAAAGTGGGGTATGAATAAAGATAGGATCTTTAACAACAAATACTAAGTCCCAAGCAAGATAATAGCAATATGTAAATGCAAGGAGCAATTATATCACATAAACAAGTATAATGCAAGGTAAGGGGGTGAGAGGTTACCAATGGTGGTGACTTCTTCTTCTTTGGATATTGCCTAGTGGAAGGACCAACTTTTGGAGGCTTCAAGGAGGAGGGAGGTGGCTTCTTGGCACTTTTCAACTTCTTGATTTCGCAGCAGTGCTTGAATAGAGTTTTTGGGGTTGGAAATTCGTATGTTGTCTGTTAAAATGGGTAGAGGAGGGCTCTATTTATATGCAGTCTGGATAAGGCTAATGAGGCCGTGCGGCTAGGAGTCCTCTCCTAATGCAGCCGTGCGGCATTATCCTGTATGACTCAGCATCTTTCTAGAATCATGCAAGGTGGCAATTCTAGAAGGATTCCAAATACAAGGAAAATGTGCCTTTTTAATTTAGAGCAGTCCCTTCATCCCTCGGAAGGTTTGGAACAGTTCCGAAATTGCTCCCGGACTTTAGGAAAGTCCGGGGAATTACCGGGAAACTTAACCCGAAGGCATGAGCCAGATTTGGGTACTTACAGAAGCCCCTCGACAACGTCACTTGCATGGCGAGTGGGGTTGTCGATAGAAAAGGATCCGATCTGGTGAATGCCGAGCTGGATTAGGTGACCAAAGTGGTCGAGTGGCTGAACCTCTGGAAGGCTACCTACGTATCCCGGGTGGGAATCAAGCCAGGCCTTAGTTCGGAATAAGATCCGCAGGGGAATGGCGGAGAGAAACTGGTCTCTTGCCGGGGAAATAGAAGAGAAAGTGACCTAGGAGGTCAAGCAATTGATCCTATTGGGGATATGCTAGAAGTGACCGATGCGGTCGGATATCTGGACCTCTATGAGGAGCTACTTCACCACTGAGGAGCGATGAAGGAACAGTTTGATCAAAGTGGTCGGATGGCTGGACCTTTCATGAAAGGCTACCTACGTATCCCGGAGGAATCAAGCCTTGATCGTAGTTCAAGCCTCACTAGATAGTTAGGAACAGTGTCTAGGATCCTTGAGATTTTGACGATTAATGGAGGAGTCACCTGGTTGACAATTAATGGAGGTTGTCACCTGATTGACAATTAATGGAGGTTGTCACCTGATTGACAATTAATGGAGGTTGTCACCTGACTGGATACTAAAGCTTACGTCACTATCGAGTGGATAGAGGTAGCTAAAGTTTGGAGAACTTGAGCGTACTTCACTATCTGTGATAGAGGTAGCTTAAGTTAGGAGAACTTGAGCGTACTTCTCAATCCGTGATAGAGGTAGCTTAAGTTAGGAGAACTTGAACGTACTTCTCAATCTGTGATAGAGGTAGCTTAAGTTAGGAGAACTTGAGCGTACTTCTCAATCTGTGATAGAGGTAGCAAAAGTTTGGAGAACTTGAGCGTACTTCTCAATCTGTGATAGAGGTAGCTAAAGTTAGGAAAACTTGAGCGTACTTCTCAATCTGTGATAGAGGTAGCTTAAGTTAGGAGAACTTGAGCGTACTTCTCAATCCGTGATAGAGGTAGCTTAAGTTTGAAGAACTTGAGCGTACTTCACTATCTGTGATAGAGGTAGCTAAAGTTAGGAAAACTTGAGCGTACTTCTCAATCTGTGATAGAGGTAGCAAAAGTTCAGATTTTGACAATTCGGAGGTTGTCACCTAGCGTTATCCCGTTATAACGGAAGTAACGGAGGCGACTGGGGAAGAAAGTCTATTTGCTTAGGAGATAAAGGATATCTTCTGAAAAGGATGTTATCTTAGTTAAAGGATAACAGGAATTATATGCCCAAGTGAAAAGTCCAGGGGCAAAAAGGTAATTTCTGCTCAGGGCAAAAGAAGTCGCCCGGCATGAGAGGGAGGCAAAAGAGGCCGCACGGCCAGAAGTTTAATTTTTCCAGATTATTTAAAATCAGATTTGAACGGGCACTGGGCATTGTTACCGCCCATCAGTTGCCGAGGAAGAGAGAGAGGAGGGAGAGAATTTCTTGAAGAATCCTTTAATCCCTTGCTTCTACTGATCTAGATGGATCCGGAGGGGAATCCGATGCCAAGGCAAGCGAGAAGGAACATCTCCGAGGCCGCTCAAAGGAGGAGGAAAGAGCTCATCCGCACGGAGAGGAAATATGACTTCCTTACGCCTCCATCAGAGCTTTATCCGGGCAAGAGGGAGCACAAATCGACGAATCCTCAATCAGTTGGGGTATGCATTCTTAATTTGCTCAATTCCGTCGATTTTGATTGAATTTTGATTATTTTAGGGCTTGACCCGAGTTTTAGGAATTTCTCGAATTTCCCTAGGATTTTTGACGATGAATATGAAATCTTGAGGATTAACCTATGAGGCTAAAAAGATAAAAGAATATGCATATGCAATTTATTTGAAAAATAAATAATGAAAATGACCCATTTTCGAAAATAATGTGACGGAGTCCTTGCATGTGCTAGAACTAGGTTGATTTTTGATCATGAATGAGGAAACGGGATTTTGGACGATGAAAAGGATTCATGCATGCCATTTTTGAGAAAAAATTAATGCTTATGTGCAAATAATTTTGAAAATTGTGATTTTGTGCTTAGGATAGCAATGTGCTTGATGTGTTTCAAGTGATGAAAGACACGTTTTCCATGCAAAGGATGCTAGAAAATTTTTATGAATGCTTTTCTTTTGAAAATATGTGCACTTTTGAATATATGCATGCTTTTTGAAATGAGATGAGACGAAGGACTGACATATTTCTTTGTGTTCTCCTACAGGAGAACAAATCTAGGGGACCTTCCGAGATTGCAGTGAGGCTATGGGAGAGGATGCCTGATTTTGAGAAGGATGGGGTGAACCCCAAGCAGCTAGTGAGGGCTACCGACCTTGATCTGTTCGTTGAGGCCATCGGCAGAGGTATTCACATTACCTCCAAGAGCAAGGGCTTGATCCAGGCCCTTTCGGAGTTCTGGTGGGACACCACTCACAGCTTTCACCTTACCTGGGGGGAGCTTACGGTGACTCCGGCCGATTTCACTGCTATCACAGGCTTACATTTCACCGGGAGGCCTGTGACCTGGAGGAACCATATCACGGAGAAGGAGTTCAGAGCTTTAGTTGGGTTTGACCTTATTCCCAAGGGGCTCGGGATGGAGACGAGGAACGTCGAGGTGGCAGTCCAGAACTGCATGCAGGGATTTGCTGCTAATGAGGTGACTGCCCACCAGCTTGCGAGGGCTTTTGTGTGGTTGATGCTGTCAGTCACCATTTTTGCGAATTTTGGGACGCTGGCTATGACTTGCCTCCTCGACTCTTTGGAGGATGTTGATGGGATTGGGACGGTCTCCTGGGGCGAGGCCGGATTGGCAGAGCTTTACTTCTCCCTGGACATGTACAGCCGAAATAAGGCTGCCTCCATGGACTGCTTCTCCTTTGCTCTGGAGGTATTCTCACCTTCTTTCTTTTCTCTTTTCTCTTCTGTCTTGAGACTTTATGAGAGAAAATGACCCTTTTGTTTTGAACATGCAGGTCTGGTTTTGCGAGGTGATCAGGTTCTTTCTGTGGAACCAGCAAAGCGATGCTACCATCTTTCCCGCTATGATCTGCTGGAGGGGAGATGGTAGGGATAAGTTCACCGGGAAGACCCGGATCACCTTTGACTACAAGATGGTAAGGCCAGTCATCAACAGGGATGGGCACGATGGAGTGGACTTTTATCCTTGGGGGAGGTACCCGGAGATTCTACTAGGGGAGGCCGTGGAGGCGACTAGACAGAAACGGTGGTTGATCGGGCTGACATGTGATGTCATCTATCTGGGAGACCGCTTTTCCAGGCAGCATGGCCATGTCCCTCCATTGGATACCATTACCCCCTATGATCCTCCAGCACGGATGCTGCAGCCCAAGGATTGGCCGGCGGATGAGATAGCGAGATATCAGGCAGGCATAGCAGCTGAGGAGTATTTTTACTTGGCTACCCCGTATGCTATCTTTGTGGAGCAGCGATTGAGGACGCCACAGAAGCTAGTGAAGCTGGCTGTCACTCAGGGATATGGGGAAGCCGATCCTACTGACCCGCCGATGCCTCCTGCTCACCTTTCATATGTGGTCAACGGGGTACCAAGGAGATTCAGGATACCTGTCCCCGACACGAGGGAGCCCCAGTATACTCTGCCGCCGGACAGCACTGTGAGTACACTTTTAGGGTCTTTTCCCTTTTTCAGATTTCTTTGCTTTTTTGCAACTCTGAGATTTTTCTGAGATTTTCTTCTCTTTTTCTCATGTTCCAGCTCGCACTTATGACGGCTTGGTCAGGCAGAATAGGGGCTGGAAGGATGTATGTCGGTCCCTTGTGAAGAAGCTGGCTTGCGCTTCAAAGGCTGCAGCGAACGTGCAGGAGCCCGTGCGCAAAAGAAGGCACGTCGGGGGAACGACATCCACTTCATCGGCCTCAGAGTACTCCTCCAGCGCCATGCCTCGGGGACGGGGACCCAATGCTGGCATCCTGGAGCATCTGGCTGAGTACGAGCACGAGAATATCCATCTCTCTGATGTGAGCGACAGCGAGGACTTGATGAGGGAGGCGAGCGTCTATGAGCTGAGCAGCGATGAGGAAGGATCGAAGGCCTAGGAGGTCTCTAGAATCGATTTAGGAAGAAGAAACAAACAGTTTTATGCACATTTTGTTTATTTTTTGCTTTATTTGGGCGTCGATGGGGCGAAAACAATGTATTACTGTTTTATTTACTTTTCTAATTTATGCTTTATTAATTTGCATATTACTTGAGCCTCGGGGCAGTCTTTTGCTAGGAATTGGGGCTGAAACTGGGCCAAAATGATTTATAATGCTATATAACTGCTTGGATGGTCTTTGGACATGTTTGTGTACAGGTTTTTGTTGGAAAAGTGGGGTGAAAACTCCCTTTGGGCAGCAACTTAGTTGCTGCAGATTTGCTTTCCACATCAGGCAAATGAAGCCGTGCGGTCTGGTCTCTGGGGCAAAAGAGGTCGTGCGGCTCACAGTTCTGTCTGGACTGGTCTTTTTCTGAATAAAATCAAGGCTTGGCCATTTCATTTCATTTTCAACCTAGACTTGTCCCAACTGTTCCCATAGCACATATTTGACCTAAAGGCATCAACTTTGATCATCTTGCAATGGAGAAACCCGTCAGATTGCAAAGGGGGAAAAGAGATCGTTTTATGTTCGATCTTCAATCTTGGGTGAGATATAACTTTCAATCTCACAAGGGGTTGTTTGATTCTTCCTTCAAGATCAAGTCTTTATGGCATTTGAAGGATCTCCCGCCCGATTGGGACCTTTTGAAAGCAGCAGCAACGTTTTGGGACGTCCGGAGACACGTTTACTGCTTTTCTTACAATGAGATTGTCCCAACCTACGAAGACTTCCGAGCCTTGATTGGGGGTCCCGAAATTGAGGCTATATCGATTCCGTTGATCGAAGACGTGCTGGTGGCGGCAAAGCTTGCATCTTTTCTGCAGATTTCTCTGGGAGAGGCTGAGGGGATGATGATTGCTCCGGACAGGATTGACCTTTCTGATATCTCGGGCAGGTTTGGGTCTTCGGCTATGGCTACGACCCCAGTGGTTATGGATGCCTTTATCCTCTGCATATTTTCATCTCTGTTCACTGCTGAGTCCGAGGGGATCTGTCATGGCGGTCTCTTGGACATGGTCAGGGACTGCAGGGCTGGGAAGGACATTGTCCCATTGGTTTTGGGGGAGACATTGCACGGCATTGACAGGATGGCTAGGGGAGACCATTTCATGAGGACTGGGAGCCCGACTGTGCTGACTTTATGGCTGCAGGAGAAGTTTGGGGCTTTGCCAGGGGCTTTGCCGACTCAATGCCCTTGGGTGATTTCTCGGAGGGGTTCGCCTAGGCAGCAGGGCCAAGGTGATTGGGAGCTGATGATGGCTAGGCTATCCACCTCGGATATTCGCTGGTGGGTACCTCACTGGAGGTTGCAGACTCGGAGGACGTGTTAGGAGTCCTTTGTGATGAGGGTTCCAGAGTTTTGTCGGTCATCCTTCTACATACCCTGCTTGGCATCCAGGCAATTCGGGGCCTTACAGGAGCCGTTGGGCGATTGGAAGGACATTCGCACCATGGAGGTGGTGCCTCTAGACATGAGGGATCCAGCCAGCTTCTCATTCTTCTCGAGGGCTTGGACATATGCTTCTTTCCCACCCAGGGCCATTCTCAAGAGCAGGAAAAGTACCATCTTGACCATGGCATACTTGGACTGGTACGAGAGGGAGATGGGAGCGACTCAGGTCATATTAGGAGAGAGACGTCAGGCTTTATTGGGAGCTGACTGCGACTCGAGTAGAACTCTGAGGGAGACTGAGGCTAAGGCGAGTCGCCATAACCAGTCGGGTGACCTTATCAGGGATATGGAAGCTCGATATAAGAGGCTATCTGAGGTCGCTCCTTTGACCGAGGCTCAGAGGGAGGAAGTGCGGACTCGTGCCCGAGTAGAGAAAGCACTTATTGACACGGGTTTGATGGAGGCTCCAGTGAGGATACCGGAGATCGGGATGAGGGAGACCGACATTATGGAGAATAATAGAAAGAATACTTGACGGGGTCGAGGTAAAGGGAAGAAGACCAAACAAGATGCAGCGAATGACGACTGACAGATCTTTTCTTAGGATTCCCTTATTGCCATTTTGCAAACATAGTAGTTTATTTAGGCGTTTTATTGTATTTTAGATCTTTGTAGCAGGTTAGCAGAGTCAAGAGTAGACCGTGCTTGAACTCATCAAGAAGTTTTTAACTTGTAAAGAACAAGGATATTTATCTTAGAAATTAATCAAGACACATTTCATGAAAATTCAGATGTCTTATTGATTGGGACCCGTTTTATGAAAACTTGAATACCCTTTTATTTATTGTTTAGTTAGACCGAACCATATATGGCTGCCTACGTTCCCCTTTTACAAGAAAGACTAAGGGGCTCAGATCTTCGTAGTTCATTCTGGTGAACTATCAGGATTAGGTCTTTTGGCCTTTTTTTTTTTTTTTACTCTTTTTTTTATGTGCAACCCTATTTTTTGCCTAGACCGCCCTTTTTGGATTTTTAGCCTAGCTGGGTATTACTCTTTTTGCACTAAGATTTTTTTTATTTTTTTTTATTTTCTATTTTCTTTTATTTTTTTTTTATTTTTTTTTTTTTAAACATAGTACCTTCGGAGCTTATCACCGTTGACTGGGTGGACAAAGGGATTGCCGTCCAAGTCTGCAAGCTTCATGGTTCCTCCCGATAGTATCTTTTGCACCACATACGGGCCGATCCAAACGGGTTCCCATTTTCCCAGGGGGTTGTCTCTGGTAGGGGGCTTCACTTTCAACACTAAATCACCCTCTTTGATGTCCCGGGCCTTGACTTTCTTGTCAAATGATCTGGCCATTCGCCTCTGGTAGGCTCGAGTGTGCTCCATGGCTTTGAGCCTTCTTTCGTTGAGTAGGGCCAACTCATCATGCCGGCTGCGCAGCCATTCTACTTCGTTGACACTGTTTTCCAGGAGGACCCTTAATGACGGGATTTCCAACTCCACTGGTAACACTGCTTTCATCCCGTAGGTTAGGGCAAAGGGAGTTTCTCCCGTAGTTGTTCTGACAGACGTCCTGTAGCCCCAGAGTGCTAGGTACAACTTCTCAGGCCAGTCACGACCACGGGTGGCCATTTTCCGGATGATCCGCTCGAGCGTCTTATTAGAAGCTTCCACAGCTCCATTAGTCTGAGGTCTGTATGGGGATGACTTGTGGCGAGTGATCCTAAATTCTGACAGCAATCTACCGCAGTCCCCTTCAAAGTGTGACCCGTTATCAGAAATGATCTCATTGGGCACCCCATATCTGCACATTATGTTTTCTTTGATAAACTGGGCCACCTTCTTGGAAGTGAGGACCTTGTAGGACTTGGCCTCTACCCACTTGGTGAAGTAGTCGACTGCTACCAACACAAACTCATGCCCATTGCTTCCTGCCGGGGCTATCTTCCCTATAACGTCAATACCCCAAGTTGCGAACGGCCAAGGAGTCGTCATGCAGTACAGGTCATGAGGCGGGAGATGGTTGAGGTTGGCAAACCGCTGGCATTTGTTGCACGCTCGGACATGCTGAACACAGTGTGTCTCCATAGAAATCCAGTAGTAACCCATTCTGAGGATCATTTGCATCAGGGCCCTGGCATTCATATGAGGACCGCAGGGACCATTGTGGACTTCATTCATCAATTCTCTGGCCCTTTCTTGAGTGACACACAAGAGGAGTGGTCCTTGTTACCGCTTCTTGTACAGGTTGCCTCCTAAAATGACATAATGGGAGGCCAACCTTTTCAGGGCTTGCAAGCTCTTGGCTTTGACACCTTCCTTTGGTCTACCTTCTTCGTCTCTGAAAGCTGACTCTCCATTTTTGAGGAACTGGTAAATTTGATTGTACCACGATTCCTTGATAGGCTCAGGTCCCAAATCTATTTCACAACAGAAAGCCGGGGCTTCTCTTCTACCCACTCTGAAGGGTTTTATGGCTTTTCCCTCGGAGATCTCTACCAGTGAGGCTAGAGTAGCTAGGGCATCTGCGAATCTGTTCTTTTCCCTTGGTAAGTAGTGGAAAGTCACTTCTCTGAACCGTCCGACCAACTCCTCCATATAGGCATGATACCGCTGAAGATTAGGGTCCACAGTCTTCCATTTGTTGGAGACCTGGTTGATGATCAGGGCTGAGTCTCCGTAAACTTCGAGCTCCTTGACATTCCTTTCTAAGGCAGCTTCTAAACCAGCAATGCAGGCTTCGTACTCGGCGACATTGTTCGTGGCAGGGAAGTTCAACTTGAGGGCTATGGGCGTGTGCTCATCTTTCGGATCGACCAGTAGCATCCCTACGCCATTTCCTCTTTTGTTAGCAGCTCCATCAAAGAATAGCTGCCATTGATTCTCGGGCTCAACTACGAAGATCCCTTCATCTGGTAATTGGGGTTCAGGCCCGCGGTCCTCATTACTGGGGAAGTTTGCCAGATGGTCTGACAATGCTTGGCCTTTCTGGTCACATAGTTGATGTCGTACTTTGCTAAGAAGAAGGACCACTTTGCTAGACGCATCGAGAGGGAAGGTTTATCGAAAATGTACTTGATGGGGTCCATTTTTGAGACCAAGTTCACAGGGTGGGCTTGCATATAATGCTTTAGCTTGCCGACTATCCAGACCAGTCCTGCACAAGTCTTTTCACATGCTGAGTAATTGAGCTCACTTCCTTGTAGCTTCCGGCTGACAAAGTAAATGGCATTCTCTACCCGAGAGTCTTTCTTCTCCTAAGCAAGCATAGCCCCAATTGCCGTATACGTGACAGTGAGATAGAGTAGAAGAGGCTTCTGTCTATGCGGGGGGCATAGCACCGGAGGATGTACTAAGTACGCCTTGATCTGGTCAAAGGCATCCTGGCATTCCTCGGTCCATTCTGTGTCTACATTCTTTTTCATGAGCTTGAAGATGGGCTCGCACATAGTGGTCAACTGATTGATGAAACGGCTGATGTACTGCAACTTGCCCATAAAGCTTTTGACTTCTGTCTGGGTTCGAGGTGGCCTCATGTCCATAATGGCTTTGATCTTTCGGGGGTCAACTTCGATACCTCGCTCTGTGACCATATACCCAAGCTCTTTTCCCCTTGTCACTCCGAAGGTGCATTTGGTAGGGTTTAGTCTCATGGAATGCTGTCTCAGCCTCTCAAAGAATTTTCGCAGGTCAACAAAGTGCTATCCATTCTCACCTTTGGAGTGGATTATCATGTCGTCAACGTAGACCTCAATCTCCTTGTGGATCATGTCATGAAAAAGCGCGGTCGCTGCCCTCTGGTAAGTAGCCCCGACATTCTTAAGCCAAAATGGCATCACTGTATAGCAGTAAGTTCCCTACGGTGTGGTGAAGGCTATCTTTTCTTGGTCTTCCTCGGCCATCTTGATCTGGTTGTAGCCTGCAAAGCCATCAACGAAGGATTTGACTTCGTAGTTGGCAGTGGAGTCCACCAGGATGTCTATGTTTGGCAAGGGGTAGTCATCTTTGGGGCTGGCCTTGTTCAGATCTCGGAAATCTACACAGCAGCGCACCTTCCCATTGGCCTTGGTTACGGTCACAATGTTGGACAACCATGTCGGGTATTCGATGACTCTGATGAATCCTACCCACAGTAGTTTCTCAATTTCTTCTTTGACCTGTAGAGACCATTCTGGCTTGATCTTCCTCGCTTACGCTTTGCGGCTTAGCATCTCGGTGCTAGAGGGATTCTCGTGCTCTACTATTGAACCTGTCTAGCCCCGCATATCCCCGTACGACCATGCAAACACGTCCATGTATTCTCCGAGCGCATCGATCGCCCGTCCCGTTCAACCCCCCGGAAGAAGTTTCCAATCTGTGTCTCTTTAGGTTCCTCGATAGTACCCAAGTTAACACTTGTCAAAACCTCCTCGGCAGCTTGGTCCCAGTTTTCCTCTTTTTCTGTAACCTACTTAAAGATTTCTTTAATGTGTTGTTCATTTAGTGTGTTTGCATCTTGTTCAAATGATTCATTATTAACTATTGTTAAGTTTTGAGTTAATTTATCATTTGTTAAGTTGGCAATAAGGGGATAATCAGAAAGATCTGTCATTTCATTCAAAGCAAGAGGAAAGATGACATCGATTACATATTCATAATCCTCAGGCGTGAGGCCTTCGGATGACTCAGAGGACTGGAATTCAAAGATTCCTGACTCAACTGTATAGACAACAGGGTGTTTGACACGACTGGGTTGAGAAGGACGGGGTATCAATCCAAGCTGCGTGATCATTTGCTGTCGACTGGCTATCGGTCCTGTGAATGTCTCCCAATTCTTCAACGACATCTCTGTCTTAGTCACCAAAGTGCGGGGATCAAAAGGATCTTCACCACCGTCTCCAATTGCAGCAACTACTTCATTATCTGAGCTGAAGTCGATCAAATCAGGGATCTGTGCTTCTTCATCAAACAACTCTTGCAAACCCAACTCACTGTCTTCACTACTGGCAGCTTCTATCTGGCTGATCTTCGGAAGAGCTAACTCGAAGGCGGAGAAATCCATTACCCCGGATGAGAAGAGTGCTGACTCTTTCACTACAAGAAAAATGGCTTTTCCCGGCACTTTTAATCCGGCACTTAATTTTGTGCCACCAATTTCCGGCACTTTTTTAATAAGTGCCACAAATTTCCGGCACTTTTTTAAAAGTGCCGCTAATTTTCGGCACTTTTACAAAAGTGCCGCTAATTTTCCGGCACTTTTTTAAAAGTGCCGCTAATTTTCCGGCACTTCTTTAAAAGTGCCGCTAATTTTCCGGCACTTTCTTAAAAGTGCCGCTAATTTTTCGGCACTTTTTTAAAAGTGCCACGAAATTTCGAAACTTTGTCGAAAGTGACGCTAGTTTCTTACACATTTACTAATTAATTTGCAGTTATAGTATATACTCCCTCCGTCCCATACCTACGTGCACACTTTTCATTTTGGGCGTCCCAAACCTACGTGCATATTTCCTAAAATGGAAAGAAATCTTTACTATTCCCTCCACTCATTCTCTCTCCTACATTATTTTAATACTCACAACACCATTATAATTTACTATTCCCTCCACTCATTCTCTCTCCTATTTTATTTTACACTCACAACACTTTCAATATAATACTCTCTCCTTAATTTACGTGAAAAGTCAAACCGAGCACATAGGTCCGGGACGGAGGGAGTAGTTTAGAATATGGGTTTAGGGGCAGATATATGATTTTAAAAAATAAAAAAAAGTATAATTAATTATTGCTTATTATTAATAACTTCATTAATAAGTATTTTTTATAATTTATTACTATTAATTATTAGTTATTAAAATTTTTTCCTATTAAACAACATCTAAAATAATTTTCTTTATACAAAAAAAATTGAAAAAATAAAAAAAAATGTATATGCTATTATCCGTCCTTCTAATTTTTTTTATATACTTTATTTTCTTTAAAAGTTCTTAATTTTTTATGTAATTTTGTTTTTTTAAAAAATAATTAATTATTTCTTTATTAATTAATATTTATTTAAAAGGTATTTTCGTTATTGCTATTATTCTTGTAACAAATTATTTATGTATTGTTTATTTATTTGAAGTAATATTATTAATATTGTTATGAAAAATAATATTAATAATAAGAATATACTTGTATAAGGAAAAATATACTAATAATAATAGTAATAGATGGTTAAAATGTATGCGAGGTGTCAACCATTCATTAGTTTTTTAAGAATTACATGGATCATCACAAAAACCTTTGTATTTCATCTTAGCCGTTTATTTTATGAGCATCAATGGCTCACAATCAACACAACCAAACAATATTCACAATCAAATTTTTTTATCACATCCATTCTCATTGAATCTCTAATATTCAGATGGATTGATTCACAAATCAATCTAGACCGTTCATCGTACACATTCATAATCCACTTCAACTTAACAAACCCCTGCCGCTTCTCTTTCTCCCCCATTCATCCGCCTCCCTCATCTCTCTTTTTCTTTCTCTCAGTTCACGCACACCCCAACCGATGTTGAGAAAACCGCCACCCCTACCCCATCTACCCACCACCGTCGTCGCCCTCCACCAAATCGAATACCGCCACCGCCGTTGCCCTCCACCAGCACCCCTCGTCCCAACCCAACCCGCCACCCCTACCCCAATGGAAACTTCAGAACTCACGTAGGATGCCGAGAAACCCACAAGCTCTTAGATCCGGTGATAAATTTCACAGCAGTGAATCGGTTGTGTGGGAGGGGGCGGAGGCAAGCAGGGGCAGTAGCCCCCAATCCAGACAGTACCAGGTATGTCGACGAATCTGTAGATTGTTTGTTAATCTTGCGTTGGTTATTGAGAAAACTAAAGGGAAGAACGGTTATAATTTGGGTTGTAGGAAATTTAGGTTTTCCTGTCAGATTGAGATTCAAACACAATTTTAGATTAATTTATTTGTTATTTGAAGTTTTTCTATAGATTAACACGAATTGGGAATTGGAATCTCATACTCCCTCTGTCCTAAATTGAAAGACCTAACCTTTTGAAATTATTTCTTCAAAAAACTGTCCCCTTTTTTTACAAAATTAATTTTTTTTCGTAGTTCATTATATATTGCATCCGATGTCCAAACTGAAGCGCATATCTTTCTTTGGTTAATGCAGCACAAAGTGCTCTTAAAGCTACGTTTCCGGGATCTGCTATTCGAAAATGTGGGGGTAATGAAGAGAAAGGAAATTTGTTATACTCTGCATAGGGTTCAACTGGGCAGGTTAGAAAGGAAATGTTCATTATATCAGTCTTGTTATTGATTCTACTTGGCCCTTGTTATTGATTCTACTTGCTGAGATGAGTACATTTTCAGCTAAAAAAAATTCGGGGGCTAAGCCCCCGAACCCCCATTCATCATACGGTCACTGAACAAGCTGGAGCCTGAAGGTGAAGGCAGTCATAAAGCTGCACCTGATGCTACTTCTGCAGCAAAGAATGATAATCCAGTTCAAAGTAGTGTGAAGAGCAAGAGGGCTGAATTAGAGCGATATGTGCCAAAGCCTGTGGCCAAAGAGCTTGCTCAGCAGGGAAGTTTTCCGCAGCCCGTGACATTATCTTCATCAACTCAGACTTCGGATGAGACCTCTGAGAGTGAAGGGTCAGGTTCACAATCTGCTAAGGCAGAAGTTGGTAACGGAAGGTCTTCTTTGGAGCCAGGAAATGGGGATTTCAAACAGAGTAATCCGACAAGAACACCTGGATAACATAGTGATATTTTGACATATTTTCAATATAAAATATTTTTAATTTAATTTGTTTCTATATGTGTTCATCATGCTTTTGTTTGAACAATTGAATATTTAGCTTTTGGTGTTATGATGTCAAGGCTTGATGTATACGTTGCTTAAATTTTTGAATTATTACTTTCTGAATGATATAATTTATACTTATTTTCTTTGATGACAATGAGAAAAAGTTATATTTTATATACTTTGTTGCAGTTAGTCAAAATTATGTAGGAATGTGGCATTAAATATGCTTGAGATTTGTATCTATTTGTAGTGAATTTCCGGCAGTAATAATATTAGTCAGTTCATTAATACTATGCAAAAGTGCCGGAAATGTGTGACACCTTTCAAAGTGCCGGAAAATTAAGGCACTTTTTTAAATGCCGAAAATTTGAGGCACTTACAAAATTGCCGGAAATTTGTGGTACTTAATAAAAAACTGCCGGAAAATTGTGCACTTTTCAAAGTGCCGGAAATTATGGCATTTCTGAAAGTGCCGAAAATTATGGCATTTCTGAAAGTGCCGGAAATTGTGGCACTTTTAAAAGTGCCGGAAAATTGTGGCACTTTTCAAAGTGCCGGAAAATTGTGGCACTTTTAAGTGCCGGGAAGTATTGCCGACGCGACTTATTACGGCACTTATAAAAGTGCCGGAAAATGTGCCGGAAATAGCTTTTATGGCACTTTTTTCTCATTTGTGGCACTTAAAAAAGTGCCACAAAAACCTGTTTTTGTTGTAGTGTTTGACACTGTTCGGGCTTTCTTTGAAGGCATACTTGTACTGAACGGTAGTGGTAGCCCCAGGAACGTCTGGCGAGTCAAGGAACATTCTCCGAACAGGATTTGCTGGTTTTCCCCTGACTTTTCCTGAATTCTGACTCCCTAGTTGGCTTAGCAATTGGCTAGTTTCAGCTTCACCTTCCTCGTTCAAAGCCTTCACAGTCTCGTTCAAGCTTTTCAAGGTCAGCATACAACAGGAATTATCATCCCCAGAGTCTGGAGGTTTTCTAACGGCTTCCTCACTTGGTCTTAGCAATTTTTTCAACAGAGAGGGGTCACATTCCTCATCACTGTCAAGCATATCCCTCCTTTCTCTAGGGGTCAACCTTCTGACGGCATCTTTGACATTGGCCAAACACTTTCTGAAGTGGGAGATTCCATCATCGAGAAGGATTTCTGCGGGGTCAAACCTCATGGCGGGTTCCTGTTCTTTACTGTCGGGAGGATTTTCTGGGCTTTTCGGTTTCTGGGCTGACCATTCTTCCACCGTTCCTTCCGGTATTTCGACTGTGTCTTCCTCGGTATCACTACAGTAACTCCCGTGAGGACTTTCATCTTGACTCTGATGACCAATGAGGGCAAAAGCAGGTCGGGACACTTAACGCCATATAAGAGGTGTTCTGGACTCTTCCTCTGACTTGGGAATCACCAAGAAAACATCACTGTCATCATAGGATATGAAGGGGACCGGGGTCGCTTCAAACTTTAAGACTCTTTCCAGGGCATCCATACACTCTTCTTCGGACAAGGTCTCAGGGGTGACTCTTAGCACTGCAATGGAGTCTACTCTTCCCGACGGAGGTTTAGCCTCAATGACGCTTACGTGTTCTAGATCGGCGGGTGGAGCCCACTTCCCTCTTTCAGCTAAAGCTTCGATTAAGTTCCTCCATTCACCGACCAAGTCTTTATAAGGAGTATTGAATTCTAGGATGTAGAATTCATACGCTACCTCATCTGAGCTCGCATCCTTTTTCTCTTACGAGCCTTCACACAGGCTACAGACACAATTTGAAGTGATTCCATCTCCTATTCCAGGTCTGTGGTTTTCTACTTCATCTTGCCCTCTGGATTTCACTTCAGTTGACTCCAAGTTCATTCCTTCTACTGAACTGTCATCATCACTGTAAATCCATCCATTCCTATTCTCATTTCCGACTGACTCTTCGGCTTCGCTGTAGCTGTCTGGGAGATGGGCAAATTCACAGGCTTTGACAAAGTTAGAAAGGTCAGGCTGGTACTGGAATTCCAGGGTAAGAAAATTTGGATCAGGCTGAAAGGAGGGAAAGAGTCCCATGGGGTAATGCAGAGGCTGCGTGACTGGGATAGCTGCGGCGTTTGCTCTCTGTTGGAAGGGAACAAAGCTGGGTCTCATTTGAGGAGGCGAGGGTGTCGGGACCCTGATGGCTTGGGATACTGGTAAGGACTGGAAAGGGGTAGTCCTTGGCAATGGATAATATGTGGATGGAGGCATTGGTTAAAGGCTAGCTCTTCTTCCCCGGTCATTGCAGAACCCTAGCGTTTTTTCGGTCCAAATCGGCCATCCCGACTCTTTGACCGACAAAACCGAGGATTACGGCGAATCAGAGAATTCTACGCTAACAAGTCGGCTGACCGGTGTTCTCACCCACTTCTTTCTCCGCGGGAAAGGGATAGGAGAGGTTTAGACTCGGGGTAGGTGTTTAGGGCTGAAGGCTCGGGCAATATGCAATTTAGGAATCTTCCGGTTTACTTAAAACAGTTGTCTTTTATTAATTTCTATTTGGTTGGAAAAGGGGTTACGCCCCTTCTTTTCGCAACTACTCTAGATCTGGATCAGTGGGTTCCGTCACTACGTCTATTAGCCCCTCGTATTCCACTGTATTTCGACCTCCCAGGGGTGGGCGGCCCGGCGAGGGTCCTATAGGGCACGCGGATCCCACCGACCGAGAGAAAAGAACGCTCCTAACGGGTCTAGCGGGTCATAGGAACTTTTAACGCACGAGCGATGCGGATTATAGTCAAGGCAATACCAGGAAAGTCTCGTCTTTCAGCCTTAACGAAATTTTGGTAGAATTTCGCTTGTGCAAATGACGTTTTGACTTTTCGGTAGTGTCCGAGAAGATAATAGGCCTGGGTCGGGCGGCAAAAGCCGGATGACACAGTGTCACATTGAACTTCGTTGCATACGCAGTGCGTGAGTCAGAATCGAAGTCAATGCCGGGTCAAGATCTTGCCAATTTTTCCTTGTCGAAATTTTGACAAAGCTTCGCTTAAGCGAAAGATATTTGGATTTTCGGCAAAGACTCGGTCTTGACTCTTACGCATTCCGTGCGGGTCAAGGTCAAAGTCAATGTCGGAGTCAAGATTCTACCAATTTTTTCCTTGTCGGAATTTCGGCAGAGTTTTGCTTGAGCGAAAGATCTTGACTTCCGTTATGAACTAAGGCTTGACCTTTACGGGGATATGCAACTAGGCTATATGACACGGACTAGACCAAAAACCAACCAAAAGTCACGGTTTTTTGAAACGTGTGACACGAACTGTGCATTGGTCGACACTGGCTGCCATGGGGAGTTTGGGGCGATTCCGTGCGCACCCGGGAGCATCGTAAGGCTGTCCGTGACTGCAACTGAACAACCACCCCGGGTTTAAAGGGACGTGCGTGCAAAGTGTACAGGATATATAAGGTGCACGTAGTATGCGGTCTCCTAAAAATGTTCCTTTTTGAGTTAAAACAGAAATTTTCAGAAATGTGTTTTAAAAGGAATGATTTTTGGGACGGGGGAAAATGCAACAGTTAAAGGCACGTAAATTTTCTGGGAGCCCCAGTCAGTCTTGGAACTGAATAGCCCCAAGCTGCCAAGACTGCCAGATTAACTTCGATTTTGTCCTGGTGGAATTGCCAATGAGGCCGCCCGGTCAGAATCCAGGGAGGATTAAGCCGTACGACTGCATGGATCAATTTTCCAGGTTCCACTCCTTTGCAGTTTCAGGTTATTCCCGAACATTTCAGGCACCAATCTTTTCCTGTTCAGCTTATAGAGTATGCACAATTCCCAAGATGCAAATGATGCAATGCAAGTCAAAGAAAGCAAGCACGATAAACGGGATCCGCGACGGGAGTCTAACCCGCTCAAAGGGAAAAAGCTTTCTTTTATTTTATTTCGAAAAGGGGATACCGGTACGTGGGATTGTTAAACCACCTTTTATCCCAAGCCCCGGGTTAGGGAGCGATACAGGAAGGATAGTGGTTTCCACCTATATACCGGGTATCGTTTTTTGAAAATGAAAGCTTTTCTCCTTTGGGTAATCCCCAGCAGGGTCACCAAACTTTGAATGTGTGCCCAAATTTAATTTTTTGTTTTTTAAATCGGATTCACTTGAGTTTGAAAACATTCAGTTTAATTTGAAAAACGGAGTCGCCACGCCATTTTGATTTCCTCAAAACTTTGAAAAAAAGGATATTTAGGGTTCGGAGGTTAAGTTACCCCTTGGGAAGAACGGATCGTCGTTCACTCAAGGTGCCTTGCCATAGCAAGTCTCCCAAGTTTCCATTTATCGTGCTTGCTTGCGTGATTTCTTGTGTGCATGTGTTGAAAAGAGGGGGGGGGAATGTCCCAAGTTGTCTTCCGGACGTACAAACCATTTAGTTGGTTGTCGCTCGGGATTCCTTGGATTTTATGTGTTCGGGATTTTGATCCCGTCCTCATCTTGGACTTGTGATCATCGTTATTTTGACCTTGGGTCTTACGTGATCGAGAGAAGGACTCTCTTTTATAGTCCAAAATGAAGTTCTTTAGAAAAGGAGTGTCCTTAGCCCATCAATCCTACACCTTAAGACGATTGAGCTTATATAGGGGCTTTCATGCTCGTCTTAAGTGGTAATCGGAGATATCGGGTTCAAGGTATATACCTTTCTAAAGAGATTATGGCACCTTTTATGGAAGAAACGATGTAAAGATAGGATCTTTACACCGGTCCGTTCCAAAGGTTGCTAATGGGGACATGGGGAAATGCATGTTTTAGGATAAAATGACATTTTTAGTGAAAAGATGACATTTTGGGTGCAAAGGATGCTTTTTATGTAAAGAAATGATTTTTATGCAAAGGATGCATTTTTATAAGGAAAATTAGCATTTTATATGCAAAGGATGCACAAAGATGACATTTTGAAAGCAAAGGATGCTACTTTGATGGTAAAGAGATGATTTTTAATGCAAAAGATGCACTTTATATGGAAAAATGGATTTTAGGTGCAAAGGATGCACCTTTATTGTAAAGACATGATTTTTATATGCAAAGGATGCATTTTTAATGGAAAGCATTGATTTTTAGGTGCAAAGGATGCACCTTTATTGTAAAGATTACATTTTTTATGAGCAAAGAATGCTATTTCATGCAAAGGATGCAAAGGTAAAGGGGGGTATGAATAAAGATAGGATCTTTAACAACAAATACTAAGTCCCAAGCAAGATAATAGCAATATGTAAATGCAAGGAGCAATTATATCACATAAACAAGTATAATGCAAGGTAAAGGGGTGAGAGGTTACCAATGGTGGTGACTTCTTCTTCTTTGGATCTTGCCTAGTGGAAGGACCAACTTTTGAAGGCTTCAAGGAGGAGGGAGGTGGCTTCTTGGCACTTTTCAACTTCTTGATTTCGCAGCAGTGCTTGAATAGAGTTTTTGGGGTTGGAAATTCGTATGTTGTCTGTTAAAATGGGTAGAGGAGGGCTCTATTTATAGGCAGTCTGGATAAGGCTAATGAGGCCGTGCGGCTAGGAGTCCTCTCCTAATGCAGCCGTGCGGCATTATCCTGTATGACTCAGCATCTTTCTAGAATCATGCAAGGTGGCAATTCTAGAAGGATTCCAAATACAAGGAAAACGTGCCTTTTTAATTTAGAGCAGTCCCTTCATCCCTCAGAAGGTTTGGAACAGTTTCGAAATTGCTCCCGGACTTTAGGAAAGTCCGGGGAATTACCGGAAAACTTAACCGGAAGGCATGAGCCAGATTTGGGTACTTACAGGAGGGTAGAGAACTTTGAGAAGGTACGGGAGAGGGAAGAGAGGGAAAGGAGACGGACTCGTGCAACCCTTATTAATGTTCAAGTAGAAATCGGTGTTTTTTAAGTTTTATGAACGGTTGGGAAAGGGCTAATCCTTTATTTCACGCAATCTAGACCTCGGGGGAACCTATGGACACATCATTCACAAATACACAAAATGCGTTGAGTCAAAATTAATAATAAGCAATGATACCTAATCAAAATCGAAGCATTTATGGGACGGACGAGCAGCCCCAATTTCTAGGGAAATTTGGGCAGCATAACGGGTATTCCTGAAGAATTTCGAGGAAAAATCCAGCATGACCTCTCGTCGGTGCACTTTGACAAAGCGACATGATCTCTCGTTAGAACATGTCGTGGGGACGACATGTCCTTTCGTGAAACCATGTTGCATTGGCAACATGCCCACACGTGTTAGGTTTTGGGGTAGGTACGAAAGCCTATTAGAAATTTGAAACAATTCATTTTAGTGTATTTGAAAATGGCGTGTCAAAAACCAACCGTTTGGGTAAGGTTAAAATGTGTGGTTCCGCCTATAACGCGCTAGGGGGATAGGTTTGACATTAGGCGCTCAAGCGTAGGCGAAATTCATGGCCGTCCGCGATGCCGTCAACCGCACCCGAGGGTTCTAAATCTACGTGAAGTAGTGTGCGGATGACTATCTTCCTTTATTTATGAAAATAATTTTTTATTTTTATTTTCATTTATTATTTTTTTTTTTTTTGAAAAGGGGAATAAAGGAAAAAACAACACACACACGCACAACCCCACAGAGTACAATAATCAAGGATCATGAATTTGATCATGGAGATTGCCCACAATCACAACCTGCACCAAAGAGATGTAATCCTGCTGAGTGGCACCTTCTGTCGCGCTGCACAGGACATCAAATGTACGCTTTGTCGCGTGACAGAAGGAGTCACATTGCCATAACCCTGAACAAAAGCAGCATAACCAGCCCCAGCCTCCAAGTGCAATGCCATATCTCAGCCCCAGCACCATCACAAACAAAGAGGGACACAAGGGGGAACAGGAATAAAGCAAAGCAATAAAATGCATTTTAGGCACATAGAATGCCACACAACCAAGCACACACAAATGAATGAAATGAACGTTGGACAATAACGAAAGTTTGACCCACTTTTGAAAACAAGTTTCAAGTCCCCAGCAGAGTCGCCACTGAATGAACGCTCGCCGAAAAAAAATGAGGAGTCGCCACGCCATTTTTAAGAAAACATTGAAAACCTTTTTGAGAGAGAAAATGGGTCCGGGGGTCAAGTTACGTGTTGGGAAGAACCGAGAGTTCACCCAACACGCCTCGTCCGTAGACGAGTCTTTCAATGTTCAACATTCAAAACATCTAAATGTGTGTGCAAAAATGTGTGTAACAAGATATGTGTAAAATGCATAAGAGTGCTTTGTTTTATTACTCAACAAGGGGAATTACAATTTGTAAGCCATTTGCCATGGGAGGCCACTCCCATTTACAACTAAGGGGAACAATACTTACAACTGAAATTGAACCTGCTGCAGAGGACTCATTGTGTCGCGTGACACAGGATCTGAGGGATCAAATGTGTCGCATGACACAACAAAGCAATCTGCAGAGGTTTTACAGAACCCACACCGCAGCAACACCAAATGATCACAACACCATGATACAACAGAATATGAATGCAGGGATCAACCTTTACAACTGAAATAATAGTCTCTGCAGAGGTCTACTTGTGTCGCGTGACACAGGACTCCAAATGTCCAATTGTGTCGCGTGACATAGGTTTACCATCTGCAGGAACTTTATAATCCAAAATCAGGAACAACAGAGCTCAATTCAAATCCCAACACAATACCAATCCAACACAGAAACAATGAATTCATGATGAATTGACCAAGGGGATGTGGATATAGGGAGATCCACACTCCCTTGACCAATAAACAACAAATACCACAAAATCACATCATGAATACCAATTGCATCAAACCAAGCTAATTAAACAGAGAGATGGTAGTTGAGACTTGATAATTGGAGGCGGATGGAGCCTAATTATCAAGTCCGGGGAGCAGATTGCAACGGAGCAAACAAACTGTAAATGAGAGATAAAGGTGAGGGAAGAGATTCGTTACCCTCGTAGTCCACGCTCCTTCAACCACTTTAGGTAGAAGGATCTTCCAATCAGCTTTCGAGGACAAATCAAAGCTCAGATTGAAACAACAATTGGACTCCAAGCGTCTGTGCATGTATATTGAACGGGCAGGGCTCTGGAAACAGGGGAAGCAGTGTTGTCGTCGGACTTGGGGAAATTGAGAGGACCGGTGGAGGCAGCTGTGGATTTGGCCGGAGAAGACGGTGGGGAAGTTGCCGGTGACTGGGTTTAGGATCGGGAATGGGGAAGGAGACGTCAATTTGGAGAGAGAGAGAGAGAGAACGGGAAGGAGCTTGGTTAAGGAAGCGGTTTGTTGTTTGGTTGAGAGGGAGCTCGGTTAGGGAGGAGGTTGAGATCGGTGATGGGTTTAGGGATGATGGATGGATGGAGCGATTGGAATGGGTGGGCGTTGATTGGAGTTGGTAGCTGTTTGGGTAGAGAGAGAGGAACGGTGGAGAAGGAGGCAATTTAGGGAGAGGAAGGTGTTTTAGGGAGGAGGAATTGGTTTGGGTGAGGTTGCCAATTGATTGGGGTGAGGAATTAGATGAAGGTTTTTGGCCGGAGAGGGAGGATTGGTGTTGGTGAAGGAGACGATTCAAGGGAGGGGGCTTGTGTTTCCGTTTAGAGAGAGAGGAGAGAGACACTGTGTGTTTACGTCTTGAGAGAGAAAGAGAGAAGGTCTGTGTGTGATGTTTGTGTCATCCCCCCTTTTGCAAATGAATAGAATTTGTATTTATAATGCTGATTGGGATTGGAATTATTTAGTCGCACGACCCAACGCTTCGCTTTTCCATGCTTCAATCTGTCGCACGACGGGACGACTCAATAACCGTTTCTGGCGCCAAAACCTGCTTCTGGAACATTCCGAGTTAATTATTTAAAAGCCCAAAGCAGTTAATTCCCTGTAGGTCCTTTTGTCCGGGAAAAATACTAAAAAACACTTCCTTCGCGAGAAACTCATAAAATGTTTCCGGAAGTCTCGGAACGGACCGGGAATTTACCAAAATGCCCCTTAGTGCAATTTTATCATTTAAAATGCACCTAAAAAGGGATCGCGAATTGGATTGGCATACTTACAGAAGGTGCGTTGTTGTGTAGATTTCCGGGATCTGAACAAGGCCAGCCCCAAAGATGACTACCCCTTGCCAAACATAGACATTCTCGTGGATGCCACTGCTAACTACGAAGTCAAATCCTTCGTTGATGGCTTTGCTGGCTACAACCAGATCAAGATGGTGAATGAACGCTCGCCGAAACAATTTTACAAAATGTTTATTTCTTTCTTTTTTGTTTGGAGTCGCCAGGCCATTTTTAAGGAAAACATTGAAAAACCTTTTTTTTGGAAGAGAAAATGGGTCCGGGGGTCAAGTTACGACGTGGGAAGAGAATATAGAGCTCACCCACGTCGCCTCTTTCGAGACTTTCAATCAAACAAGGACAAATCATTCTAAGTGTGTGTGAATCGTGTCAACAAACAATGCATGCAAATTTGGATTTCATTAATGATATTGAAACTGGATACAACTTGTGAGCCATTGAAAGGGGGACACACCCTTACAAGTGATAACTTGAATTACAAGGAAAGATTGAGACAGTCTGTCCATGGACTTTGGATGTCGTCTGACATAGGACTACCTCAGGCGAGGGATGTCGGACGACATAGGACGTCCTGGTCAGATTGCCTCTTACAAAAGGGGTGGATGTGCCACCAAAGCTAATCTAAAGCTAATACAAGGCTATTTTAATTAAGGAGAAAGCACTGTTTAGAGTCTGGAACCAATTTGGGGTTGGTTGGAGTAAATAAAGTCAAGATTGACTTTCTGTGATACAGATGTCGTATGACACAGGACATATGAGGGTGTCCTATGTCGAACGATAGTAGGTCACACCCAAATGATCTCAGACTGCCCAAACAGTGATATTAAGCTAAAATTTACACTAAACAGAGGTTGAAACTGTAAAGGGGATCAATCTGAGCTTATCTAAAGTCACTGATGCCAAACAGCTTTCTGGGACCTCTATGTCGTATGACACAGGACCTTAGGGATGTCCTGTGTCGGATGACAGAGGTGTCCTGTTTCAGTGTGCTTCAGCAGATTGATCCGACCTTACTCAAATCATGAAACCAAGCTACAATATCAACTGAAAGCAGTAGAATAACAGTAATCCGTGAGTATTATGGGAGGATCACATGGCTTTGATGACCCAATGTGAATGATCACATGTATTGGGCCATAATCATGGGAGCCATCACCTCCTAATTCAAGCAAACTCAAACCAAGATGCAAACTTTAATGCAAATAATAACACTAAATGTCTAGATCTGAAGTGAGGAGATGTGAATATTGATGATTCACATCTCCACTACCTTTATCATGCAAAATCCTAAAAATTCACATATTATCAAATGGCATAAGTAAGCAAGACAATGATGTAAATAAACAAGGTATAAACAGAGAGAAGGGGAGATTAGGGTCTACCTATTGTAGTCCATAAGGCAAAAGCACCAATAGTATGGTGTTTGCCCCTTCAAAACTCCAACAAAGTGATCACCCTTGGACTTGGCTTGGATGTGTGTGTGTGTGTGTGAGGAGGGAGGTGAGTGTGTGTTTCTCTCTCTTCTCACAAATTCGGCAGAGTAACCTTACTTCCAAAATCCCCCCTCCCTAAAATGATCAGCAAGGCCCTTTATTTATAGGCATGCTGAGAGGAACTCCTATGTCGTACGACATGGGACTTTAACTGCTTAGGGTCATCCTGTGTCGGACGACACCGGTCATCTTTAGGACAAACTGGGCCGAAGGGAGGCAGGCCCAAGAACAACATAAAAAATAAATAAACAAAATCATAGGAAGGCCCAAAATGCATTTTAAATGAATAAATGAGCCCAACACTAAATGTAACTCAAGGAAAGCATACCCAAAAAACACGAGTCCGGGTTGGGGTACTCACAGAGCCCCTCGGCGACATCACTTCCACGGGAAGTGGGGTCGTCGATAAAACGAGAATCCCGAGCCGGACAAAGACTAGCGGGAAAAAGAGAGACCAAGATGGTCGAGCGACTGGACCTTTTATGAAAAGGATTCCTACGTATCCCATGAGGGAATCAAGCCAAATCGTAGTTCGGAGAGATGGACGTTTGTGTCTGGGGGAAAGCGACCATAATGGTCATGGGGCTGGACCCTTATGAAAGGGATTCCTACGTATCCCATGAGGGAATCAAGCCGAATCGTAGTTCATCAGAGAGGTGGTGATAACGAGAGGCCACGGGCTTTGTACCCAAGAGTGATAGTTTTTTTAGGGGAGTCACCCCAAGCTTGACTGTTTCTTTGGGGAGTCACCCGAGGTTTGACTGTATTTGGGAGTCACCCTAGGATTTGACTGTATTTGGGAGTCACCCAAAAGATTGACTGTATTTGGGAGTCACCCGAGGATTTGACTGTATTTGGGAGTCACCCGAGGTTTGACTGTATTTGGGAGTCACCCGAAAGATTGACTGTATTTGGGAGTCACCCGAAAGATTGACTGTATTTGGGAGTCACCCGAGGTTTGACTGTATTTGGGAGTCACCCGAAAGATTGACTGTATTTGGGAGTCACCCGAGGTTTGACTGTATTTGGGAGTCACCCGAGGATTTGACTGTATTTGGGAGTCACCTGAGGTTTGACTGTTTTTGGGAGTCACCCGAGGTTTGACTGTATTTGGGAGTCACCCGAGGTTTGACTGTATTTGGGAGTCACCCGAAAGATTGACTGTATTTGGGAGTCACCCGAG
Source organism: Adenophora triphylla var. japonica (assembly GCA_022495995.1). Classification (NCBI taxonomy): domain Eukaryota; kingdom Viridiplantae; phylum Streptophyta; class Magnoliopsida; order Asterales; family Campanulaceae; genus Adenophora; species Adenophora triphylla. Next base: position 769,697 of record JAFEMH010000126.1, on the reverse strand, counting down.
GTTTGACTGTATTTGGGAGTCACCCGAGGTTTGACTGTATTTGGGAGTCACCCGAGGATTTGACTGTATTTGGGAGTCACTCGAGGATTTGACTGTATTTGAGAGTCACCCGAGGTTTGACTGTATTTGGGAGTCACCCGAAAGATATGATAAATGATGATGTGAATGAACGCCCTCCGAAAAAAACAACTTTCGTTTGCTTTTTTATCTTTTTTTAAAATTTTGAGTTTTGGGAGTCGCCACGCCATTTTTAAAGGAAAACATTGAAAAACCTTTTTTAAAGAGAATTTGGGTTCGGGGGTCAAGTTACGATGTGGGAAGAGAATTATGAGCTCACCCACATCGCCTCTTTCGAGACTTTCAATCAAACATTGGACAATTATAAACATTCAAAGTGTGTGCGATTTGTGTCAATAAACAGGGCATGCAAACTTGGATTTCATTGATGGCAATTCAGAAACTGGATACAACTTGTGAGCCATGACAGGGGGCCACACCCTTTACAAATGATGACTTGCATTACAAGGCAAGAGCTGAGACAGTCTGCTCAGGAAGCTCGGATGTCGTCCGACACAGGACTTCCTCAGAGAGGGATGTCGGACGACAGGAAGCCTCCTGGTCAGATTGCCTCTTACAACACCAAAGCTACTCTGGAAATTGGAACAAGATTATTTTAACTAAGAAAAGACACTATTCAGGGTCTAAGCTCAGTTTGGGGTTGATTGGAGTGAGCAAAGTCAAGATTGACTTTTAATGATACGGATGTCATATGACATAGGACACCCAAGGCTGTCCATGTCATATGACAAACCGCCTCCATCAATGGATTGCACCCAAAGAGATCTTAGGTTCCCCAAATAGTGGCGAATGAACTAAGCACTATTTAAACAAACTTTGAGTCATAAAGGGGGGTCAATCTTGGTAGATCTGAAGTACATGAAAGCTAGATAGCTTTCTGGGAACTCTATGTCGTATGACACAGGACCTCTCGAAGAGTCCCATGTCGTCTGACATAGGCAGCCTGTTTCAGAGCCCTTCAGTCAGATTGATCCCACCTTGCTCTCAATGCAAAACTAAGCTATATTATTAACTGAAAGTAGTAGAATAGTAACACTACATGAGTATTATGGGAGGATCACATGGCTTTAATGGCCAAATGTGATGAATCACATGTTTTTGGCCATTATCATGTAGCCATCTCCTCCTAACTCAAAGGAAGCTAACCAAGATGCAAACTTTAATGGTGCTAAGGCCACCAAATGTTCAGATCTGAGGTGGGGAGAAGTGAATATGGAAGATTCACCTCTCCACCACCTTTATCATGCAAAATCCCAAATATTTCACATAATATCAAGACATGTAAGCATGCAAGATGATATAGATGAATATGCAAGAGTTAATCAGAGAGAGAAAGAGGGTTTAGTGGCTACCTATTGTAGTCCACAAGGTAAAGGCACCAATAGTATGGTGTTTACCCCTTCAAAACACCAACAAAGGAAGTCTTTCTTTGGATCTTGGCTTGGATGTGTGTGTGTGTGAGGAGGGAGGTGAGTGTGTGTGTATGAGAGAGAGAGTGAGTGTTGATTTTAGCAGAGTGCCTTTACTTGCCAAAAGTCCCCCTTTTAAAATGATCAGCCATGCCCTTTATTTATAGGCATGCTGATGGGAGATCCCATGTCGGACGACAGAAAGTTTCCACCGCCTTGGGGTCGTCCTGTGTCGGACGACACCGTACATCTTTGTGACAACTTGGGCCGCAGGAAGGCAGGCCCAATGGATCAAGGAATGAATGGATTATTTTGGGTTCAAAATGCTTTTTAGCAAATAATATGAGCCCAAAATTAATGCCAATCATGGAGAGCGGACCCAAAACACGAGTTCGGGTCGAGGTACTCACAGAGCCCCTCAGCGACGTCACTTCTACGAGAAGTGGGGTCGTCGATAAAATGAGAATCTCGAGCCGAACACTAACGGCGGGGAAAGAGATGACCAAGATGGTCAAGTGGCTGGACCTTTTATGAAAAGGATTCATACGTATCCCGTGGGGGAATCAAGTCGAATCGTAGTTCAACAAGATGGACATTTGTGTCCGGGGGAAAGCGACCATAGTGGTCATGTGGCTGGACCTTTTATGAAAAGGATTCCTACGTATCTCATGAGGGAATCAAGCCGAATCGTAGTTCAACAAAGAGGTGGCACTAAAGAGAGGCCACGGGCTCAGTACCCAAGAATGACTGTTCCAAGGGGAGTCACCCCGGAGATTGACTGTTCTAAGGGGAGTCACCCCGAAGGTTGACTGTTCCAAGGGGAGTCACCCCGAAAGATTGACTGTTTCAAGGGGAGTCACCCCGAAGATTGACTGTTCCAAGGGGAGTCACCCCGGAGATTGACTGTTCCAAGGGGAGTCACCCCGGAGATTGACTGTTCCAAGGGGAGTCACCCCGAAGATTGACTGTTTCCAAGGGAGTCACCCCAAAGATTGGATCGCTCCAAGGGAGTCACCGAAGATTGACTGTTCCAAGGGGAGTCACCCCGAAGATTGACTGTTCCAAGGGGAGTCACCCCGAAGATTGACTGTTCCAAGGGGAGTTACCCCGAAAGATAGACTGTTCCAAGGGGAGTCACCCCGAAGATTGACTGTTCCAAGGGGAGTCACCCCGAGGATTTGACTGTTTTTCTTTGGGAAGTCACCCGCGATTTGACTGTTTTTGGGAGTCACCTGCATTTTGACTTTTTCTTTGGGAGTCACCCGCGATTTTGACTTTTTCTTTGGGAGTCACCCGCGATTTTGACTTTTTCTTTGGGAGTCACCCGTGATTTTGACTTTTTCTTTGGGAGTCACCCGCGATTTTGACTTTTTCTTTGGGAGTCACCCGCGATTTTGACTTTTTCTTTGGGAGTCACCCGCGATTTTGACTTTTTCTTTGGGAGTCACCCACGAATTTGACTTTTTCTTTGAGAAGTCACCCGTGAATTTGACTTTTTCTTTGCGAGTCACCCGCGATTTGACTATTTTTCTTTGGGAAGTCACCCGCGATTTTGACTTTTTCTTTGGGAAGTCGCCCGCGAATTTGACTTTTTCTTTGGGAGTCACCCGCGAATTTGACTTTTTCTTTGGGAGTCACCCGCAATTTTGACTTTTTATTTGGGAGTCACCCGCAAATTTGACTATTTTTCTTTGGGAAGTCGCCCACGAATTTGAGAAAGACTGAGGGACGGGTGTATTTACCCAAATGAAATGATGAATAATGATGATAGACAGTCGCGAGGGACTGGGAAAATGGAAAAGAATATCACCCCTTTCTGGAACGCCTATGTCGTCCGACATGGGGCTTTCCCCAAACTGTTTTAATTAAAACAGTTAGGTCGTAAGACAGAGTGTTTGAAACAGGAACAGTTGCCGAGTTGAGAGAGCAAAGAGAAAAGAGAAATTGAAATCATTGTCCGAGAGGAGGAAGCTCGTCGATCGGAACAAACGGAAGAAATTTCCGGAGGGGAATGGGCTCTATCCGAGCCTTGATTTGCATACTTCCACCGCGGAGCGAATGGGGGTAAGTATTTCAAACCATCAACTCTTACCTTTTCTTTTTTGAAGTTGGATTTCTAGGGCTCGAGATAGAATTTGGGAAAAATCGCACCCAAAAAGAAATTGCATGCTATAGAATGAAATGCATTAGCTTGAAATCCGAAAAGATTTTTTTTGCGATTTTAGAGATCGAAAATGCACACAAGTAAAAGAATGCACACACCCTTATGAGTATGTTCTGATACCTGTGTTGTGCTTACCTGCAGGCTTTGCGGACCAAGGGGTCCCCTGAGGCTATTGCCACGATTTGGGGCTTTCTTCCTGGTTCCTATGATCTGCCCGACAGTCCCAAGGGCTTGATATTTGCTGCTGGCCTCTGCCCATTCTTTACTGCCGTCGGAGAGTTTGGGGACATGCCTAGGAGCGTGGAGCTGGTCAGGGCCTTTAGGCAGTACTGGTGGGACTCTACCCACACTTTTCATCTGTCTTGGGGAGAGTCCACCATCACTCCCTATGATTTCACCGCCATCACTGGTCTGCGGTTCACAGGCAGACCTATCTTTTCTGAGGAACCTGGTGTCCTGAGTCCGGATGCCATTAGAGTACTGACTGGCCTGACCCTTCGCCCGAAGGGCAATGGGGTCCCACTGGCGGACTTGCATTCGACTTTGATGCAGCAGTGTCGTCTCTTCTCTGAGGGTGTTGCTACAGTCACGGCGGAGCAGTTGGCGAGAGCGTTTGCCTGGGCTGGATTCTTCGATACCCTGTTCTGTAATGCCTCCACTATGGCATTGACTCTTCTGCTGGAGCCTCTTCGGGACTGGAGCCAAGTCTCCACCTTTTCATGGGGCGAGGCCGGCTTGGCTCAGGTGTATAGAGCCTTGGATGAGGTGAGCAGGGGCACGGTGACCTCTTTAGACTGCTATCAGACTGTTCTGGAGGTATGCTCTTTTACTTTTTGCGCATTGACTGTTGCATTGCCTTTTCTGTCATCATTTGTTACTGCTGCTGCACACTGAAAGTTTCTTGTCTCTGATTTTAAGGTGTGGGCCTATGAGATCTTTGGCTGTTATGCTTGGGCTGTGGCTAACGGGATCGCCACAGATTTGTTCCCTGCCATCCGCCGGTGGACCTTCAGGGCTAGGCAGAGCAGGAGAGTGGATGGGGCAAAGCCCCAAAGGACGGCCTGCTACGAGGACACCATGGTTGCCTTGAGGGGCACCCCTACTAGGTTGAGACTGTTCCCTTGGCATGGTAGGTACGGTGAGGATGCTGTTGGTGATGCCGCTTTGGTGACTAGGATGAGGAGGCTTTTGATCGGCTTGGAGGGCGATCCCTTGTACTTGGGAGAGAGGGTATACAGGTAGCATGGATATGGTGCAGCCGCTCACGTTCCTCACGATCCTCTTGAGGGGATTTGGTATACCCGGGCTCTCCCTGACTTGGAGCGCTTGCGGACGGGTATTGATGCTGCTGAGCTGTCGGATGATGGAGACTACGGCCAGTTCGTCTTTACTTAGCTAGTGACTCCTCAGGTCATGGCTGCTAGGAGGGCAGCGGGGGTGCAGATACCGACGCCTCTCCGATTCTTTGAGTATGAGACTGAGGGTGTCATTCGCTGCTCCTCGTTCGACATGTCTGAGACTCATCCCCATCTACGACTTCCCCGCGGGACTACCTCTGTGAGCATTATTTTCTTTTCTGCTTTGTTCAAGCCTTTTACTGTTTTACTGCCTGTATTCACTGTTTCTGACTGCCTCTTTTGTTTTCATTAAACAGGTTTCAGCCAAGACTTACAGGGTGGTGGCCAAGGCGTTCACTGGGGCCGTGAAGATGCTGCGCCAATTTCAGAAGAGCGCAGAGCATTGGAAGGGGAGATGCAGCTCCTAGCCTGGTGACGTCGTGCCTCCCAAGAAGAGGCATAGGATGACTTTAGCTCCTTCTAGCTCACAGGCGGGTGGGTCGAGTCAGCAGCCCCAGCCTGACGATGATGGTGGCAAGGATGATCCTTATCAGCCCCCTTTCTCCACAGTACCCGAGTGGCACGGATAATATGGCGAGCCTCGGCCTTGGGCCTTATATGAGAATGATGATGGCTCTGACGGTGAGATCCATGAGGTACAGGAGGGTGGCGGCGATGGCCAGGAGCAGAGCGACTCTAAGGAGGAGGTAGGCAGCGGCTAGGACGACAGCGACTCTGAGGAGGATGATTCCGAGCAGGATTGATCATGGCGTCCCCTTTTTCTCATGCTTTGGACCCATTAGGGATAGAGAGAGAAAATGCATGCACTATTTTATTGCTTTTGGATTGTAAAACAACTATTTTTTGCATTTTGTATTTTAACAACTAAAGCATTTACTTATTTGTATATTTGCTTGTTCATATGCACAAGTCCGTCCCAAGAAAGGCACAAAATGGTGGCTTTTGATGTGATTGGGTATTTTTTGTGATTTTGCACGTATTGGGTGACGTTTATGTGTCTGTGGGGGTGTTGGGTATGCCGGATCCTCTCCCATGGGCATGGTGAGTGAAGTGGAGTGTATACGTATGGTTTTTGGATGTTTTGGACAGGTTTGGGCAGGTTTTGAGCAAGCATTGGGTCAACGAGGGATTGCTGCAGTTGCTGCTGCTGCTGGTGTCTGATGGGGCTTCCCATGTTGTCCGACACAGGACCTCATGGGTCAATCCCATGTCGTCCAACATGGAGATTCTGAGGGACAGGTTTCTTGGTCAGCAAGCCCCAGCACTTTATGAAAGGCAGACTAGTAAAAAGCACATTCCAGCAGTCAAAGCAGACTTCAAACTAGTCTTCCACCCCAAAATTAGCCCCAAGATTCGATTTTTGACCCGGAATGGAGCATTACAATGACAAATCCAAAATCAAGGAGCGCCAATTTCACTCTGATCTCATCAATCTAACTCGCCGCCATTATAGCAACAATAGGAGGGTTATCAACCAACGATATGGGTTGAGATGCCTTTGGGCACTGAAGGAATGGGCGGTAGATTGGAATCTTCTCCGGGCCGCATCCAGATATTGGGACCGCGAGAGGCATGTCTTTACCCTCTCGTATAATGACCTTACGCCCACTATTGAAGAGTTTCGGGCACTGACTGGGGGAGCTGAGTTCAGAGATGCAGTCTTCCCGCGAGATGCACGACCCTTGACTGAGCAGCTGGCCGATTTCTTGGGATTTCACATAGAGCAGGTATCTGATCTGATTCTCGACCTGTATTTCATTGACCTGGCCCAGATAGCCCGATTGGCTGTATCACGTCCAGAGCTGTTTGATCTATCCACGGCCATGGACATTTTCATGCTGATTATGATCTCCCTATACTGCTTTTCATGCTGATTATGATCTCCATATACTGCTTTTGTGAGTATGATGGGGTATGTTCCGGCTTGCTGCTAGAGGTTGTCAGGCAGATGCGGGGTTACCGAGGCACCACATTGACTGAGATCCGACCCGGGCAGGGAGAGAGAGACGTAGTACCCATTTTACTGGCAGAGACATATCATGGGATGGACCGACTGGCTGGAGGGTCATTATACATAGGACGCGACAGCCCCAGTCTCTTATCATTATGGCTCTTTGAGCGGTTGGGACTTATTTCCCCACTACCCGCAGGGCAGACTGCAGCACCCTGGGTTACACAGCAGAGGCGAGTGGCTCCGGAGGCTTCGCAGGAGAGCTGGCAGAGGCGATTGGCCAGGTATACCACCATGGATATTCAGTATTGGGTTCCCGGATGGAGGCTCGAGACCGTGAGCGGCAGACATGATGATTCTGTTGTTGTGAGGCTGCCGGGATTACACTTTTCGTCATTTAACATCCCTTACTCGTTTTGAGGCAGTATGGGTACCCACAGCAGGTTATTGGCGGGTTCAGAGAGCAGATGGCCCGGGATACCGCTCCTCTTGACATGACTGACGGCCAGACTATCAGATTTTTTGTCAGGGCCTTTTCGAGAGCAGCTTTTCCCACTCACACATTGATACGGAAGACCCGGGGTATCACATATTTGTCCACCTTGTATCTCATTTGGTATGGGGAGCAGATGGGACTGGTTTAGCAGACCATTGAGGCATATTGTCGAGGGACCCGAGGAGGAGATCAGACTAGCCGGGAGTTACGTGATGCCGAGGCGCTGACTGACTCAGACAATGTGATCGATGATCCGGCAGCAAATTTTGAGAGACTCGTGGAGAGGAGGGCCAAGATGAGGGATGACCCTGAGGTTATAGCCCAGAGGACCGCTTTGAGAGAGGAGAGGGCTGCCCAGGCGGCACTGAGAGCTCCCAGATTGGTTGACTCACCGACTTGTATCTTTCCTGAGCCGAGACGACGGGAGATAGATCTGTTTAGGATAGCTAGGCCAAATACCTCCCGAGGACCGAGGAAGAGGAAGAAGAAGAATGCTAGTTCGGGAGTGGGAACGAGTGGCTAGGATTAGGTGACCGGTCATTGTATCCCTTATTGCCAACACATACAGTCTAGACGTACTTTTAAAAGATGTACTTTTGCTTAAGTTAATGAGTCGAGAGTAGACCGTGCTTGAACTCATCAATGAATGTATTAATGTAGTGAAAGTTGAAATTACTTTAGAACTTAATCAAGACACATTTTGGTAATCACAGAATATCACTGTTGACAGGATTTGGTGATTTTTATGATTTTTAGACCGAACCGCGAACGGTTGCCTACGTTCCCCTTTTACAAAATGGACTAAGGGGCTCAGGTCTCCGTAGTTCGACCCAATTAATTTGTGTTTAAGAATGGGATAGATAGAAGGGGGACAAGTGGTGCAACCCTGTTTTTTACCTAGACCGCCCGTTTTTAGGGTTATCAGTCTAGTTGGGTATATTCTTTAGCACCGAGCGTGCCCTTTGTTTTGCACCTGACTGCCTTTTGAGAGGTTTTCGCCTCGTCCTGGGTACATTATTTTCGCACTTTTATTATTTTTTTTTTCTTTTCTTTTTTTTTTTTTTTTTTTTTTTTTTTTTAGAAAAGGGGAGACTCGATTCAAACATAATAGCGGCGCAGTTTGTCGCCATTCACCGGGTGCATGAAGGGATTACCATCCAAATCTGTCAACTTCATTGCTCCACCAAAAAAGATCTCCTTCACCAAATACGGGCCCACCCAGACTGGCGCCCACTTGGCCAATGGACTGAATTGGTTCGGTGGTTTCTCTTTTAAGACCAAATCACCCACCTTAATGTCGCGGGGATGTACCTTCTTGTCAAAGGCCCTAGCCATACGCTTCTGATAAGCCCGGACGTGCTCCATCGCCTTAAGTCTTCGCTCATCTAGAAGAGTTAACTCGTCATGTCAACTCTGAAGCCAGTCTATCTCGTTGACCTCGTTTTCAAGCAGAAGCCGAAGAGAGGGTATCTCTAATTCAATGGGCAAAACGACATCCATTCCATATGTCAAAGCGAACGGGGTTTCACCAGTGGCTGTTATTACTGAGGTACGATAGCCCCATAATGCTAAGTGAAGTTTCTCAGGCCAATCCCGGCTCTTTTCGGCCATTTTGCGGATGATCCTCTCTAGGTTATTGTTCGCGGCCTCGACAACACCATTGGTTTGAGGGCGATAAGGGGAGGACTTATGTCGCTTGATCCTGAAATCTGCAAGCAGTCTATCGGTGTCTCCCTCGAAGTGTGAACCATTGTCAGAAATAATCTCATTCGGAACTCCATACAGGCACAAAATGTTCTCTTTTATGAAACGGGCAACCTTTTTGGAGTTGAGGACCTTGTAGGATGCTGCTTCGACCTACTTGGTGAAATAATCGACAGCAACCAACACAAATTCGTGCCCGTTACTACTGGCAGGAGTTATTTTTCCAATAAAATTGATTCCCCACATTGCGAACGGCCAAGGAGTGCTCATACAGTAGAGATCATGGGGAGGTATATGATTGAGGTTGGAGAACCGCTGACATTTGTCACAAGTCCGCACGAACTGAATACAATCAGTCTCCATGGAGATCCAATAATAGCCCATCCTGAGTATGCTGAACATCAAAGCTCGGGCGTTCATATGTGGCCCGCATGCACCACCATGGACTTCCTCCATGACCTTTTTAGCTTTAGACCTGCTGATACAGAGCAAAAGTGGTCCTCGGTGTCTTTTCTTCCACAAGTCATCTCCCAGAATAACATAATGTGCAGACAGCCTCTTCAAAGCTTGCAAGCTTTTGGCGCGAAGACCCTCTTTCAGCCTGCCATCCTCTTCTGTCGGGAAAGAGGCTTCGCCATGCTTAAGATATTGGAAGATCAGGCTATACCACAAGTCATCGATCTTTTCCAGTTCAATCTGACAATAGTAGGCAGGGTTTTCACGCCTCCCAACCCTGAATGGCTTTACCGACTTTCCCTCTGGAATTTCTACCAAGGAGGCTAAGGTGGCCAGGGCGTCTGCGAACCTGTTCTTGTCCCGGGGTAGATAATGGAACGTGACCTCCTTAAATTGGTTGATCAGATCCTCCATATAAGCGTAGTACATTTCCAAGTACTGGTCCACGGTTTTCCACTTATTGGATACCTGATTGATGATTAGCTGGGAATCTCCATATACCTCCAACTCTTCGACATTTCTCTCCAAGGCTGCCTCGAGGCCGGCTATATAAGCTTCATATTCCACGGCGTTTTGGTAGTCGGGAAATTCAATTTGATAGCATTGGGGGTGTGCACATCTTTCGGGTCCACCAACACCATACTGAAATTACCCGATCTTTTTCGCGCGCGGGGACGCGGAAAAGGCGGTTGTCTTTCGCGGAGGGTTGTGTCTGAGACCTCGCTTCATGGGAAGGAATAATGAGGAGTCGCCACGCAGTTTTTGTATTTTGAGCCCAAAACTTTGAGAAATGGCTTTTGAAAAGGGTGTCGTTTTTATTGGTAGCAAAAACTTAGGATAAGGCTTTTGAAAACGGGGATCATTTTTATTGGTAGCAAAAACGAGTAAAAAGCTTTGAGTACCAGAGATTGTTAGGTTCGGAGGTCATGTTATGTTTTGGGAAGAGTATTACGAGATCACCCAAAACGCCTCGCATGATGAGTCTTTCTACCTTTCTCGAAAACGTGCGTGTGTGTGTGTGTGATTTTGAAATGGGTGCTTGAAGGACAAGCTTAATCTTGGTTTGAATGTCAAACATTGATTAGGTGACTTTATTGAAAAGACGAGCGTTTGCGTGGCAAACGTCGGTTTTGAGATGGAAATGAGCGTTTGCGTGGCAAACGTCGATTTTGAACGGGACGAGTCATTGTTAACGATTTTTACGGGAAAAAACGTATTAAATGATTTTAAGTGTCAAATGGCGGCTTTTAGTTTGAAAGATGAGCGTTTGTGGGCCAAACGTCATTTTGCGCGTTTTGAAAGAGAGTTCGACGGACGAACTCCGGTTTTGAACCGGGCATTACATTGTTAACGATTTTACGGGAAAATGCGTATTAAATGACATGCGATCAACGAATCGAGTTGCGATTCGGACTTTGAAAAGTAAATACTATCAACGATCCAAACGGGTCGGACTTGTAAATGACAGTATTTAAAGCAGTGTCAACGGAATCAAACGATCCGGAATCGTAAATGACGATCAACGAGGCCAAACGGCTCGGAATGGTAAATGACGATCGACAAGCCAAACGGCTCGGATTTGATAAATGACGATCGACAAGCCAAACGGCTCGGATTTGATAAATGACAGAAAGTAAACGACAATCAACGGATCGATCGATTCGGACTTGTAAATGACAGAAAAAGTAAATGGAACGGGGTCGGAACGCCGTTTTAACCCGTGATTACTTCTCTTACGAGAAGAGAAGAGGATCGAGGGGCTAAAACGTATCGAACCCCGTTAGACGGAGGCGTCTACATTTCAGTAACGGCGTTCGAAACGGTTGTGGCGACTGGCGCGTAAACCGAGACGGAACGAGAGATTTAGAGAGAGGGAGTTATACCTATGGCTAGGGTCGACTCCTTTGGCTCGGAAGGTGTGTACGGGACACGGAAATTGGTTCGAAAGGTTGTTTCGAAGGTGTAGGGAGCATATTTGATCGAAATACGAAGGTTTCACGCGAATCGAGACAAAACGGGAGCTCGGAAGGGGTGAAAATGGCTTGTGTCGTGAGTGAGAGTGATTTTGGAGTAAATTTTTTTTTTTGCCTTTGACAAAGAACTTCTATTTATAGGGTGAAAATTGCAGTAGGAGTCCGGACGGACTTGGACTGAATCCAGGGGGTTTTGGGTATTTTGGAAATCTGGGGGACTTGCTGGCAATTTTATGAAAAGTGCACAGGGAGTCCAGCCGGACTAGGCTTGCAAACCAAGGGTATTTTGGTCTTTTGGCCTTGATTTGTGATTGAAGAGTGACTAGAGGGAGGTGGCATGTGTGCCACGTGCCCCCTGAGTCACCAGCTGAGGTGGCATCTTGTCCTCGGGTCCCGCTTTGTCCGTTTTTTAAATAACAAACCGGAAAATGTCCGAAACGCCCGAAAAGTGCCTAAAGTGCGTTTTTCAGTGGAAAGCCATGCTTTTAACGTGTGATGACACGTGTTAAGTAGGCTTCGACGTCGGGATGCTCTGGGGCATTCCTGTGACGTCTCGATGGCTTGACAACGGGGAGTTTAACGAGTTCCGCTAACCCGAGCGGGCCGCTTAACGGATTTCGGTTAACTTTCCGACGGATTTGACGATCCGGATTTGGGTACTTACAGCTAGCCCTCGGCGACGTCACTCCGAAGGAAGTGGGTCGTCGAAAAAGATAAGGATCCAAATCGGATGCCTTACTTTGAAAGAGACCCGCGGTCACCGGCTGGACCCTTAGCGAAAAGGATTCCTACGTATCCCGAGCAGGAATCAAGCCGATCGTAGTTCGAAAGGGGCAAGGGCCGCGCGTGGGGACCTTGACCTGAGCGAGACTGTTAGGAGGCGTCTAAACCTGGGATTTCTGAAACTTTCGAGGGCGTGTGGCGCCTCAAACCGGAGCTGCTGAAACATACGAGGGCGTGTGGCACCTCAAACCGGAGATGCTGATACTGACGAGGGCGTGTGGCGCCTCAAACCGGAGTTGCTGAATCATACGAGGGCGTGTGGCGCCTCAAACCGGAGCTGTTGAATCATACGAGGGCGTGTGGCGCCTCAAACCGGAGATGCTGATACTGACGAGGGCGTGTGGTGCCTCAAACCCGAGTTGCTGAATCATACGAGGGCGTGCGGCGCTTCAAACCGGAGCTGTTGAGGATATGCTTATCCTGGGACGAAGGCGTTCGTGCCTTGGGTACTGGGCTTATTGCTGCTGCTATGCTTATCCTGCCGGGGATAGGGCGACAATGATGAGGACGGTTGTGCTAAACTGGCGTTATTAACAACACGGAAGGGTTGATGCTTCTTCTTTGGAATCCTGCTGGGGATGAGCGTTCGGGCTTACCTTGATGGCCGAAGAGGGATTGTTGTGCGGGCTTACCTTGATGGCCGCTGAGGTGGAACGATCGGGCTTACGACTGGCGGCCGGGGAGATGAATGTTCACTTGCTGAAGTGAAAAGATGTTCGGGCTTACGAGGATGGCCGAAGAGGGATTGTTGCAAGACGTTCGTGCCTTGGGATTCGGGCTTATTGCAGTTGCCAACGATCGAATAGCGAAGGTCTCGATAGGAGAGCAAGGGTAGGGATTGACTGTTTAAAGTCGGATCGTGAAAGGTACATTTGAAATGATGGTGATAGAAATTTAACGTCCTGGAGACGAGATCGAAACCGATGTCCGGAGACGGGATTGATTTCGTCTGATTGAATTTAACGTCGAGACGAGCGTTAGTGAAAACTAATCGAGAATTTAACGCCTGGAGACGAGCGTTAGTGAAAACTAATCGAGAATTTAACGTCTGGAGACGAGCGTTAGTGAAAACTAACTGAGAAATTTAACGGCTGGAGACGAGCGTTAGTGAGGACTAACTGGAAATTTAACGTCTGGAGACGAGCGTTAGTGAGGACTAACTGAGAATTTAACGTCTGGAGACAAGCGTTAGTGAGGACTAACTGAGAATTTAACGTCTGGAGACGAGCGTCAGTGAAAACTAACTGAGAAATTTAACGTCTGGAGACGAGCGTTAGTGAAAACTAACTGAGTTTATCCTCGGGGGATGGGGTGTTAGAAACGTCTAACTGGAAAATTTTATACTTTTGGGGAGGCCCAAAAGAGGTAAAATTGGAATTGCCAAAAGCTGAGGGGCAAAATTGGAAAAAACCTTTTCTCGGTGCGCAAGAGTCCCACTGACTTTTACTGAATTTGACCAGGTTGTTTAAATCGCCGAGGCAGGAGAGAAAATGGCCATTTTCTTCCATTGTTGCCGGCGAGAGAGGAGAGAAAAGAGAGAAAAATCCGACCCAAATTGCAAGGTTTGCTCGAATTTGTGAGGGAAAATTGCTATGGAAGGCGAAGGAGGACCAATGGCTCGTCATGGAAGGACCGATGACGAAAGAACACGGTTGGTTCGGACCATTCGAACCACTACTCTTCCATTGAATCCGGCGGAGTTTTACCCGGCTAGGGACCGACACAACTCCAAGGGAGGGATCGAGAGACAAGTAAGCTTCCTACAAATTCCATTAATTTTAAGAATGTGCATTCTTTAAATGTTAGAAATTTGCTAGGAATGAACTTAGGGATTTTGGTGCCCGAATTGGGGCTTTTGACTTTGCCATGAATTGTTGTCGAAATTGACTAGGATGTAGTTCAATTGACACTATGGGTGGATGACATAAAAATTTTGGTTGCAAAATTCCATGTCTAGATGCATTTTCCAAAATTAAAGTAGCTTTAATTCGGGACGGAGCGAAATTTTCGAAAAGTTCGAAAGAGTTTGAAAGTTCCGGTTTCGACGGAGTTTTCGAAAGATTTTGAAAGTTCCGGATTCGACGGAGTTTTCGAAAGATTTTGAAAGTTCCGGATTCGACGGAGTTTTCGAAATGTTTTGAAAGTTCCGGATTCGACGGAGTTTTCGAAATGTTTTGAAAGTTCCGGATTCGACGGAGTTTTCGAAAAGAGAGATACTTGAAATGAATGAGAACTGTATCTGCATTGCATCCTTTTGACATGCGTTCGTGCATTCGTTGATGTTGCTTCTGTACTTGACGTATCTTTGTCTTGTTCGCCTGCAAGGGATAGGGGAGGTTGATACTCACAACCAGAAGAGCTGGGGTGCCTTTGAGGCAGTGAGAGCGTTGTGGGATCTCATCCCGGACGTAGCTCGAGAGGGAGAGAGGAGTCCGATGCAGCTGGTGCTTGACTCCGGGTTGGCTGGGTTCATCGGCCGTGCCGCGACACTCGATACGCCGAGGGGCGTGTCCACGTACGTTGCTTTGAGCGAGTACCGGTGGGATACGACCCACACTTTCCATTTCGTATGGGGAGGCGACGGTGACTCCTACTGATTTCGCTGCCATCACTGGGTTGCCGACTTATGGCAACACGCTGGTGTGGGTTGACGGTTACACCCCGGAGCAGTTGTCTGATCTGCTGGGTTTTGATATCACTGATGCCAGGGGCTTAGGCATTAGATATAGGCCGATGGAGAGGCACCTGGAGGACGGTGTCGAGGCTTACTTGGCTGGATCATTGAGGATGACCGCGGAGCGCCTGGCTCGAGGGTTCCTTTGGTTTGCTTTGTCGGCGACTTTGTTCCCGACTTCTGATACATCTTTTCACTTCCCTTTGCTCGGGTTGCTGACAAATCTGGATGCCGTGAGGGGCTTTGCATGGGGGGAGGCTGGACTGGCCGAGCTCTATCATTCCCTCGGACAAAGTTCTCACGGGAGAGGAGCACTCCTTTAGCCGCTTCACGCCCGTCTTGGATGTAAGTTTACGTACTTTTTCTCTTCCTTGCCTCTTTTATGTACTCGTATGTATCTCGCTTGGTAGCCGACATAACTTTCCATTGACTTGGCGTGTCCGGTGCTATGAGGTGTTCAACCCGCAGATTGGGACATCAAGGAGCCGTACCGACCTCTGTTCCCTGCCATGCTGGTTTGGCAGAAGAAGGCGAAGAGGGCGGTCTCGTCGAGAGTTGGCACTCGGGTGTCATACGAGGAGGTGTCTCGGGCGCTGAACCGGGAGTTCTCCGAGGGGATTCGATTGACCTGGTGGAGTAGGTTCGATCATGTCGCGGTGCAGATTGCTAGCGAGGTGACGCGGCGGAGGAAGCTCCTGGTGGGACTTCATAGCGATGCTATGTATCTGGGGGAGAGGGTTACTCGTCAGCACAGGCCGGGGGCCATTCCGTTGGTGCCGGTGGATCCTCCTATGTACATGCAGCATCCTCGGGAGATGCCGGCGGAGGAGCTGGAGATGTATCTGCAGGGCGTGTACTACACCGAGTATATCATAGCGGGGGCCGCCTATGATACCTTCCTGAGGATGAGGCTGAGGAGCCCGCAGGTGCAAAGACAGGGGGGGAGAGTTCCCTGGAGGTCCTCGAGATCTTCCGATCCCACGCGCTAGGCTGGCGTACGAGGGGTTGGACGGTTCGCGCAGGCGACCGGTGATCCCGCTCCCAGATGAGCCGAGACCACGATACAGGGTTGACCCTAATGCTTCGGTGGGCACTTTTTTGATTTTCTGCACTTGATAGTAGCATTCTGCAAAAGTTGCATCTGTACTTTCTGCTTGCTTTCGATGACCTTCCCGGTTTGCAGTGTCCGGCCGTACGTACAACGATGCCGTGCGAGGCCGGTGGACGGGTGGTCCGCCTACGCTAGGAGACTTGTGGACTTCATGCGGTGCAATTCCTGAGGAGCGTGGATGTCCGTGAGCGGGGGCCGTCTAGGCCGAGAGGTTCGCCGCTCCCACAACCGGTGGGGAGGACTTTGCACAGGATTTGGCGCGCTCGCGGCGGAACGGCTGGCTTTGGAGCTCCTTCTTCTTCGCGCCGGGCCCGAGAGAGGGGAGTCCTCGAGTTCGCATACGCCGAGGAGGCCTTTCGCATATTCCCTACTGAGGAATTTGGCGAGTTCTCGTTTGCGACGGATCCCAGCGGCGGAGCAAGAAGGCCGAGCGCTCGGATGACGAGCAGGACTCGGAGTAGTCCTTTGTACTGCTTTCTTCTTTTTTTTTTGTACCGTCTGGAACGATTTGATTTGTACTGTATTTGTAAAAAGGCGCCCGTGGGGCGGAACCTGTACTTGGCATATTTATTCTGTGACCACCTTCTGTTATTTTCGGCAAATAAGCAAATAGGTTAATCAAAAATAAATAAAAAGACGAGAAATGCATTAAAAATTGAACGGGTCAAAAATTAAGCATGCATGCACTGTTTTTTAATTATTAGCACTGTTGCACGAGCCCGGGGCGGAAGGGATATTGATATTGGTTGAATGAAATCAGGGGCAGGCACGCAGATTTCATAGGGGTGAACAGGCATGGTTTGGAAATGTTTCCAATTTAGGGGCAATGGCCGCAGAGTTGACCAAGTCAATCGCAGAGGAGTCCTACGGACTAGAAGTGAATTTCCGCATTCCTTAAATTGCAGCTTCACTTTGCAATTGGTAAGAAAACCGCGCATTGCTTGGTTCATCCGGCTGAATTCCTCTCAAACTTCTCAAGGTTTCCTTCACTTTCGACATGGCTCCCTTTCCCAAGTTACCGTCTCTGATGCAAGAGCGGTATTTGGACAACTTTCGCCGTGGGTACGGAACCACACGAGGCGTAATAAAAGGTTTTTCGAAGGTCGTTATGGAATGAAATCTGCTTTGGGCTTTGAAGGAGCTCATGCCAGATTGGGATCTTTGAGAGCCGCGTCTCGGCTCGGGACGCACGGAGGAATGTGTACAGCTTTTCGTACAACGAAATCACTCCTACGTTTGAAGATTTCCGGGCCATTCTCGGGAGGACCCGAGACGGACAGCCTAGTTCTTCCGTATGCCGGTGGCATGGCCACCGCTGAGAAGCTAGTGTCTTTGCTTGGTATCTCGCCGGAGAAGCATACGGGATGCCGATACAGATACCGATTATGTTGACTTTTCGGACCGCCCGAAAGATTTGCCGGAGCCGAGGGGAGCGTCTTTCGTGGGACGCGTTTGCTCGTGCGCGATCGCTACTCGTTCTCACGTTCACGTCTGGGTGTGTGCCATCACAAAGGTAATCGGACCCGGTGAGGCAAAGGCCGAACGGGGAGACATCGTGCCGCTGGTCTTAGGCGAGACGTTCCCGGGCATAGGTCGGATGGCGACCGGTAGCCGATACATGTGGGGAGGGAGTCCCGCTATGCTTACCATGTGGCCGAGGGAGAGATCGCAGATGATGCCCGAGGTGCCAATGTCTTGTGACGCTGGGTCCTTCTCTCGACGTCCTTCCGGTGATAGGGGGTAATCAGCCGAGCCGGAGCTCGGATGGCCGACTTTGCACGCATCACTTGCGATGGTGGGTTCCCCACTGGAAGTTACAGACTTGTAGGACCACTCAGAGGGTCTCGTTGGTTGTCGAGTGCCGGGCCGTCTCTGCACGTCTTTCTACATTCCATCGTTGGTTCCGCGGGCAAGACGGGCCGGAGCAGTGCCACCGACGGATTTGAGTTATGCCGCTACCTTCGAGGTGGGATCTCGCGGATGGAAGATCCTTCGACGCTATTGTTGCTCACACGCCGGTGGCAATACACGTCATTTCCTCGCTGTGGTTCTCCTTCACCGAGAGAGGGCACTGCTCGTCGACGCAAAGATCCGGACCGGTACGAGGAGTGTATGGGGGAGACACAGTTGTCTATTTTGTGGAGACGGAATGAGCTGTTGGGTGATGATCACCTGGACAGCTCGACCATGAGGAGGACTGAAGCAAGGGCAAACCCTGGGAATCGTACTAGCAATGCCATGGCTGATTATGTGACCAGTGCTGATCGGGCGGCCAATCAGAGCACTGTTATGATGGCTCGAAGCGAGGCAGCTCGAAATAGAGCTAGGGAAGGGGCTGCATTGATAGCCACAGGCTTGACGGAGGCGTCGGGAAGGGTCCCTGAGCCAGGTAGAAGGACTACCGGAATATTTCCCGTGAAGGTGAAGAACACTCGCCGGGGAAAAGGGAAGGGGAAGAAGGATGAAGGACCAAGTACGGGAAACTAGGTTGACCTTGCTGTCCAGAGTATCCACCCATTGTCATTGCAGACACATTAACTGATTAATGTTTTATTTTAGTTTTGCTAGCGTGTAGCGAGTCAAGAGTTGACCGTGCTTGAACTCATCAAAGATTGTTTTAACCGTAATGAATTTGTAGGTTAAATGACAAGAGTTTTTCGAAACACAAGCAATTGATGCTTATTGTATTTTTTTTGTTTTTGAGACCGAACCAATGATGGCTGCCTACGTTCCCCTTTTACAATTGGACTAAGGGGCTCAGGTCACCGTAGTTCGACACTTTTAGGTGAAATTGAGAAAACGAAGACAAAAGGAGTGCGACTGCTTTTTTACCCGGATCATTAGCTGAATGTATCCAAATGGGTATTACTCTTTTAGCACTCTTAATTTACTAAGGGGGACAGTGTATGGGGAAGGGGAGTTGACTCATGCTCTTCCTCAAACGAAGTATCTGCGGAGCTTGCTTCCGTTCACGGGGTTCACGAAAGGGTTTCCGTCCAAATCTGCTAGCTTCATGGCTCCTCCGGAGAAGATTCTTTGTACCACGAACGGTCCTATCCAAGTAGGCTCCCACTTTCCGAGGGGATTGGTCTGCGTAGGAGGCTTCTCCTTTAGCACCAAGTCGCCTTCTTTGATGTCTCGGATCTTGATTTTCTTGTCGAATGCTCGGGCCATTCTCGCTCGGTAGGCTCGAGCGTGTTCCATGGCTTTCAATCCGCGCTCGTCAAGTAGAGCAAGTTCGTCGTGACGGCTTTGTAGCCATTCGACTTCATTGATCCCGTTTTCCAAGAGGATCTGAGGGATGGAATTTCCAATTCCACGGTAACATCGCTTCCATTCCGTAGGTAAGCGCGAACGGAGTCTCCCCGTGGCGGTTCCGACCGATGTTCGGTATCCCTGCAGAGCTAGATGTAGCTTTTCGGGCCTCCCGACCTCTCGGTGGTCATCTTTCCGATTATCATGGCGAGAGTCTTGTTGGCCGCCTCTACGGCACCATTGGTCTGTGGTCTGTAAGGAGATGATTTGGGGCGTGTGATTCGAATTCGGCCGAAGTTGGTCACAATATCCTTCGAAGTGGGTCCCATTGTCTGAGATGATCTCGCTGGGCACTCCGTATCGGCACATGATGTTCTCCTGATGAACTCGGCCACCTTCTTAGAATTCAAGACCTTGTACGATCCGGCTTCTACCCATTTGGTGAAGTAGTCGATCGCGACTAGAATGAACTCGTGACCATTGCTCCCAGGTGGAGTGATCTTGCCGATGACGTCGATTCCCCATGTGGCGAAAGGCCATGGCGTAGTCATGCAATAGAGCTCATGAGGAGGGATGTGATTGAGGTTGGAAAATCGTTGACATTTGTCGCAGCCTTCGACGAACCGGATGCGCCTCGTTTCCATTGATATCCAATAGTATCCCATACGGAGAATGATCTCGTGTCAAAGCTCGGGCGTTCATGTGCGGACCGCAGTTCCGCTGTGAACTTCGTTCATTAGCTCGCTGGCTTTTTCTTTGCTTACACACCGAAGGAGTGGCCCGTGGCGCTTCTTGTACAACATACCCCCAAAATGACGAAATGGGATGCCAGGCGTTTTAATGCCATCATGTTTTTGGCTTTGATCCCTTCTTTGTATTTTCCATCTTCATTGGTGAAGGAAGCTTCTCCGTTTTGGAGGTACTGGTAAATTTGAGTATACCAGGGTTCGTCGATCGTTTCTTTTTCTTTTTCGATCTCACAAAGAATAGGCGGGTGTTTCCGTCCGCCTATTCTCGAGGGGTTTTACCGCTTTCCCATCGGGAATTTCGACAAGAGAGGCGAGGGCTGCTGTGGCGTCGCGGCGGTTCCTCGTCTCTTGGCAAATAGTGGAAAGAGATGTCCTTGAACCGAGCGATGAGCTCCTCCATGTACGAGTGGTACTTCGGGCGCCGAATCTACCGTCTTCCATTTGTTGGACACTTGATTGATGATCAATGCCGAGTCTCCATATACATCCAGCTTCGAGATGTTGCGCCGAGGGCGGCTTCCTGCACTCGCCGCACAAGCCAGATTCTCGCAGATTGTTGGTCGCTTCAAAATTCAGCTTGACGGCTATGGGAGTATGCTCGTCCCTGGGATCGACAAGGAGCATTCCAATACCATTCCCTTCTTGTTGGCTGCCCCATCGAAGAAGAGTTGCCGCCGGTTTGCGCCGTCCGAGTGAAAAGATTCCGTCGTCCGGAACCGCGGATCGTGACCCTTAGGTTCACCGCTTGGGAAGTCGGCCACCGATCCGCCATGACTCGCCCTTTGTTGAT
Organism: Adenophora triphylla var. japonica; assembly: GCA_022495995.1. Classification (NCBI taxonomy): domain Eukaryota; kingdom Viridiplantae; phylum Streptophyta; class Magnoliopsida; order Asterales; family Campanulaceae; genus Adenophora; species Adenophora triphylla. The sequence goes on along the minus strand of JAFEMH010000126.1, from coordinate 748,746 downwards.
TTTCCGACCATGTACTTGATGTCGAACTCACCAGAAGAATGACCACTTGGCTAGTCGCATTGACAGGATGGCTTGTCAAAGAGATATCTGGACGGGGTCCATTTTGGAGACCAGAGCACCGAATGTGACCGCATGTAGTGTTTCAGCTTTCCGACTACCCATACCAAGGCGGTACAAGTTTTCTCTATTGCCGAGTAGCCGAGTTCACTTCCTTGAAGCTTCCGGCTTACGAAGTAGATTGCATGCTCAACTTTGGAATCTTTCTCGCTCTTGTGCCAAAGCATTGCTCCGATTGACGTGTCTCACTCGTCGATACAGTGAGTAGTGGCTTGTCTTCATGTGGCGGGCACTGCACTGGGGGATTCACCAAGTAGGTCTTGATTTTCTCGAAAGCCGCCCGGCATTCGGAGTCCCATTTGATGCTCGGCATTCTTCTTCATCGCTTGAACATGGGCTCACAGAGAGATGTCAACCGGTTGATGAAGCGACCGATGTACAAGTCTTCCCATGAAGCTCTTCACTTCGTCGAGTCCGAGGTGGCTTCATGTCGATGATAGCCTTGATTTTCCCGGGATCGGCTTCGATACCTCTTTTCGTAACCATGTACCCCAAGCACCTTGCCGCGCTTGACGCCGAAGGTGCACTTCGCAGGTTCAATCTCATGGAGTGCTTTCTCGAGTCGGTTGAAGAACTTTCTCAGATCCGTCATGTGCCGCATGTCTCGATCCTCCGGAGTGGATGATCATGTCGTCGACATACACTTCGATTTCCTTGTGAATCATGTCATGGAAGAGGGTCCGCTGCAGCTCGCCGGTAAGTAGCCCCACAGTTCTTCGCACCGAACGGCATGACCGTGTAATGATGTCCCCCACGGAGTGGTGAAAGCAGCCTTGGCTTGATCCTCCTGACATTTTGATCTCGGTTGTATCCAAATAACCCGTCCACGAAGGACTTTACTTCAAATTTGCCGTGGTGTCGACTCAAAGATGTCGATGTTAGGTAGCTGGGAAATCATCTTTAGGGCCGGCCTTGTTGAGATCCCGGAAATCTACGCAAAGATCCGACCTTTCCATTGGCCTTGGTGACCGTCACGATGTTGGAGAGCCAAGTCGGGTACTCAATCACTCGATGAAACCAACTCTGAGCATTTTCTCAATCTCTTCTTTCACTTGCAAGGACCACTCGGCTTGATCTTGCGCAGCCTTCGTTTGATGTGCTTGGATTCGGGATCCAAAGGAATTCCGTGCTCCACGATCGAGGGATCGAGTCCCGGCATGTCCTTGGTACGACTGTGCGAACACGTCAACATACTCCCTGAGGAGGCTTATCGTGGCTTCTTTTCTCGCATCGGCGAAGAAACCGCCCACTTGTGTCTCTTTAGGCTCTTGCACCGACCCTGTGTTCACTTTGGTCATAACCTCTTCGGCAGCTTGGGCCCGGTTGTCCTCTTGGTCGATTACACGCTCGAGAACTTCCCTAATGTATTGCTCATTTAATGTGTCTCGCTTCTTTATCAATTGAGTTATTAACGTCTTTTAAGTTGTTTGTTAACTTATCGCTTGTTAAAGTGGCAATGAGAGGATACTCCGAACGGTCGACTTTTCATTAAACGAGAAAGGAGATACATGGTTGGCTACATTATCATAGTCCTCCTGGCGTAAGGCCATTGGATGACTCGAGGACTCGGACTCGACAAGGACTCGACTGCAGGGTTTGAGACCGGGTTTAGGGAGATGTGGGTACGGGCCCACTTGTCTTCCACCCCGCCCGGCTTGCCCTCGGTCCGGTGAAGGTTACCCAATTCTTCAAAGGGCATTGCTGGATGCTTGATGAGGGTTCGGGATCGAGAGGCTTGGCTTCGCCGTCCCGATCATGGCGATCATGCTATTTTCTGAGCCTGTGTCAATCAGTTTGGCACCTCCATGACTTCTTCAAAAAGACTCAGAGAGCCGGTCCACCGAGAGCGTCTTCTATGAATTCCCGGTTCCTTCGCTGGAGTCACTGTCTCGAATGTGGCCTCGGCGGCCGATCCGAACAACTGTTTCCCGTGAAGAGTACCTTGAGTTGCTCTTCCGCATCCGGGATTCCCTTGAATGTGTACTCATGCCGGACCGTGGTGGCAGCTGGTCCAGTAGAGCCGTGATGTCGAGGAACGCTCCCTAATCGGATTAGCTTTGAGTCCTCTCGAAACGCTGAGGTCCCGTGCTAGCCGTTCCATTCTTTCGTAGTCTCGTGCCGACTATCTCTCGCTTCTTTCTCATCTTCATCGGGCTTCCACTATCGGTCCCCCGCCCGCCGTCGGATCCGCCGTCGGTCCACTCGCCCGCTGCCGGTTCCCTTGTCTGGTCCCCTCGCCCGCTGCCGGATCCCTTTGTCCGGTCCCCTCGCCCGCCGTCGGTTCCCTTGGTGAAGTAATGAGCGAGGTCAAGACTGTAAGGTCGTAGGTCGGGTGTGCCGTCTGAGGTTCCCCTTTGTGGGCCGTCGCTTGGTGCGGGCGAGCCTTTTCTTTTCTTCATGTCGCCCGGTGTTGGCATGTAGCCAAGCCCCTGGACCGTGGTGTGGTCCTCGACTTCAATGACTTGGTGTTGGCCTTGTAGCCTTTTGCCAAGCCCCAGTCCCGGGATGAAGTTCATGAGTTTCATCATCTTCATGGCGGGAGGAATCTGATCGTGAGACAGTGGAAGGTCCACATTGCATATTTGGACTTTGGAGGTCTCCAGAGTAAATCCAAGCTAATGGCATGTCGTCACCGTGCTTGATTTCTAACACCGGAATGTCGTTGGTGTTGGTCCCCTGGTGGTGACGCCGTCACCGTAGATCGTAGTTATCTCGTTGCCTTGCATGAACTTGAGGCACCGATGAAGGGTGGATGCCACGCCATTGATTTGATGTAGCCAGGGACGCCCAGATGGCTGTGAAAGTGATTGGAATGTCCAACACTTGGAATTCGGGGGGAATCATCCGCTTGCCGAACCAGATATTGAGAGTTGCGATCCCGAGAACTGTGCGGGAAGTAGAGTCATAGGCCTTGACAGAGTGGATCAAGGCTTCAGATCTCGTGGGCTTGATGTCAAGCAGTCCATCATCTTGGCGGGCAAGACATTCATTCCGAACCTCCGTCTACCAACACGCGGGAAGGCGACGCTCGTCCACTGGATCCGTGATATAGAGCGGCTCATTGTGATCGCCCCAAATTTTGGAAGGTCCAAATCTGTGAAGGTGATAATGTTGCCGTAGTGGATGTTACCAATCATCCGAATGACTTCATCTCGGTGTTGCGCCCACGGGGACCATGGTACGGGCCAGCTTTCCTCTAGCTTCGAGCTTGTGAGGATATGAAGAGGTGAGCAGAGACCACAGGGAAATGTTCGCCCGAGTCCGCTTGAGCCGAGTGAGGATCGGGTCCTCTTTCACGGAACTTGCGTCTTCGGGCCGGCCGGATTGCAGCCCGGCCCGTCGGCTTTTTGGTGGCCTTAGGTGGTGGTGCATGGATTTGACCCGATCGGGTTAGAACGCCGACATCGTGCTTGGATCCTTCGAACAGCCGCCCGAAGTTGAGCCAAAGTTAGAGGAGGATTCCTCGTAGCATAGGGCCATATGTCTTTCTTCAACTCATTGATTGTATATGCGCTTCGGGAGCTTCGGCAGCCTTGACGGATTTTGTCCTGTGAGATCGGCTTGGGTGCCTCTCGCGGGGAGGTAGCCTACGGATTGCCGTAGCCGTTCGAATGTCGCTGCACAAATGCTGATCGCCCGAATTGAACCGTGGGTTGCCGACCCTCCGGGGAGGTTGGAGAGTTCTCGCCGAGGCGAACGGTCTCCTTGATCTCTTCACGGTATATCGCATTCCTTTCCTTCTTGGCCGAGCATACTCAGTGGCATTCTCGGGAGTTGGATCCGGCGATACTCATGGTTTGCTAGTTTTCCTCCACTCTTGGCCCGTATTAACTTTCTTGCAGCTGAGCTCGCGTCGAGAGTTAGTGCCTCGCGTTTCTTCCCATGTGAGAATAGCCAGTAGCTTCTTTGAACCGTGTGCGGCGCCTAGGTAAACCTCCATCGGGGAGAGTTTCCTCCTTTGCTTTATCTCGAGTGGCGGGTATGTCGGAAGGTGAGTACACGGCTTCCCGAACATCTCGCCCATGTGACTGGTTGCTGTCCCAGTTGATCGTTTCTGTAAACGAAATCTGCAGTCTGTGGAACTTCCCTGAGTAATTGCTCAAGACGAATTTCCATCCTTCTCTTGTTTTTGAATAGACCTTCCTCTCTGAGTTGGCCTTTCAATTTGAGTACGGAAATGATCCGCTCCCATCCTCCCAGGACCCTTGGGAGTCCGGTTTTGTTGACTTCAGGCCCGGCTTGGAAGAGAATAGTTTCATCGTCTTCGTCGTCGCTTTCATGGAGAACTTGCTTTCCTCGGGGAGGTAAGCGCTGGGATCCGTTCTGCTGTGCCGTTCCATCTCCTAGGTCATCGGGACCGTTGACCACCCTCGTTTGGCGGAGGGGGTTGGATGAGAACAGACGATAGTCGAGGAAGTTGCCGTGAGCAAAACCCTTGAGGTCGAACTGGTCTAGAGTGGCCTCTAGATTTCTGTCTGAAGCTGCCTGTGACACTTTAAGGGCTTGGTCCCTGTAGGTCTTTCGAGCTTGGTCTTCGTCCCAAAGACGGCTTTCTTGAGCGGCTAGTTCCATGAGGGCTTTCCTTGCGAGAGTTAAGCAATCTCCGTAGGTACGCACCGTCTGACTAGTGTCCAGAACTGTCATTACATTCAAATCGCCGAACGGCGGAAACACTTGGATTACGTTGACGAAAGAAGTCGGACTGGGACATTCCATGCGACCTTCCTTGATCTCGATTACCAAGAAGTTTGCCCATATTTGCCTGATTGCACCCACGGGGGTGTTGAACTCTGCAATGTTGACGGTCTCGTGATCTCGCTGGATCGCCAAGTCTATCAGAGCTAGCAATGATCGGAAGGATGTCTCGAATCCGGGCCGCGACGGCACTGGGAGCAGACCGAACCGGAGCATGTTGATGCCGAGGTGGTCATTTCCTATGCCGGAAGTTGACTCGCTCTTGCGGGAAGACTTTCACAGATGTTTTCGGGTGGCCGCCTAAGCGTTCCCGAGGTTGATCTCGACTCGTAGCAGGGTGAGGAGCTTGGTCTCCTTCGCCGTTGCCTCCGGCCTCGCGGCGCTTGAGGGTATAAGCTTGACCGACGGCACGGGCCGGTTGCCACCGGGCCGGTACTGAAGTAATGATGAGCTCGAGCTCGCTTGGCCAAGGCCTCGTTTACCATGAGCAGCAAGCCGAGGGTGACCTTGGTGTTGCAGAATCTGACAACAAGGACTGGATCCTTGGCTTCATCAGGATATCTGGAATAGATGATGTTGACGAAGTCGTCGTCATTCACTTGATCAGAAGGATTCTTCGTTTCGTGAATCACGTGCTTCCAATCGTCGGATAGCTTCCTGTACTGGACGTTGAGCTTGACAATCTCCATCGTATTGGAGCCTTGGTCGTAGGTGACCTGATTGGAAGGAGTGCCGTCCTCGAAACTGAGCATGTGAATGCAGAGGTCTGCCCGCGGGTCTGCCGCATCTTCGACTCCGGAGAGTCCTGATTCGTCATCGTCTGACGGCTCAACCCAAACGTAGGGACGTATTGCGTCCGGGTGCGTTGCTGGAGCAGCTAGGAAAACATCATGCTCTTCGCTGGAGAAGAGGGGTGCAGCGGGTAATTCCTCGTGAAGGACATCCCATACCACTTCCATGCATTCATCCCGAGAATGACGGTGCTTGTTAACCTTTATCACAAAGACCTCTTCGCCTGGCGGGGCCAGAGAGTTTGTTTGAAGAATGCTGACGAACCTCCGATTGGAGACTGGGGTTTATGTGCCCGCATCATGGCGATGTTCAGCGTTTCTTTCCAATCTGCCTCCAAATGTTGGAATCGACAGCTGAACTTGATGTATCGGATCGCTTCGTGGTCCGCCCGCTCGAGTACGTTTACATAGTTAGCATCTCCCACTCGAGGGATTCTCGGGCGAGATTTGCCCCGATAGTCCCTTGGTTGATTCGAAGGAGGTAGCCCCGGTGTCTGGTAGCGAGCACGCTTGGCTACTGTCTCGACTTCGTTTCCAATGAGGAAACTGTCTCCCCTAATGACTTCAAGATCTCCCTGCCGGTTGATGAACTTGACACATTGGTGGAGAGTGGAGGCTATGGCTTTCATGTGATGTAGCCAAGGGCGTCCTAGAAGAGCTGTGAACTCGGATGGAATGTCCATTACGTGGAACTTTGCTGGCACCATTTGGGTTTCGAACCAGAGTTCCAGAGTCACCGTCCCCAGGATGGGACGAGTTGTGTTGTCGTAGGCCTTGATAGTCCGAACTGACGGAATCAAGTGGCTTTCGTGGATGCGGAGGGCTCGCATCATGCTGAGAGGGAGAACATTAACGGCTGACCCGTTGTCTACCAATACTCCGGGGAGTGATATGGTGTTGAGCTTGATAGTGATGTACAGAGCTTCGTTGTGCCCCGAGGCATCGCTTGGCAGGTCTTCATCACAGAACGTGATCATGCTGCCATAAAGCCGGGAGTCGTAGATCTCGTCTCTTTCCGGAGAAGGAGAGTCATCCAGCCATCCGTTTCCTGTTTTTCTCTTGCGAGGCAAGGCCTTTACTGGAACCTCGGGATTGCGTTGAGGTTGTTTGTGGCGGTTGCCGCCCTTGGTTAGCACATTGATCGAGTGCGAGTGCCAAGTGGACTTTGATCTTCCTTTACCGGTCCGAGCTCGGAAGCTGGACAAATTGAACCTTGGCTGATCCCGCTGGGGTTACGCTTCGACCGGCAAGAAGGTTACCAAGATCCGAGGGATTCCGGAGCCCCGGGGTCTCGACTCGGTTTCAGCGGGACTTTTCGGCTTTCCCACCCCTGTCTGCTCTAAAGCTGCATGGCCTGGAGGCAAGGAGGATTGGCTGGAGTAGAGTACGTAGTAGTCGAACCTTCCGGAAGGCTCTCCAAGTGTACCTACACTGGTGTCTCCAGCTTCGTATCTCTCTCTCAGTTGCTGTTGAGAGGACTTTTTCTTTTGTTTCCTCGGAGGATTGCTCCTGATTGTTTCTGACTCGTACTGTGCAAAGTGAGCAGCCGCAGACATCGTAGCCGATGTGAACATTAGAGGAGGATCCAAATGAGAGAGGCGGAGAAACCGGTTCTGCAAAGAATCTTCTTGGGCACCCACTCAATGGAATTCACGTCGTTATTGTTCGAAAAGGGTTTCCGATCAGACGCCCACGGGGGCGTTCCAACTTGCCTTCTTCTATCAGATTCTGGATCTCGTATCGTAACCCTACACAGTTGTCTGTGGTGTGGCCGTGATACTGATGGAAGGCGCAGTACTTGTTCTGATCCGCATTGGCTACGGGATTCTTGGGTTTGTAATTAGCAACGGGTTTAAGGAGACCTTCCTTAATTAACCCTTCCAGCACCTTGCTCAGTGGTATGTCAAACTTGTCAAAGTGTACGACAGGCCTCTTCTGAGTAGGATTGATACTTTGCGGGACTGGGTTTCTGTTACCCGACTGCTGTCCCTGTTGGATGTAGTTGACAGACGTATCTTTCCCTTTGCCGGGGGCCGGTGCGGGATTGTATGCAATCCGCGAGCGATATCTCGTATGGCCGTGTGCAAAGAGCTAACTTTTCTTTGAGATCCTTCTCGAACTGTGAGCCGGCATTGACCATGGCCCGGAGATCTGGGAAGAAATGATGACTGATGCAAGTTCTGATGGACGGTCTCAAGCAGGACTTGAAGATTCGCATCTGTTCATCCTTGGAGAGTGGCTCCATGATCTCGGAGAGTTTCCAGCTCCATCTTTTGTAGAATTCTCCTACACTTTCATTCGCTTCGTTCATGGTGATTAAGTCCTTCGCGACTTGTTTCCCACTCTAAGTTGGATCGGTATCGTTCCAGAAGATGTTGCTAATCCGATCCTGTGTGGCGATCCGCAGCTTCGACTCTTAGAAACCACCGTAATGCTGAACTTTTAAGCGTATGCTGGAAGTGGTCGGCCATTTGTTGGAGGGTTGCTCCTTTTGCTCTCATGCCGAGAACGTAAGTGTCGACATGCGTTTGAGGACATTCGGTTCCGTCGAATCGGTCCATCTCTGGCATTCTGAACTTAGCAGGGAGAGGCGTGACCATTCCCGGATCTATGGATTTGAGCATGTCCTGCTTTGAGCTGCTCATGGTGGCTTTCTGTGTCTTTCATCCGTTCGACCATCCAGCTAAGGTTGGGTCCATGGTGGACTTTGAGGCTCGGCGCGGTGCTACCACGTGAGCGGTAGTGATTGGAGGAGGAAGGCTTGGTATATGAGAGTATACGGAGCCTTTTCTCGAACCGTATCGGGGTTTGTCCCTGGTGTTTAGTGGATTCGTGTATAGGCAAAGGGACGAACCCGGGAGGGTATTGAGGAACATTGACATTTGCTCGAGATGGTCCAAATGGGTGCGCCGGTGGTATTGAGTGATAGGAGTAGCACCGGCCGGCCAAAATGACAGTGGTTGCCCCGAGAAGTGGCAACATGGAGCCTAGGCCTACTGCTTTCCTTGATTGGAAGGCATCCCGTATGTTGGCGGGGGAGGAACCCGACCGGAGGTTTGGTGAACCGGCTTTTGGGGAATCGTCATCCTCGACCAGTGACAAAAGTACCATCTCGACCGGGGATAGCCGCTATACCTCGCTCATTCGTAAGCCGTACCACGAAATTCCCGCCGATCTTCTTCGCCTCGTGAACCTCACAAGCCCGGATGGCTTCTTCCAAAGTCATATCTGTTACCGGTGGCGGGGGTCCGTCCCCGTCACGATTTCTCGGTGAGCTAGACATGTCGGAAATTCCGTCCGAGGGAACCGAGGGAACCGAAGAACCGTCTCGACGCCGCCGTTACCGTGATCCCGGCAAGGCGCCGACCCGGAAATCGAACCACTTTCTGCTCGCTGCAGGGAACGAAAGGAAGGGTTTAGGCTTCGGAAAGGGGTATTTGGCTCAAGGTTTCGGGCTTGTGCAATGTGCAGTTACCGATTTATGTTTACTTAAAGCGTGTTTTCTCAGAGTCCTAATCGGTTGGAAAAGAGCAGGTCTTCTTTTTCGCAACTAATCCTAGAGCTCTAATCAGTGGATCTCGTCACTACGCGTATAAGCCCCTCGTTTCCATTGTAGATCATCTTTCTCAGGACGGACTATCCCGAGCGAGGTCTGATAAGGCAAGCGAGATCTACCAACAAGGAAAAAGTGAACTTAAGGCTAGCTGATCACGCAAACTTTCGACGTGTGTGGCGTACGGGCCATAGTCGAGGTCAACGTCCTTAAGTTAAGGCGGGGATCGTGCCGAAATTTTGGCATGACCTCTCCTTACTCGCTTGTGCGAGAGACCTTAGCTTTGAGCGTTGGCCAAGTCGTGGCTGGCACGGTACATACGACGAGGTTTGGTGACACGGTGTCACATTGAACCTTCGGGTATATTTTTCGGCAGAGCTCCGCGTCAAAGTCAAGGCTGAAGAGCTCAAGACTTCGGGTCGGGAACGACCTTTGATCTTAATCTCTCGAGCTTGACTCGGAGCGGGGCCGGCGTAAAAAACATACACTTAGGCTTTATGACACGAGCTGAGCCAAAAACCAACCGGGGTCTCGGACAAAGTGTGACACAAAGAGTGCATGGCTTACACGGGCTAGGATGGGATGTTTGGGACGACCCCGTGCGCCCCCGAAAGGCATATGGCAGGCCAATCGGGGTGCAACTGATAAGGCCATCCCGGGTTAGGGGTTGTAGTGTGCAGTGTTCCGAGGCAGCAAGTGCGCGTGGTGTGCAGTCCACTACAGTTCCTTTTCTGAGTAAAACAGAGATTTTTCAGAATGTGTCTTAAAGCATTATGATGCGCAGTTCAAAAGACAGCATGAAAATCAAACATGGATGGGGATGCACAAACATGGTAAGATTTTGAAAAGAGTCGACAATGTAATGCCTTGGAAAAAACCGTTCGAGGTTTGAAAGTAACACACGCACGAAAACGAGGAAGGGTAAACGAAAGTTTGACCCACGGAAGGCTTTTTAGAAAACAATGGTAGTTTTGAAAAAAGTATCTTGTCCCCAGCGGAGTCGCCAACTGAAATTACCCGATCTTTTTCGCGCGCGGCGGGGGGCGCGGAAAAGGCGGCTGTCTTTCGCGGAGTGGTTGTGTCTGAGACCTCGCTTCATGGGAAGGAAAAATGAGGAGTCGCCACGTAGTTTTTGTATTTTGAGCCCAAAACTTTGAGAAATGGCTTTGAAAAGAGTGTCGTTTTTATTGGTAGCAAAAACTTAGGAAAAGGCTTTTGAAAACGGGGATCATTTTTATTGGTAGCAAAAACGAGTAAAAAGCTTTTGAAAACAGGGATCATTTTTATTGGTAGCAAAAACGAGTAAAAAGCTTTGAGTACCAAAGATTGTTAGGTTCAGAGGTCACGTTACGTTTTGGGAAGAGTATTACGAGATCACCCAAAACGCCTCGCATGACGAGTCTTTCTACCTTTCTCGAAAACGTGCGTGTGTGTGTGTGTGTGATTTTGAAATGGGTGCTTGAAGGACAAGCTTAATCTTGGTTTGAATGTCAAACGTTGATTAGGTGACTTTTGAAAAGACGAGCGTTTGCGTGGCAAACGTCGGTTTTGAGACGGAAATGAGCGTTTGCGTGGCAAACGTCGATTTTGAACTGGGCGAGTCATTGTTAACGATTTTTACGGGAAAAATACGTATTAAATGATTTTGAGTGTCAAATGGCGGCTTTTAGTTTGAAAGATGAGCGTTTGTGGGCCAAACGTCATTCTGCGCGTTTTGAAAGAGAGTTCGACGGACGAACTCCGGTTTTGAACCGGGCATTACATTGTTAACGATTTTACGGGAAAATGCGTATTAAATGACATGCGATCAACGAATCGGGTTGCGATTCGGACTTTGAAAATTAAATACTATCAACGATCCAAACGGGTCGGACTTTGTAAATGACAGTATTTAAAGCAGTGTCAACGGAATCAAACGATCCGGAATCGTAAATGACGATCAACGAGGCCAAACGGCTCAGAATGGTAAATGACGATCGACAAGCCAAACGGCTCGGAATGGTAAATGACGATCGACAAGCCAAACGGCTCGGAATGGTAAATGACAGAAAGTAAAGGACGATCAACGGATCGATCGATCCGGACTTGTAAATGACATAAAAGTAAACGGAACGGGGTCGGAACGCCGTTTTAACTCGTGATTACTTCTCTTAAGGGAAGAGAAGAGGATCGAGGGGCTAAAACGTATCGGACCCCGTTAGACGGAGGCGTCTACATTTCAGTAACGGCGTTCGAAACGGTTGTGGCGACTGGCGCGTAAACCGAGACGGAACGAGAGATTTAGAGAGAGGGAGTTATACCTATGGCTAGGGTCGACTCCTTTGGCTCTGAAGGTATGTACGGGACACGGAAAGTGTTTCGAAAGGTTGTTTCGAAGGTGTAAGGGGCGTATTTGATCGAAATACGAAGGTTTCACGCGAATCGAGACGAAACGGGAGCTCGGAAGGGGTGAGAACCAGTTGGGCCGTGGCAAGGGTGAAATTTTGGAGTAAAATTTGTATCTATTTGCAAATGACTGCAACTTCTATTTATAGGTGAAAAATGCAGTGGAAGTCCGGACGGACTTGGACTGAATTTAGGGGGGTTTTGGGTATTTTGGAAATCTGGGGGACTTGCTGGCAATTTCATGGAAAGTGCACAGGGAGTCCGGCCGGACTAGGCTTGCAAACCAAGGGTATTTTGGTCTTTTGGCCTTGATTTGTGATTGACGAGTGACTAGAGGGAGGTGGCATGTGTGCCACGTTCCCCCTGAGTCACCAGCTGAGGTGTCAACTTGTCCTCGGGTTCCGGTTTTGTCCGTTTTTTAAATAACAGTCCGGAAAAAAGTCCGAAACGCCCCCGGAAAGTGCCGGAAAGTGCGTTTTTCAAGGAAAGCCAGGCTTTTAATGTGTGATGACACGTGTTAAGTAGGCTTGACGTCGGGATGCTCGGGGCATTCCCAGGACGTCTCGTTGGCTCGGCAACGGGGAGTTTAACGAGTTCCGGTTAACCTGGAGCGGGCCAGTTAACGGATTTCGGTTAACTTTCTGATGGATTTGACGATCCGGATTTGGGTACTTACAGTGGGATTGTTAAACCACCTTTTATCCCAAGCCCCGGGTTAGAAAGCGATACAGGAAGGTTAGTGGTTTCCACCTATATACCGGGTATCATTTTTTGAAAATAAAAGCTTTTCTCCTTTGGGTTTTCCCCAGCGGAGTCGCCAAACTGTGAATGTGTGCCCAAATTTAATTTTTGTGTGTTTTAAATCGGATTCACTTGAGTTTGAAAACATCCGGTTTAATTTGAAAAACGGAGTCGCCACGCCATTTTGATTTCCTCAAAACTTAAAAAAAAAGGTTTTAGGGTTCGGAGGTTAAGTTACCCCTTGGGAATAACGGATCGTCGTTCACCCAAGGTGCCTTGCCGTAGCAAGTCTCCCTAGATTCCATTTTTCGTGCTTGCTTGCGTGCTTTCTTGCATGTGTTGAAAAGAGGGGGGGGGGAATGTCCCAAGTTGTCTTCCGGACGTACAAACCATTTAGTTGGTTGTCGCTCGGGATTCCTTGGATTTTTATATGTTCGGGATTTTGATCCCGTCCTCATCTTGGACTTGTGATCATCGCTTTTTTGACCTTAGGTCTTGCGAGATCGAGAGAAGGACTCTCTTTTATAGTCCAAAATGAGGTTCTTTAGAAAAGGAGTGTCCTTAGCCCATCAATCCTACACCTTAAGACGATTGAGCTTATATAGGGGCTTTCATGCTCGTCTTAAGTGATAATCGGAGATATCGGGTTCAAGGTCTATCCCTTTCTAAAGAGATTATGACACCTTTTATGGAAGAAACGATATAAAGATAGGATCTTTACACCGGTCCGTTCCAAAGGTTGCTAATGGGGACATGGGGAAATGCATGTTTTAGGATAAAAATGACATTTTTAGTGAAAAGATGACATTTTGGGTGCAAAGGATGCTTTTGATTTGCAAATGATGCTTTTTAATGTAAAGAAAAGATTTTTAATGCAAAGGATGCAATTTTATGTGGAAAATTAGTATTTCATATGCAAAGGATGCATAAATATGACATTTTGAAAGCACGGGATGCTATTTTGATGGTAAAGAGACGATTTTTAATGCAAAGGATGCATTTTATGTGAAAAATGGATTTTAGGTGCAAAGGATGCACCTTTAATGTAAAGACATGATTTTTATATGCAAAGGATACATTTTTATGTAAAAAATAGATTTTTAGGTGCAAAGGATGCACCTTTGATGCAAAGATTACATTTTTATGAGCAAAGGATGCTATTTCATGCAAAGGATGCAAAGGGGAGGGGGGTATGATTTATATGAATAAAGATAGGATCTTTAACAACAAATACCAAGTCCCAAGCAATATAATAGCAATATGTAAATACAAGGAGCAATTATATCACATAAACATGTATAATGCAAGGTAAGGGGGTGAGAGATTACCAATGGTGGTGACCTCTTCTTCTTTGGATCTTGCCTAGTGGAAGGACCAACTTTTGGAGGCTTCAAGGAGGAAGGAGGTGGCTCTTGGCACTCTTCAACTTCCTGGATTTTCGCAGTAGTGCTTGAATAGAGTTTTTGGTGCTAGAAATTCGTATGTTGTGTGTCAAAATGGGTAGAGGAGGGCTCTATTTATAGGCAGTCTGGATAAGACCAATGAAGCCGTGCGGCCAGGAGTTCCCTCCTAATGCAGCCGTGCGGCATTATCCTGTATGACTCAGCATCTTTCTAGAATCATGCAAGGTGGCCTTTCTAGAAGGAATTTTGCATAAAAGAAAAACGTGTTTCTTTAATTTAAAGCAGTCCCTTCAGCCCTTGGAAGGTTCGGAACAGTTCTCGAATTGCTCCCGGACTTTAGGAAAGTCCGGGGAATCGCCGAAAAACTTAACCGGAAAGGCATGAGCCAGATTTGGGTACTTACACCAATGCGAGCATTAATGTTACAAAACCTAGCGTTCTTATCAATTGATTTAATAACAATCAATCGACTTATCGACATAATCTGTGATTTCATTTAAATAAACGAAAATAATATGTTAGGTAAATATCCAAAAAACGAAATGAATGCGCTTTTGTAGCTCAAACTGCACTTACATAAGTTTCACCTTTGTCATTTTTTATTGTCCAGAAAAGATCGTCCCATTTCCAAAATTGTTGGGTTAAAAAAGATATATGAAAAATATACATGAAAAGAAAAAATATACTCCTATGTAACAAATTCATAGATTGTTATTATTAGAGTTTAATCTTAACTTACTTGCTACGAAACTCTGTCACTTCAGGAAATGATGGATTTATATGCAATTTGGAGGCATGTTTCATTGTCTGGACACGTGTCTTTCCTGTATAAGTATTTGAACGTATCTAATATGTAACTAAGCTTTAATCAGAAAGTAATAACAATCTAAATAAATATATGATAAAATACCTTAAAATCTCGACAACATTCCAAACTGTAAAATAATTATAACAGGGTGTTCCGTATCTTCACCCTTATTCTCAATAAACGCTTTAAGTTCATCTCCATATGATTCCCACAAAACGCAAGACAACTCCATTCCGCTTTCAAAATAATAGATCGTAATTGTATAATAAATATTAAAGAAATCAGTATTCAAAGTATAGTATCTATAAATAAGTATAATCGATGATATTTTTGTATCACATACTCGTTATCAATAAGTTGCACTTCCAGCGTTCTAGCATTCAATTTCTGCACAACTTTAAAATTTGGTAAAGGTAAAATAATCTCACCAATGACATCTAGCAAATAACAATGTCATGTTAGTAAATATAATAATTCAATTAAAAGAAAATAAATATAATTCATTTATTATCAAAAGAAAAAAAATGATATATGAGGCATAGTTCTCACCCACTATAAACTCTTCATTTAAACACCCAATTGATTGAAAGGTGTGAACATGAAATTATTTTCTGAAATTTGAACAGACGTATCGGCATCTTCTACCTTAGTCCTCAAATGTTGCATGAAGAGTTGTCCCATTAGTCCTCAAATGTTGCATGAACGGAAAAAAAAAAAAAAAAGAACGCAAACCGTAGAGCTGTGAACATTACCAGAACAGAATAAAAAAGAAGAACGCAATACAAGGAGGTTTTCCATTTTACATGATTTATATAGGAAATAATTGACCAATGAAAAAATTACATTATGCAATGTCATAATAGTGACATGGCTTAATGTGAGGGCTCTAAATATTTGTCTTTTAATATATTATATATATATAGATTAAATAGATTGGGCTTCCATCATATTTAGGAGTTGATTAAGGAGATAATATAATCCATAAATCAATACAAATATTTAACCTCCTTGCATTGCTTTCTTTTGTTTATTTTGACTTCGTAATTATTATTAATTTCGGAAATGTATTAAAAATGCTGCATTTAATATATTTTTGAATTAATTTCGGAAATAAAAATGAATAAAAATCAAATCTTTCCTCTTAATTTCAAAGACGATTATAAATAAAATAGAATCACCTAGGATGAAGTCAAAATATTTAGGCGGCTGAAAAAAATGGTAAAACCCTAGCTGAGAAAATAAATGAATGGAAAAACAAAGAACGTAAACCGTGGAGCTGTGAACATTACCAGAACGAAATAAAAAAGAAGAACGCAATGCAAGGAGGTTTTCCATTTTACAAGATTTATATAGGAAATAATTGACCAATAGGAGAATTACATAATGTCATGTCATAATAATGACATGACTTAATGTGAGGGCTCTAAATGTTTGTCTTTTAATATATTATATAGATAAATATCAAATCTTTCCTCTTAATTTCAAAGACGATTATAAATAAAATAGAATCACCTAGGATGAAGTCAAAATATTTAGGCAGCTAAAACAAAAATGGTAAAACCCTAGCTGTGAAAATAAATGAACGGAAAAAAAAAAAGAACGCAAACCGTAGAGTTGTGAACATTACCAGAAAGGAATAAAAAAGAAGAACGCAATGCAAGGAGGTTTTCCATTTTACATGATTTATATAGGAAATAATTGACCAATGAGAGAATTACATAATGCCATGTCATAATAGTGACATGACTTAATGTGAAGGCTCTAAATGTTTGTCTTTTAATATATTATATAGATTATTAAACAGAATAAAAGTAATGGGTTAGGCCCAACGAGTTGGCCCCATATCTAATCAAGCCCAAAAGCTCATCAAAGCATTAATGGCCCATCAAGTTATCCTAAATGTACTAGCCCCATCAAGAAGACCAATTGATTAATTTTATTGTCCGACTTTCTTTGTTTCCGAACTAACTTCGTACGACATACGATTCACTCATCGTACAGTCTCTGCCTAATCAAGACACGAATTCAGGTCGACCTCGATAAACCAGGCGACCTCGACCAAACAACACGTGCGTTAAATGACGTAGCTATTTGTAACCGCCTCTTACAATCTCGTAAACAGTTACACCCACATTATCTCCATGATTTGCGGGATTCATAAATAACCAACAACAACACTATAAACACCACTCCATCACCAATGAAAAAAGGTAATGTCATTTTGGCTATTTTGATATCAAGTTATTTCAATACAGTATATATACAAGCTCATAATTCTATATCGAATATTCACACCGGAGGGTATTAGTTGGATACCAACCCAACTAGTTGTTTGTTCGTGGTTTCAGGTCTAAGTTGATGAAGCTCAACCTATTGCTGGACTAAGGCTGAGCTGGATCGATTCCTGCGTTATCAGTTTGGTTTCATTGTCGGGAAACGAAGAATACTAGACATGGAAATCCTACTAATTTACTAAGACATGGCATCTGATGGACATATCGCTACAGCTTCAAGCGATCCCATCAACGAGCATGCTGGTGGAAACAACCCAGGCACGGATATTGGTGCTAGAAATTGCATGGAAAACCTTCCTCTCCCTCCACCCGAAAACTCTATGAGGAGACCCACTCGTTCTAACAGAATGGCAGACGGAGTAGGGATTCAAGATAGGAGGAGGGAGAAAAGGCCAATGATCACCCAAGGAAGTGGCCAGCAAAGTAAGAAGCTTCAGACGGGTTGAACAGTTGCAGGCGACCTAGCAGGTTCCTCAACTCCTCACCCTAGCAGAAAGGATATACTATTGGAGCGAGCAAAGGTGTTGTAAAGCTTGCTGGAAGTCCAAAATGAGCTACTTGAGTTACTCGAGTCTCCTAAAAAGGACGATAGCAGGTCCCAAATGATAACTCCGTCACAAACATCCCATTGATGTGATAACTGGGCCCCTAGACCTTCGGGAGGTGAGAGGAGAAACGACAGGCCTCGCCCGGCCAACAACTTTGTTGATTGTACAAGAGACCTATGTGATAGGCTTAATAGAAACCAGGAACAAGAGGCTGACTCGACACAGAGGAGACAGCTCAAAGTTGATCGTGCCCGAGGTAAGTCGACTACAAGAGGAGGTCGATCACCCCGTGGGAGGGACAGAAGGGAGAGGTTCCCTCCAATTAACGAAAGGGAATAAACGCTGTCACGAAGGCAACACCACAGAGGGGAACGACAAAAGTCCAATTCAATACCCTATCACAAAGACGAGTTAGATGCTAGAGAGATATTAAACCTCAAGAGGAGGTTGAATGATATGGAGGCAGATCGCTAGGTGGAAAATGGTGGGATCAAACGAAATGATAGTACTCTTCGACCCCTAGCTCAGTGGTTGTTGGATGAGGGCCCCCCAGAACCTGGTTTTAAGCTGCCCGTCCTAGAGAAGTATGCGGGATGACCAACGCCTTGAAACATATGCAATATTTCGAGGCTTCTATATGTTTGGTCTCCTCAAAGGATGATGTGCTCTGCAAGGCATTGACCATCACGTTTATGGGTGCCGCCCTAACTTGGTTTCGTGGGTTATCCACAGGCTGCATCAATACTTGGAGGTACATATGACATAAGTTCTTGGAAACAGAAAGGTCAAGGAAAGACCTATTTGAAAGGGCCTATGATGTGGCTGTTGCTGAGGAACGCAAGGAAAGGAAAAGGGAATGGAGCTCCAAGAATGCTGACGTATGAGAGTCGTCCAAAAGGGTGATGACTAGAGCTGACACAAACAATAAAAAGGGGAAGAACCGAACTAGGGCGACTGAAAGAGTCCCAAAAATCTTTACCCCTCACAGTTAGTCTAACTGAGATCATGAATACGGCCGACCTATCTCTTCTCGTACCTATCAACCATTAGAACAAGTTTTGACGAGATAACAACAAGTATTCTGAGTACAGTAAGGATATGGGCCATAATATGGAGGATTGTATGAGTTTGAAGAGGATCATCCAGAAGTGGGTGAAGAGGGCAGACTTGATAGCTTTGTGAAAGGAGATCGTCCCCCATCTGGGGATCGACCTACTAGAGGGATACCCGAGCTAAGACAGCCTCGGCTGATATTGGGTTAATTGTTGAGGAGACAAGCAACACATCCCTCAAACAGAAAATCTTTCAGCTGAAAAAGACTCAATACTTCCCACTAAGGAGTTGTGTGCAAGAAGAGGTTATTAGATTTTACCCCTATGAGTTGGCGACCAGTATGGCAGCGAGAGAACAAAGCTTGATCATCATGGGGGTTTGTTGACAACTGCACATCTAGTAGGATTTTGGTTGACACAGGAGCATGCAAGGATATTCTCTACTACAAAACATTCCAAGAGATGGGCCTCACAAATGCTAGGTTGTCACCTTACTCAGGTCGACTGGAAGGCTTCACCAACAACAGAGTCGACGCCAAGGGTCAGATTTAGCTCTAAGTAAATGTGGGACAACACCCTTTGAGGACCATAGCCAAGGTAACTTTTGTAGTCATTAATGTAATAAGTGATTACCAGGCTATCTTTGGAATTTTTGGATAGGTCGCCTTGGGAATGGTCCACTCAATCCCTCATCAAAGGGTTAAGTTCCCCACTCCTCTTAGCATTGGATGTGTATTGGGAACATCACGGGAGTATCTTGACCATGTGCTAAGGTCCAAGAAGAAGAAGGAGCTCGAGGTAGAGACTCCTGAGGCTAGCTGGAAATTTTCCAAGTCAGTTATTATGACTTCAAGGTTTGCAACAATCAAGTGTATGGATGAAGAAACGGGAGTAGAGCATCATGAGCCGACCTATCCCTCACATGACACAGCCATGTAAGAGGCGCCACATCCCTCAAATAGCTTGTAGGATGTTGCTGATACAGTTTTGATTGATAAAGTCGCCATTGGTGGTCTATGTCTCTCTGTCAATCAACACTCGGGGGCCACCAGCACTAACGAGATGGCTACAAAATTGGATGGCATGATCAAGATAGAGGCTCCATATATTGGGGCAGAAGAGAGAAGAAGAGTTAGGGAAATCATAATTGAGACCTTACAATTCAGAGATGGTCCGAAGCTGGAACCAGTGGACAAACTAGAAGAAGTAGAAACCAATGCGACCTACCCTGAGCAAAGAATCAAGATAGGCGGGTAACTATCACCTGAAGAGAAGGCCAAAATAGTCACCTTGTTAAAAGAAAGTTCGAATGTTTTCGCCTGGAGAGTCGAAGACATGAAGGGAATCAAAGAGGAAGTTGCCATGTACAAGCTTGAGGTCAACCCCACCATAAAATTCAAAAGCCAAAAGCTGAGAATTTTTGCTCGTGATAAGGAGATCGCCATCAAACAAGAAGTCGACAAGCTATTAAGTGCGGGCATAATCAAGGAGGCATCCTACACCACTCGGTTGGCAAATGTGGTGATGGTCAAGAAGGCCAATGAAAGGTGGAGAATGTGTGTCGACTTCACTGATTTGAACTTGGCTTGCCCGAAGGACAACTACCCCTTGCCCCGAATAGATAAAATGGTTGACTCAATTGCTGGTCATGCCACTCTATGCTTCTTGGATGCCTATTCAGGTTACCATCAGATTAAGATGCATGGAGATGATATTGAGAAGACAGTCTTTCAGGCGGCAGGCGGCATGCGGGGTGTACTGTTACACGAAGATGCCATTTGGGCTAAAGAATGTTGGGGCCACCTACCAAAGGATGGTAAACAAAGTCTATGCTAGTCAAATTAGCCAAAACATGGAGGCTTACATCGACGACATGGTGTGAATGTGTGCCCAAAAAGATCGCGGCGTTTTTATCTTTTTTTGAACCGCTTTCTCGTGTAAGGGGTCACCGCCTCACATCGGTTTGAAGACATCCGGTTTAAATTGAAAAACGGAGTTGCCATTTTGATTTCCTCAAAACTTTGAAAAAAAGGATTAGGGTCCGGAGGTTAAGTTGCTCCTTAGGAAGAAAGTTTGGCGTTCACCCAAGGAGCCTTGCCGAAGCAAGTCTTCCAAGATCCAATTTTCGTGCTTGCATTTTGTGCTTTCGTGTGTGAGATGTGATTTGAAAAGGGAGGGAATGTGCGAAGTTGTCTTCCGGACGTATAAACCATGAGTTGGTTATCGTTCGGGATTCCTTGGATTTTGATATGTTCGGGACTTTGATCACGTGCTCATCTTGGACTTACGACCATCATTAAGTGACCTTTGGTCATACGTGATCGAAATAGGGACACCTTTTTTATAGTACAGGAATGAGACTCTTTAGAAAGGAAGGACCTTTACCCATCAATCCTACATATTGAGACGATACGAGCTTGATAGGGACATTTATGCTCGTCTCAAGTGATGATCGGAGATGTAGGGGCTTAAGTTCGTCCATCTCTAAAGGGACTTCGACTATGGCATCTTTATGTGGAGGAAACAATGTAAAGATAAGACATTTACACCGCTACGCCCCAAGAGATGCTTCAAGTACCAAAAGGGACTAAGGGGAGGGGTATAAATATTGGATCTTTATACTCATCCTATGCCTTTTTGTGCCTTAGGAAGGTCACTAGGCAATCCTTAGAGAGTGATCCAACCCTGAGGGACATGGGGGAGTTACATTTAAAGGTAAAGATGACATTTTTATGAAAACAAGTGTAATGAACACTATGAAAACTAAGACTAGGAATGTAAAGGCAAGACCTTTGAGGCTTTCCTATGCCCTTTAAGAACCATTTAGGTGGACAATCCTTGGAAGCAAGGTCAATGGGAAGGGGATGACATTATGAAAGTAAAGATGACATTTTTATATGACAAAGATGACATTTTTCTCATCATCATGTGAGGGATCCACCCTAGAACAAGCCATTTGTGGTCTTATTGTTCATCCTTGGGATGGATTCTCCATGAATCCCATGTGATAAGGGGAAATGGGGTATGATGATCTACATGGTAAAGACTTGATCTTTATGAAAATAAAACACATGTAAATGCAATAAATAACAAGATAAATGGCAAGTAGGAAATATAACAAGATAATAAGTATATTTCAAGGAGAAAGGAAGGAGAGGTTACCAATGGTGGTGTTCCTCTATCTCCCTTGAAGTTTTCCTAAGGAAGGAGTGACTTTGGATGGATTTTGGAGAGGAGGGAGGTGATTTTGAGTGAGGTTTGGTCTCTGGAAATTTGTGATTTCAGTTGGGCAGAGTAACAGTGCTCAAAATTGTCTATCAAAATGAATAGAGGAGGCCTCTATTTATAGGCAGTTTTGTGTTTCCTAATGAAGCCGTGCGGCATTAACCTTTGGCAAAAGAAGCCGTGCGGTCTTATCCTTTAATGACTCAGCCTGTTTCTAGAATCATGCAAGGTGGCATTCTAGAAGGCCTTTCCAGCGAGGGACTACGTGGAATTTTAATTCCTAGCAAGTCCTTTGCCCCTTGGAAGGTTTGGGAAAGTTCCCAAATTGCCCCTGAACTTTAGGAAAGTCCGGGGAATTGCTGGGAAACTTAACCGAAAGGCATGAGCCAGATTTGGGTACTTACAGAAGCCCCTCGGCAATGTCACTTGCAGGGCAAGTGGGGTTGTCGATAAAAAAGGATCCAATCTAGCGAACTGCCGAGACGGATGGGGTGACCAAGGTGGTCGGGTGGCTGAACCTTTAGGAGGCTACTTACGTATCCCGAAGGAATCAAGCCATAATCGTAGTTCAGAAAATCCGCTGGGGAAAGGGGTGTCATATGTGACGAATTGGCTGAACCTAAAGTAGGCTACCTACGTATCCCGGAGGAATCAAGCCAGGTCGTAGTTCGGGATCCACTGGGGAATGGCGAAGAGAAACTGGTCTCTTGCTAGGGAGATGGAAGGAAAGTGACCTAGGAGGTCAAATGGCTGATCCTACTGGGGATATGCCAGATGAAGGAAGTAACCGATGTGGTCGGATATCTGGACCTTTATGAAGGGCTACTTCACCACTTAGGAGTGATGAAGGAACAGGGTGACCAATGTGTTCGAATGGCTGAACCTTTATGAAAGGCTACCTATATATCCCGGAGGAATCAAGCCTTGGTCGTAGTTCAAGTCTCACTAGATAGTTAGGAACATGTCTAGGATCCTTGAGGTTTTGACGATTAATGGAGGAGTCACATGATTTGACAATTATTGGAGGTTGTCACATGACTGACAATTATTGGAGGTTGTCACCTGATTGAAAATTAATGGAGGTTGTCACCTGATTGACAATTAATGGAGGTTGTCACCTGATTTGACAATTAATGGAGGTTGTCACCTGATTGACAATTAATGGAGGTTGTCACCTTATTGACAATTAATGGAGGTTGTCACCTGATTGACAATTAATGGAGGTTGTCACCTAACTAAACTAAAGCTTACGTCGCTATCGAGGAGATAGAGATAGCTAAAGTTGGGAAAACTGAAGCGTACTTCACTATCTTGGTGATAGAGGTAGCTAAAGTTTGGAAAACTGAAGCGTACTTCACTATCTAGGAGATAGAGGTAGCTAAAGTTGGGAAAACTGAAGCGTACTTCACTATCGAGGAGATAGAGGTAGCTAAAGTTGGGAAAACTAAAGCGTACTTCACTATCGAGGAGATAGAGGTAGCTAAAGTTGGAAAACTAAAGCGTACTTCACTATCAAGGAGATAGAGGTAGCTAAAGTTGGAAAACTAAAGCGTACTTCACTATCAAGGAGATAGAGGTAGCTAAAGTTAGGAAAACTAAAGCGTACTTCAATATCTAGGAGATAGAGGTAGCTAAAGTTCGAGTGTTGACAATTCGGAGGGTGTCACCTGACGTTATTCCGTTATAACGGAAGTAACGGAGGCGTCTCAAGAGGAAAATTTATTCTACTTAGAGATAACGGATATCCTTGGGAAGCAGCGTTACTCTGGTTAGGAGATAACGGGAATTGTATGCCTAAATGGAAAGTCCAGGGGCAAAAGTGTAAATTCAGTTCAGAGCGGATGAAGCCGTCCGACTTTAAACCTATTTTCACCAGATTAATTTAAACAGAACTGAAACGGGCAAGGGTGCCATTGCTGCTTGTTTCTGCCGAGGAGAGAAGAGAGAAAAGAGAGAAAATTTTGAAAATCTTCAATTCACTAGCTTCTCTAGCTTAAGATGGATCAAGAGGGAAACCTTGTTCCTAGGGAAGCGCGGAGAACCTTGTCGGAGGCCGCTAGGAGGAGGAGGAGGGAGTTAGTTTGAACCGAGCGAAAATATGACTTCAACACACCTCCTTCCGAGCTCTATCCCGGTAAAAGGGAGCACAAATCGATGAAACCTCAATCAATTGGGGTAGGAATTCTTGAGCTTGATTTTGTCAATTTTGATTGAATTTTGATTGATTTAGGGCTTGACCCAATTTTTTAAGGAATGTTTTGAATTTTTCTTGTGATTTTGTTGATGATTTTGGGAATTTGGTAATTAACCTATGAGGTTGCGGACATAAATGAACATACATGTGCAATTTATTTTGAAAAACATATGAGAATGACTCATTTTTTGAAATAAAGTAAGAAAAATAATGTCTAAAATGTGACGGAGTTCTTGCATGTGCTAGAACTAGGTCAATTTCTGATCATGGATGGGAAAATAAGATTTTGGACGATGAAAAGGATTCATGCATGCCATCTTGAAAAATTAAAGCTTATGTGCAAAGAATTTTGTGAAAATTGGACTTTTGTACTTAGGAGAGCAATGTGCTCGACATGACGTGTTTCAAATGATGAAAGACACGTTTTCTAGGCAAAGGATGCTAGAAATCTCTTATGAATGCTTTTCTTTGAAAAATATGTGCACTTTTGAATATATGCATGCTTTTGAGATGAAATGAAGGACTGACACATTTTTTGTTGTGTTTTCCTATAGGAGAGCAAGTCGAGGGGACCCGCTGAGGTGGTGGTGAAGTTATGGGATAGGATGCCCAACTTCGAGAAGGATGGGGTGAATCCTAAGCAGCTGGTGATGACTACAGGGCTCGATTCTTTCATTGATGCTATTGGTAGAGGCATTCATGTGACCTCTAAGAGCAAGGGGCTGGTCCAGGCCCTCTCGGAGTTCTGGTGGGACACCACCCACAGCTTTCATCTTAGCTGGGGAGAGATTACGGTGACTCCCGCCGACTTCACTGCTATTACCGGCTTGCAGTTCACTGGGAGGCCTGTGACTTGGAGAGATCACATTTCTGCAGCCGATTTTAGAGCTTTGGTGGGATTTGACCTCCGTCCTAAGGGGCTTGGGATGGAGACGAGGTTTGTTGAGGTCGCGGTTCTGGAGTGTATGCAGGGGTTTGCCGCCAATGAGGTGACTGCCCACCAGCTCGCGAGAGCTTTTCTGTGGTTGATGCTGTCAGTCACCATTTTTGCGAACTCTGGGACATTGGCAATGCTTTGCCTTCTTGACTCTTTGGAGGATTTGGATGAGGTTGGGGCGGTCTCTTGGGGTGAGGCCGGATTGGCTGAGCTCTACTTCTCTTTGGATCTGTACAGCCGAAATAAGGCTGCTTCTATGGATTGTTTTTCTTTTGCTCTTGAGGTACTCTCACTTTCTTTTCTCTTTTTTACTTTTTTGTCTTGAGACTTTTATGAGAGAAATGACCTTTTGTTTTGAACATGCAGGTCTGGTTCTGTGAGGTGATCGGGTTCTTTCCTTGGAACCAACAGAGCGATCCGGCTACCTTCCCGGCTATGATTCGCTGGAGGGGAGAGGCTAGAGATAAGTTCACAGGGAAGACCAGGATTACTTTTGATTATAAGATGGTGAGACCGGTCATCAACAGGGATGGTCACGAGGGGGTGGATTTCTATCCTTGGGGGAGGTACCCGGAGGCTTTGATAGGGGATGCCTTGGTGGCGACCAGGCAGAGGAGATGGCTGACAGGGCTGACCTGTGATATCATTTACTTGGGGGACCGCTTCTCCAGGCAGCATGGCCATGTCCCTCCTTTGGGTGCTATCACTCCTCATGACCCTCCACCGCTCATGCTGCAGCCCAGACATTGGTTAGAGGATGAGATAGAGAGGTATCAGACTGGCATGGCGGCCGAGGAGTATTTCAACTTTGCTACCTCGTATGCCACCTTTGTGGAGGCACGATTGAGGACACCACAGAAGCTAGTGAAGATCGCCGTCGCTCAGAGGTATGGGGAAGCAGAGCCGACTGATCCGCCTATGCCTCCTGCTCATCTATCCTATGTGGTGAACGGGGTACCGAGGAGGTTTATGGTGCCCATTCCTGACACGAGGGAGCCCCAGTATACTCTGCCTGCTGATAGCACTGTAAGTATCTCTAGGTCCCTTCTCTTTTCGGCTTTCTTTACTTTCTGCGATTTTGAGCTTCTTTTGAGATTTTCTGAGTTTTTCTTCTCTTTTCTCGCAGGTTCCTGCTCGTACCTATGATGGCTTGGTACGGTACAACAGGGGCTGGAAGGAGGTGGCTCGGTCCCTTATGAGGAAGCTGGCCTGCGCTTCCAGGGCTGGGGCGAATGTGCAGGAGCCCGTGCGCAAGAGAAGGCACGTTGGGAGCACAGCCTCTACCTCATCAGCCTCAGGATATCAGACCTCATCCACCAGCGCCGTGCCTCGGGGACAGGGGCCTAACACGGACATCTTAGAGCAGCTGGCGGAGTATGAGCACGTGACCGTCAATCTGTCTGATGTGAGTGATGAAGAAGATTTGATGAAGGATCCTGAGTTCTATGAACTAAGCAGTGACGACGATGAGTCGGAAGCTTAGGATTCCTTAGGTTGAACTAGGAGAAGGAGAGAGACAAACAATGAACAATTATGCACATTTTGTTATTTTTTCATTTTATTTGGGCGCCAAGGAGGCGAAGACAATGTAATGATCTTTTATTTGCTTTTCTTATTTATGCTTTATGTTTTTGCATATTACTTGAGCCTCGGGGCAGCTTTTTTGCTTGGAAATGGGGCGGAAACTGGGCCAAAATGGTTTGTGATGACATGTGATTGCATGAATGGTGCTTGAACATGTTTTTGTGCAAGTTTCATTGAGAAAGTGGGGTGAGAACTCCCTTGGGCAGCAGCCAAAGCTGCTGCAGATTTTCTGCGAAGCGAAAGAAGCCGTCGGCCGGAGTCTTGGGCAAAAGAAGCCGTGCGGATGGAACCCTTGTACGGCTGATTTTTCAAATAAAATCAAGGAAAGGCCGTTTCATTTCATTTTCACCCTAGACTTGTCCCAACTGATCCCAGAGCATATTTTTGACCAAAAATTATCAATTTCGATCACGATGGAGAAACCAACCAGATTGCAAAAGGGGAAAAGAGACCGTTTTCTGTCCAAACTTCAATCTTGGATGAGGCACAACTTTCAATCTAATAAGGGGCTGTTTGATACCACCTTCAAGATCAAGTCTTTATGGCATTTGAAGGATCTCCCACCCGATTGGGACCTTTTGAGAGCAGCAGCGAGGTTTTGGGACGTCCGGAGACACGTTTACTGCTTTTCTTACAATGAACTCGTCCCAACCTTTGAAGACTTCCGGGCATTGATTGGGGGTCCAGAAATTGAAGCCGTTTTGATTCCTCTGACCGGAGACGTGCCGGTGACGGTAAATTTGGCATCTTTTCTGCAAATTTCTATGAAAGAAGCCGAGGGGATGTTGGTAGCCCCTGACAGGATTGACATTTCTGATATCCCGAGCAAGTTTGGGTCTCCGGATACGGCTGCGACCACGGTGGCTATGGATGCCTTTATCCTTTGTGTGTTCTCATTTCTATTCACTGCCGAGTCCTTCGGGGTCTGTCACAGTGGACTTTTGGATATGGTCAGGGACTGTAGGGCTGGAAGGGATATTGTTCCGCTGATCCTGGGGGAGACTCTACATGACATCGACAGGATGGCTAGGGGAGACCATTTCATGAGGTCGGGGAGTCTCGTTGTGTTGACTCTATGGTTATAGGAGAGACTTGGGCTTTGCTTGGAGCTTCGCCTACTCAGTGCCCTTGGGTGATTTCCCGGAGAGGTACACCTAGGCAACATGATCAGGGTGGCTGGGAGCTGATGATGGCTCGACTGTCTACCTCTGACATTCACTGGTGGGTGCCTCATTGGAGGTTGCAGACTCGGAGGACATTTCAGGAGGCCTATGTAGTGAGGGTTCCGAGGCTTTCTTGGTCATCCTTCTACATCCCTTACTTAGTGTCCAGGCAGTTTGGGACCTTGCAGGAGCCTTTGGACGATTGGGAGGACATCCGTACCATGGAGGTAGCGTCTTTTGACATGAGGGATCCAGCCAACTTCTCATTTTTCTCGAGGGCTTGGACATACGCTACTTTTCCACCCAGGGCTATTCTCAAGAGCAGGAAGAGTACTATCTTGACCACGGCAACTGGTATGAGAAGGAAATGGGGGCGACTCAGGTCATTTTGGGAGAGAGACGTTAGGCTTTATTGGGGGCTGACTGTGACTCGAGCAGGACTCTGAGGGAAGCTGAGGCCAAGGCTAGCTCTCATAACCAATTAGGTGATCTTATCAGGGATATGGAAGCCCGATATGAGAGGCTATCAGAGGTCGCTCCTCTTACTGAGGCTCAGAGGAAGGAGGTACGGACTCGTGCCAGGGTAGAGAAGGTACTTATTGACACAGGCTTGGTGGAGGCTCCAGTGAGGATTCCTGAGATAGGGATGAGGGAGACCGACATCATTGAGAAGAAAAGGATGAACACTCGACGGGGTCGAGGTAAAGGGAAGAAGAATAAGGAAGACTCCTGAGAGATCTATTCCTAGGATCCACTTATTGCCTTTTGCAAACACAATAGTTTATTAGGTCTTTTATTGTATATTTTAGTCTTTGTAGCAGGTTAGCAGAGTCAAGAGTAGACCGTGCTTGAACTCATCAAAAAGGTTTTGACTTGTAATTAACAAGAGATATTATCTTAGAAATTATAAGACACATTTCATGGAAACTTTGAATGTCTTATTTATTATTTAGACCAAACCAT
Organism: Adenophora triphylla var. japonica; assembly: GCA_022495995.1. Lineage (NCBI taxonomy): Eukaryota > Viridiplantae > Streptophyta > Magnoliopsida > Asterales > Campanulaceae > Adenophora > Adenophora triphylla. The sequence continues at coordinate 720,293 of JAFEMH010000126.1, read as the reverse complement.
TTTATGGCTGCCTACTTCCCCTTTTACAAGAAAGACTAAGGGGCTCAGGTCTTCGTAGTTCATTCTGGTGAACTATTGGGATTTTTGTTTTTTTTTTGTTTTGTTTTGTTTTTTTTTTATGTGCAACCCTGTCTTTTGCCTAGACCGCCCTTTTTGGGTTTTCAGCCTAGCTGGGTATTACTCTTTTTGCACTATATTTCTTCTTTTTTTTTATGTGCAACCCTGTCTTTTGCCTAGACCGCCCTTTTTGGGGTTTTCAGCCTAGCTGGGCATTACTCTTTTTGCACTATATATTTTTTTCTTTTTCTCTTTTTTTTATTTATATATATTTTTTTAGACATAGTACCGGCGGAGCTTATCACCGTTGACTGGATGAACAAAAGGATTGCCGTCCAGGTCTTCAAGCTTCATCGCTCCTCCCGAGAGTATCTTCTGCACCACATACGGGCCGATCCAAATGGGTTCCCATTTCCCCAGAGGGTTGTCTCTGGTAGGGGGCTTCATTTTCAGCACTAAGTCACCCTCTTTGATGTCTCTGGCCTTGACCTTTTTGTCGAATGCTCTGGCCATTCACCTCTGGTAGGCTCTGGTGTGTTCCATGGATTTTAGCCTCCTTTTATCAACCATGGCTAACTCATCATGCCGGCTGCGTAACCATTCTACTTCATTGACGCTGTTTTCCAGGAGGACCCTTAATGACGGGATTTCCAACTCTACTGGCAGTACTACTTCCATCCCATAGGTCAGGGCGAAGGGAGTTTCTTCCGTGGCTGTTCTAACAGATGTTCTGTAGCCCCAGAGTGCTAGATGCAGCTTTTCGGGCCAGTCACGACCACGGGTGGCCATTTTTCGGATAATTCTTTCGAGTGTCTTATTGGCAGCTTCTACTGCTCCATTGGTCTATATGGGGACGATTTGTGGCGAGTGATTCTGAATTTTGACAGCAATCTATCGCAGTCCCCTTCAAAGTGTGACCCATTATCTAAAATGACCTCATTGGGTGCCCCGTATCTACACATGATGTTTTCTTTGACAAACTGGGCCACCTTCTTGGATGTAAGGACCTTGTAGGATTTGGCCTCTACCCACTTAGTGAAGTAGTCCACTGCCACTAACATAAATTTATGCCCATTGCTTCCTGTCGGGGCTATCTTCCCTATCACGTCAATACCCCAAGTTGCAAATGGCCAAGGAGTCGTCATGCAGTACAGGTCATGAGGCGGAAGATGATTGAGGTTGGCAAACCGCTGGCATTTGTCGCACTCTCGGACATGCTGGACACAGTCTGTTTCCATGGAAATCCAGTAGTAGCCCATTTTGAGGATTACTTGCATCAACGCTCTGGCATTCATATGAGGACCGCAGGGACCATTGTGGACTTCGGTCATTAACTCTCTTGCCCTTTCTTGGGTGACACATAAGAGGAGTGGTCCTTGGTACCGTTTCTTGTACAGGTCGCCCCCTAGGATGACATAGTGAGAGGCCAACCGTTTCAAGGCTTGCAAGCTCTTGGCTTTGATGCCTTCCCTTGGTCTACCTTCTTCATCTCTGAAAGCTGACTCCCCATCTTTGAGGAACTGATAAATCTGACTGTACCAGGGTTCCTTGACAGGCTCGGGTCCCAAGTCTATTTCACAACAGAAAGTCGGGGCTTCTCTTCTACCCACTCTGAATGGTTTTATTGCCTTTCCCTCGGGGATCTCTACCAATGAGGCTAGAGTAGCTAAGGCATCTGCAAATCTGTTCTTGTCTCTCGGCAGGTAATGGAAAGTCACTTCTCTGAACTGCTCAGTCAACTCTTCCATGTAGGCATGATACCTTTGAAGGTTAGGATCCACAGTCTTCCACTTGTTGGAGACCTGGTTGATGATCAGGGCTGAGTCTCCATAGACCTCGAGTTCCTTGACATTCCTTTCTAAGGCAGCTTCTAAACCAGCAATGCAAGCTTCATATTCTGCGGCATTGTTCGTGGCAGGGAAATTCAACTTGATGGCTATTGGCGTGTGCTCATCTTTCGGATCGACCAGTAGCATTCCTATGCCATTTCCCCTTTTGTTAGCAGCTCCGTCAAAGAAAAGCTGCCATCGGTTCTCAGGCTCAACTACGAAGATTCCTTCATCTGGGAATTGGGGTTCAGGCCCTCGGTCCTCATTGCTAGGGAAGTTTGCCAGATGGTCTGACAGCGCTTGACCCTTGATTGCCTTTCTCGTCACATAGTTGATGTCATACTCAGCTAGGAAGAATGACCACTTTGCTAGACGCATCGAAAGGGAAGGCTTGTCAAAGATGTACTTGATGGGGTCCATTTTCGAGACCAAGTTCACAGAGTGGGCCTGCATGTAATGCTTCAGCTTACCGACTACCCAGACCAGTCTTGCACAAGTCTTTTCACACGCTGAGTAATTGAGCTCACTTCCTTGTAGCTTCCGACTGACAAAGTAAATGGCGTTTTCTACTCGAGAGTCCTCCTTTTCCTGATCCAGCATAGCCCCAACTGTCGTATCAGTGACAGTGAGATAGAGCAGAAGAGGTTTCTGTCCATGTGGGGGGCATAGCACCGGGGGATGTACTAGGTACGCCTTGATTTGGTCAAAGGCATCCTGGCATTCCTCAGTCCATTCTGTGTCTACATTCTTCTTCATGAGCTTGAAGATGGGCTCGCACTTGGTAGTCAGCTGGTTGACAAAGCGGCTGATGTACTATAATTTGCCCATAAAGCTTTTGACCTCTGTCTGAGTTTGAGGTGACCTCATGTCCATAATGGCCTTGATCTTTCGGGGATCGACTTCAATACCTCGTTCTGTGACCATATACCTAAGCACTTTTCCCCTTGTCACTCCAAAGGTGCATTTATTAGGGTTTAGTCTCATGGAATATTGTCTCAACCTTTCAAAGAACTTTCGTAGGTCAACAAAGTGCTGTCCATCCACACCTTTGGAATGGATTATCATGTCATCGACATAGACCTCAATTTCCTTGTGGATCATGTCGTGAAAGAGTGCAGTCGCTGCCCTTTGATACGTAGCCTCGGCATTCTTAAGCCCAAAAGGCATCACCGTATAGCAGTACGTTCCCCACGGTGTGGTGAAGGCTGTCTTTTCTTGGTCCTCCTCAGCCATCTTGATCTGGTTGTAGCCAGCAAAGCCATCAACGAAGGATTTGACTTCGTAGTTAGCAGTGGCGTCCACCAGAATGTCTATGTTCGGCAACGGATAGTCGTCCTTGGGACTGGCCTTGTTCAGATCCCGGAAATCTACACAACAGCGCACCTTCCCATTGGCCTTAGTCACAGTCACGATGTTTGATAACCATGTCGGATATTCGATGACCCTGATGAATCCTACCCGCATCTTCTCAATCTCTTCTTTGACCTGTAGAGACCATTCTGACTTGATTTTTTTTTAGTTTTTGCTTTACTGGCTTGGCATCTGGTACCAGAGGGATTCTGTGCTTCACAATCTAGCTGTCTAGCCCCGGCATATCCTTATATGACCATGCAAACACATCCATGTATTCTCTGAGCAGATTGACCAGTCTGTCCTGTTCAGCCCCCTGGAAAAAGTTCTCAATCTGTGTCTCTTTAGGTTCCTCGACAGTACCTAAGTTAACACTTGTCAAAACCTCCTCGGCAGCTTGGGCCCGGTTTTCCTCTTTATCTGTAACCTGCTTAAAGATTTCTATAATGTATTGCTCATTTAGTGTGTTTGCATCTTGTTCAAATGATTCATTATTAACTTTTGTTAAGTTATTAGTTAATTTATCATTTGTTAAGTTGGCAATAAGGGGATACTCATAAAGATCTATCATTTCATTTAAAGCGAAAGGAAAGATGACATTGGCTACATATTCATAATCTTCAGGCGTGAGGCCTTCAGATGACTCGAAGGACTGGAATTCGAAGACTCCTGACTCAAGGGTACGGATGACAGGGTGTTTGACATGACTGGAATGAGAGGGACGGGCAATCCAAGCTCCGTGATCATTCGCTGTCAGCTGGCCATCGGCCCTTAGAATGTCTCCCAATTTTTCAAACGCATCTCTGTCTTAGTCACCAAGGCGCGGGGATCAAAAGGTTCTTCACCACCGTCTCCAATTACTGCAACTATCTCGTCGTCTGAGCTGAAGTCGATCAAGTCAGGAATCTGTGCTTCTTCATCAAAACGGCTTACTGCAAGCGACTCCTTGTCCTCGGTGCTTGCGGCTTCTATCTGGCTGATCTTTGGAAGGGCTAACTCGAAGGCAGAGAAGTCCATTACCCCTGATGGGAAAAGTACTGGCTCTGTGAAGCGGTCTGGGTTTCCTTTAAAGACATACTTGTTCTGAACAGTAATGGTAGCCCCAGGAATGTCTGGCAAGTCAAGGAACATCCTCCGAACATGATTTGTTGGTTTTCCCCAAATTTTCTCAAGGTTTTCCAGAATAGTTTTCCTCAAGGAGAGCTGACTATCACTTTCATCATATTGGGTCCCACCTCTTATAAAGTACTGGGCCAGAGACAAACTGTAAGGATGGAGATGGATCCCTTCATTTCGCTTTTCCTGAACTGTTCCCTTAATCTTTCTGTCATCCTGAGGATATGACTTGTATCCCAGGCCATGTCGGGTGGTCTGTTCCTTTGCATCAATGATAGCATTGCGACCCTGAAGTCTTTTACCCAATCCAAGCCCCGGAAGATAACCCATCTTCTCATCATTCGCATGGCACGAGGTATTTTGTCAGAGGTAGCAGTGAGGTCCGTGCAACACACTTGCGCTTTAGAGGAGGCTACAGAGAATACAGTCAAGGCAAGCCCTTCGTCATCATGTTTGATCTCGAGTATTGGGATACCTCCCGTGCAGGTTCCTTCCACGGTGACACTATCTCTATAGAGGGTAGTGATAGTCCCATTACTTGACTGAAACTTGACGCATTGGTGCAAAGTAGAGGCTACCCCATTTATCTGGTGAATCCAAGGTCGTCCTAGCAAGGCAGTGAATGAAATGGGGATGTCGATCACTTGGAAGTCCACATCCATGGCCTTTTTCCAAACCACAATTTGAGAGTAGCAATCCCCAAAACAGACCGAGCAGTGGAATCGTAGGCCTTAATAGTTTGACTGGAAGGTTTCAAATCTATAGGCTTCAAATCCAACAAATCCATCATTTTCGCTGGCAGGACATTCATTGCAGACCCTCCGTCAACTAACACCCTGGTGAAATTACCCGGGATCCGGCTCGCGCACGGGGCCCCCGGCATCTCGCATTTTCGCTTCGCGTTCGGGAAATGGCCCGGATCCGAGAGGCAGCGCAATCGCGCCCCGACATCTGGCTTATTCCGTTTTGCGGCGTTGGAGGTGTCTCGCTGTGTTTTGCTTTGTAGAGTCGGCACGCCGTTTTTATTAAGCCCAAAACATTGAAAAAGGGCATCAGTTTAAAGATTATTTTAAACTGTTTTTGTGTGATGAGATTTTGAGTTCGGAGGTCAGATGACTCCTCGGGAAGAGAATATTAGAATATTAGAGCTCACCCGAGTCGCCTCGTAAAAATGAGTCTTTCGGATACCCCTAATATCCTTTAAAATGTTGTGTGTGTGTGTGTGCTTTTTAAAAATGCATGCTGTATCGGATGTCTACATTGTACACTGCTTTATTGAAATGTATTGAAATAGTGTAGGAAGGAAGCCTTACCAATGTTGGTTCGTGTCTGTCTTCCGCTGAGGAATAGTGTTTGAGGTCGGAGTAGCGTTCCGATACGGATCGGGATTGCTTCGGGAGATGCCGGTTGTCTCCGGACAGAGTTTCGGCGTGAGTTGAGGTTGCAGGCTGCGTTCGGGCAGAGGTTCGGCGTACGTGGGGATCGTTGGGATCACTCGGGCAGAGGTTCGGCGTGCGTTGGTTTTGTTGGATGGATTCGGGCAGAGGTTCGGCGTGGTTTGGGATCGCCGGTTTGACTCGGAAAGAGCCGGGACACCGTGGGAAAGACCAGGCAAGGCCTCGGAGTACCACGAGGGGCCTCAGAGTACCTCGAGAGTGCCTCGGGGTAGCGCGGGAGTGTCGCGGGAGCGCTCGGAGAGGCTTCGGAGCACCGCAAGGGAGCTCGGAAGGCCTCGGAAGGATCCGAAAGGGGCCGGGAGTGCCTCGAGAGGGCTTAGAGGGGGAGCCAGAAGGCTTAGGGAGGAAGAGAGAAGTGGGAGGAGTGTGAAAATGAGGAGGGGGAGCCCTCTATTTATAGTGCCAGATTTGGTGCAAAGAGGTCCGTACGGACCTCCTTGGTTATCCAGAATTTTGGATTTCCTCGATTTGAGGGAATATGTGATGATGGTGAATATTCTGGAATGATGATGTCCCCTGTGCAAAGAGGTCCGTACGGACCATCTTGACATGCAAAGAGGTTCGTACGAACCAACTAAGCATGTGGGTAATCATTTTCTCCGGGATTTGAGGGAATATTGTGGACTTTAAGGGGATTCAGTAATTATTAAAGCAAAGAGGTCCGTACGGACCATATATGCTTTTCCAATTTCCTGAAAATTCCCAAAAGGTCCTTTTGTCCCTTTTTATCCCAGGAAGGCTCCTCCCTTGATTTGGCTGAGGTTTTGAGAGGGTTTTGAGTGCTAAAGGTCTCCGAGACTGCGTTGATGAGTCTGCGGCGCTTCCTGTGTGTTTGAAAGAGGGTGATCCAGATTGGGGTACTTACAGAAGCCCCTCGACGACGTTACTTATGAAAGAAGTGAGGTCGCCGATAAGATAAGGGTCCTAATTTGGATCGCGTGCTGGGAGAGGAAGTGATCGGGGAGGTCATTGTGAGGACGTGGTGGTGTCCTATGGGTGACCTTTTAGGTCAGTTGGCTGGACCCTGTGATAGGATTCCTACGTATCCCTGGCGGAAATCAAGCCTGGTCGTAGTTCGGGTGTGAGGTGAGTGTTTGTGAATGCGGGCGTGGTGGTGCCTTGAAGTGTTGTGTGTCCGCCGAGGTCAATTGTAAGGACGTGGTGGTGTCCTGGGTGACCGCATAGGTCGATGGCTGGACCATGTGATAGGATTCCTACGTATCCCTGGCGGGAATCAAGCCTGGTCGTAGTTCAGAGATCGTGAAATTGTGAGTGCGGGCGTGGTGGTGCCCTGAAGTGTTGTGTGACCGCCGAGGTCAATTGTGATAAGGACGGAGTGATGTCCTAAGATGTGGTATTTGCCGAGGTCAATTGTGAGGATGTGGGGACCACCGAGGTCAATTGTGAGGACGTAGTGGTGTCTGGGATGGAAATTTTACGATTTTCCTAATCGGGTGGTTTAAGGCCTTAGGGCGGGAATAGTGATTTGGGAGGTTTATACGGTCTTCCGGACCGAGTGATTTAAAGCCTTTCGAGTGGAGATAGTAGTTTGGGCTGGTTTATACGATCTCCGGTGAGTGGTTTTAAAGCCTTCCGGGCTGGAGATATGTGTGAGGACTTGAATCGTCTTCTGATTGCAGTTGCGCCAAGCTTGAGGACTTTGAATCGTCTTCTGGCTGCTATGGATGTCATGCGCGAGGACTTTGAATCGTCTTCTAGCCGTAGTAGATGTCATGCGTGAGGACTTTGAATCGTCTTCTAGCCGCTGTTGATGTCATGTGTGAGGACTTTGAATCGTCTTCTAGCCGCTGTTGATGTCATGCGTGAGGACTTTGAATCGTCTTCTAGCCGCTGTTGATGTCATGCGTGAGGACTTTGAATCGTCTTCTAGCCGCTGTTGATGTTATGCCTGAGGACTTTGAATCGTCTTCTAGCCGCGGTTAGGTTCAGGAGTATGAACCTGGTGCTTTGATTGTGAGAGGCATGATTGGCTTGCGCTTTGCCTGCTGGGGAGAGAGTTGGACTTGCGATGACTGCCGATGTTCATCCGTTGGGGATTATCGTGGCCTTGTAGGGGCTTGCAAGGATTCCCTTTTTGACTTGCTGGGGAAGGAGTTCGGGCTTACTTAGATGGCCGGTATTCATCTGCTGGGGATGCGTGACCTTGTAGGAGCCTTTGCTGCTGAGAAAGTGTCTTCGGACTTGTTTTGAGCCGGTGCTTGAGTTGCCGTTGGAGCGTCTTGTGCCTTGAGTTTTGTCTTTGGGAGAGTGTTGGCTCCTTCTTGCGTTTGTTTTTGTTGAGGGCGAGATCGGAGCTTACGGCCCGATGGCCGTGATTGAATTGCCGTTAGTGGGCGAGGCCGGTCTTACGGCGACGGCCGGTGGTTGAATTGCCGTTGAAGTGGGCGAGACCGGAGCTTACGATGACGGCCGTGATTGAATTGCCGTTGAGTGGGCGAGGACCGGGCTTACGATGACGGCCGGTGGTTGAATTGCCGTTGAGTGGCGCGAGGCGGGCTTACGATGACGGCCGGTGATTGAATTGCCGTTAGTGGGCGAGGCCGGAGCTTACGATGACGGCGGTGGTTGAATTGCCGTTGAGTGGCGAGACCGGGCTTACGATGACGGCCGTGATTGAATTGCCGTTGAGTGGGCGAGACAGTCTTATCTTATGGCGGCCGGTGATTGAATTGCCGTTGAGTGGGCGAGTCAGGGCTTACGATTGGGCTACGATGACGGTGGTTGAATTGCCGTTGAGTGGCGAGAGTCGGGCTTACGATGACGGCCGGTGATTGAATTGCCGTTGAGTGGCGAGACCCGGTCTTACGGCTGGCGGCCGATGATTAGTGCCGTTGAGTGGCGGAGGACCGGTCTTACGGCGACGGCCGGTGATTAAGTGAAGGGTTAGGGACCATTACACTTGGATTTGCGAAAAAGGCCTTAGGACGGCCGGTGGCAAAGATTATAAGGGCATGAAAGTAATTTGGCCCTCCCTTGCAAGAAGGTCCGTACGGACCAACTGCAGATGCAAAGAGGTAAAGTACGGACCAATGTTGAGCCACACGGTTCCCAGGTTTTGGCCGGGTTAAAAAGCCGAGGCATCCCTTCATTTCCCATTCCCGGTTCACGAACCAGCCGAGAGAGAGAGAGGAAGAAACCTCCATTGTTAACCAAAAACCTTCATTTTTTGCTTGAATTGCTCATGATGGCGGAAGGATCTCGAAGGAGTCGTCGACAACGCGATCGAGAAGTGGTCGAGCGGCGGATGGAGCTCCAAAGAAATTGGATCTCCTTCGTTCCATCTTCAAAGAATCCGGATGTCTTGTATCCGAATCCGGAGGTGCACAATCGTCGTTCTAGGAACGTCGGGGAGGTAAGAAATCCGTTCCGTTTTGATTCCTTGCTTGAGATTTTGAATGCTAAAACTAGATTTTAGTTTTTCGCATATTTGAATTTTTGTTATTTTTCATGCCTTTTGTGAAATTCTTTATGAATTGTTGAAAATGGACATGTAAAAATTGTGGGTATGTGTATTTTGTGCAAAAATGTGTAGATTAGCCCTTATTTGTGAAAATAAAGTGCCTCTCTAATGAAATGCATGCTTTGGTGTTTTGTACCTAATGCTATTTATGTATGTACATTGTGATAAAATTTGTCGTGTAGTGACAAATTTTGTGAAAAATGTGACATGTGCCGTGTTTTCTGACGGGTTTTGTCTGAAAGTGTGTGCCGTGTAGGGACGGACTTTTCTTTTGAAAATGTGTCATGTAGTATGTGCCGTGTTCTTGGGTGACGGACTCTGTGGGGAAAATATGTGCAATATGTGCTTTGCCGTGTTGGGACGGACTTTTTGAAAATGTGTCGTGTAGGGCTTAATCCCTCTTTTGAGAAAATGTGTACAGTGTGTGCCGTGTTTTTGTGACGGACTGCATGGGAAAAATTATAGGTATAATGTATTGTGAAAATTATGTGCCGTATGTGCCGTGTTTTGTGACGGGATATATGTACATTATGTGCTGATATTAAGTACTTGTGATTGACGTACCTTTCTTTGTGTTTACTGCGGGATGAGGAAGCTACATTTGGGGAAAGCCAAGAAGATGAAGACCCGAGGATCTCTTGAGTACATTGTTGAGTTGTGGCGGCGGATGCGGATATTTGTGGATGGCGGGCCGAGCCCGGGAGGCTGGTCTATGCTTACGGCACAGGTGTGTTTGTAGAGAACACAGGGGGTTTCTGACACGAGGAAGAACAAGAGCATCTTCCTTGGCCTTTCTGAGTATTGGTGGGATACCACCCACACCTTCCATCTTAGCTGGGGAGAGGTGACAGTGACGCCTACCGACTTCACTGCGATTACTGGGCTTTCCTTCAAAGGAGGGCCAGTGCGGTGGAGAGATATGATTGCTGATAATGTGTTGACCGAGCTGCTGGGCTTTGAGCCTCGTCCTCGCAGGGGCCTGGGCATGTTGTACAGCGATGTGGAGCTGAGGATCACGGCTAGCATCGGGGCCTATGTTCGGGGTACCGGCCAGGTGACGGTGGAGCAGCTGGCGCGCTCCTTCTTGTGGTTTGCACTCTCCGAGACTTTGTTCTCGAACCACACGACTGCGGCTCCTTTCGCTCTGTTGGAGAGCTTGATTGATTTGAGGAGGGTTTGTGACATTGCTTGGGGCGAGGCAGGCTTGGCTGAGCTCTACTTCTCTTTGGACCGGTTTAGCCGGGGAGTGGCCAGTTCTTTGGCTTTGTTTTGACTTTGCTGCGGAGGTATGAGTTTATTCTTTTTTTGATTTAGCAACTTGTCGTTTCTCCGTTTTCTTTTGCGCTGAGCCCTTTTCTGCTTTTGTCACAGGTGTGGTTTTATGAGATTTTTCAGTGCTTCCCGTGGGATATAGATCCTGGGGCTATTGATGCTTATCCTGCTATGCTAGGCTGGGCTCGTACGGCTAGGAGGAGGAGGAGGACAGCGAGAGCTTACCGTCGCCTACGGGGAGGTGCGGGAGTGTGCGGAGAGAGGTAGCCGGGAGGGGTTTGTCTTGTTCCCGTGGGGTCGGTATGAGGGCGATGAGTTCGAGGGGGCTCCTGAGGTGACGGCACGACGGAAGATCTTTGCGGGGCACGACTTGTGATGTCATGTATGCAGGAGAGCGTTCTTGGCCGGCATAGTCGGGTGTGCTTCCCGTGGCTCAGAGGGACCCTCCTTTTGGGATGCTTGACTCGGGATATGGATGTGTTGGATTTTGAGAGGTACCTTGGCGGTGTGGGTGCCGAGGAGTTTGTCCCGTATGGAGAGGAGTATGGGGCCTTCGTGAGAGGGGAGGAAGTTAAGGGCATTGCGGGAGTCTTGGCGGGAGAGAGAGGCGTCGGTCCGCGGGTTCCCCGAGAGGTTCCGATGCGGGGCGGATTTCACGTATGTCGTGGGGACGGATCGAGAGGAGGGTGTGCATGCCGTTCTGAGCAAGCTCTGCTTGCATACGTGGATCACGATAGATCGGTGAGTGTGTTTACTCTTTTCCATCTTGGCATTTTTACGTGTTTTTTCTCTTTTTGTCGTTAGTATAAGCGCTATTCTTGAGCGTTTCCTTGGCTGCTTGTTTGTGCAGGTCCCAGGGAGAGCCTATGACATGCTGACTCGCCGTTACGTGGTGATGAGGTCCTTCGCGAAGAAGATGGCGTCGAAGATGTCTTGCCGGTCTTCGCGTCGCGTGCCGGCGTACATTCCGATGCCTTCGAGGCATTACGTAGATGTTCCTCCACGAGGCGAGCGAGCCACGGCGGGGAGGGCCTTCGCGGGGCGGCATAGTATGGATGCCGGGGCGTCTTCGGGGAGCTCCGAGGCGGCGGCCCTTTTACCGATTCTTCCCTCCGCGGGGCGCGCGGGAGTGAGGGATCCTCGAGCCTTCTTTCTTCGATCCTTTCATCGGATTTTGATCCTTCGGATTACTTTGAGTGGCGGCCTCAGGCGGGGTGCTCGGTACTCACGGCGACGAGGGCGTGACGGGCGAGTTCACCGGGATGCCCGACTTCTCTCTGGAGGACCTTGGCGAGGATGATGATCTTTGAGGAGTCGATTAGCATTCATTTGCTTTCCCTCTTTCCATATCTTCTCTTTTTTTTTTTTTTATGAGACATTTATGGGTACCTGTAATAAAACACTTGTATTTGCATGGCAACAATATTTTATTTTAAGATGTAATGTCGTTTTTGTGATTCCCGGGAAATGTCCTAGGAATTGTTGCTATTATTTATTTTATTTTTGTGCATGCCACGTGAGTTGAGGGTGCGTTTGTGGGTAGTGTATGCTTGCCGACTTTCTTCGGACTTCGTTGGAAGAAGTGCAGGGCATGATTCTTGATTTGGGTCACATTGACATTTCTGAGCTGCCGGAGCGGTTCATGGTTGATGATGAGAGTGATGTCTCTTGGGATGCATTTGCCTTGTGCGTGATAGCGACGTTTTTCATGGTCAGCTCCCTTGGCATTTGTGATGGCGCTTTGCTTGATGTGGTTGGGCACTGCAGAGCTGGAGAGGATATTATCCCGTTGGTGCTGGGGGAGACTCTTCATGGTATTGATCGTCTGGCGACTGGGGATCGATTCATGAGAGGGGGAAGCCCCGCTTTGCTCACCTTGTGGCTGCGAGAGAGACTTCAGGCCATGCCCGAGGCTCCGACGTTGTTGCTAGCCCGTGGTCATTTGCTCGCGCGACCTCTTGTGTTGGACATGGATCGATCCGCTTGGGAGAGATGGATGGCTGAGCTTGGTGCGCATCGAGATCCATTTGGTGGGTTCCGCCTTTGGGGGATTGAGACTAGGGAGGGCCTTTCGGGAAGGGTCTTATGTTGTCGAGTTCGGAGTTTGTCTTGGTCCTCCTTCTATATTCCGTCGCTTGTTTCCCGGCAGTTTGGGATGAAGCGGAGCCTTTGTTGAAGTGGAATGACTTTGCTACTGCGGAGATAGTTCCTTTTTGTATAGCGGCTCGGGTGTTTTCTTGTATTTTACGAGAGGCTTGGAAGTATTCCGCTTTCCCTCTGTGGTGCTCATAGAACGTCGGAGAGAGTGTCGTATTGGCGACTCCCTGCCCGGCTTTGGTATGAGCAGCGTGTCGGGCGGTCCCAAGCGGCTGTGGAGAAGCCGAGGCGTGGAGCGATGACAGGTTGCCGTAAGTAGCTATTGCCTTAGGAGTGCCGAAGCTGGAGTCGACCACTTTGGATATTACGGGAGACACTTTGTTTGACTACGAGACTAGAGTGGACCGGCCCAGCGAGTAGAGGTCCTCTTTGCTGGGGCTTCCTTGAGGAGGGAATCCGAGCCGAGAAGCACGAGCGAATGAAGCCACGAGCTGCTGGATTGGATTGTTTGACTGCAGGGGAGGACCCACTGATCTCGGGCGAGAGACGCGAGTTGGTTCACGTGGAACGAAAGAAGACTCGCCGGGGGACGAGGAAGAAAGGGAAGAATGGCGAGGGACAAGCGCAGATGGCGCGGAATGACCTCCTAGGTACCCATTTATTGCATTTGCAAACACATTATTTGTTAAATGTATTAAGCTGTCTTTTAGCATGTTATGAACTTGAGAGTAGACCGTGCTTGAACTCATCAAGAAATGTTGTAACCGTCAGCGATTTGTGATTTACTTTTAAAGCTTTGTCGAGACACAAGATCTCTTGTTTGCTTTTGTGTCTTTTGTGAATCTTGGCGGCGCCTGTTGCATTTGTGGACTGAAATGGCCTGGGCCCTGACGGCAATCCCCTTTGCTTGGGCTTTGTGTTCGGGAGGTTGAATGATCCTCCGACAGGTTGTTTTGACGGTCTTTTCCGTAGCTTCCTTGCCTCTTGTTGGCGTCGGGCATCTTGACCTCTTTTTTTGTAGCTTCTGCTTGAGCTTCTTTTGTTTTGTTTTTTTTTTTGTGAGTCCTTGCTCGAGCTCTTTTTTTTTGTGAGCGCGTGAAGGCGAAGATAAGCCCCTTGGCTTGGAAGCAGTCAGTCGTTTGATGCTGAGTAACCTCTGGATGTCCTTTGATGTTGCCGCCGCTATTTGACTTGATCAAGGTGATGGTGGGGGAATGCTTCTGGAAAGTGTGTAGTTTGATGGAGGTCTTGATAGACATTCAAACTTTTGACTTTTTTGTGTATTTTTAGACCGGACCAATTAAGGTTGCCTACGTTCCCCCGGACTAGAGGGCTCAGGTCTGCGTAGTTCGACACTACATGGAGTGCCAAGAGATGCACAGTTGTTCTTCTTTAGGCGAAGTATCTGCGAAGCTTGCAAAGGGATTGTCGTCTAGGTCTGTCAGCTTCATGGCTCCTCCGGAGAAGATCTTTTGAACCACGAAAGGGCCGATCCACGTTGGTTCCCATTTTCCCAGTGGGTTGGTTCGAGTGGGAGGCTTTTCTTTGAGTACAAGGTCGCCTTCCCTGATGTCTCGGGACTTGACTTTCTTGTCGAAAGCTCTACGCCATCACGCTTTGGTAGGCTTGGACGTGTTCCATGGCCTTTAGTCGTCGCTCGTCTAGCAGAGCTAACTCGTCATGTCGGCTTCGGAGCCATTCGACTTCGTTGATGTCATTTTCCAGTAGCACTCGGAGTGAGGGAATTTCCAATTCGATGGGAAGGACTGCTTCCATCCCGTATGTCAGGGTGAATGGGGTTTCTCCCGTGGGCATTCGGCCCGATGTTCGGTAGCCCCAAAGTGCAAGGTGCGGCTTCTCGGGCCAATCTCGTCCTCGGGTGGTCATTTTCGGATGATCCGTTCGAGCGTCTTGTTTCTTTGCTTCTACGGCGCCATTTGTTTGTGGCCGGTAGGGAGAAGATTTGTGGCGTGTGATCTTGAATTCGGCCGGCGATCTGTCGCATTCCCTTCGAAGTGTGAGCCGTTGTACGATATGACCTCATTCGGGATGCCGTATCGGCGAGATGATGTTTTCCTTGAGGAAATGCGCGACCTTCTTTGAGGTGAGTACCTTGTAGGACTTGGCTTCGACCCATTTGGTGAAGTAGTCGATGGCTACTAGGATGAATTCGTGACCGATTCTTTGCTGGCGGAGCGATTTTCCCGATGACGTCAATTCCCAGTGGCGAAAGGGCGAGGTGTAGTCATGCGGTAGAGATCGTGGGGAGGTAGATGATTGAGGTTGGAGAACCGTTGACACTTGTCGCGGCTTCGGACGAAGTGGATGCGGTCTGCCTCCATGGAGATCCGGTAGTAGCCCATCACGAGAATGATTTGCATCGGGGCTGCAGCGTTCGTGTGGGGACCCTGAAGCCCCATTGTGGACTTCGTTCATGAACTTGCTTGCTTCTTCTTGGGCGAATGCGGCGTAGGAGTGGTCCATGGTAGCGTTTCTTGTATAGCATGTCCCAAGGATGACAAAGTGAGAGGCGAGGCATTTTAGGGCCATGATGCTCTTGGTTTTGACTCCTTCTACGTGTTGACCTTTCTCGTTCATGAAGGTGGTTTCCCGTTCTTGAGGTATTGGAAGATGCGGTTGTACCATGGCTCATTGACGGGCTTGGAGTTACAGTTCGATCTCACAGCGGTAGGCGGGAATTTCCTTTCGTCCGACTTTGAAGGGTTTGATTGCTTTTCCTTCGGGGATTTCCACGAGTGAAGCCAAGGTGGCTAAGGCGTGCACAAACTGTTTCGGTCTCTTGGCGAGTAGTGGAAGGTGACCTCTTCGAATTGTGTGATGAGGTCCTCCATGCGGCGTGGTATTTTTGCAAGCACAGGTCTATGGTTTCCATTTGTTGGAAACTTGGTTGATGATCGAGGCGTTTGAGTCTCCATAGACTTCGAGTTTACGGATATTCCTTTCGAGTGCGGCTTGCGGTCCGGCGGCGGAGCTTCATATTCGGCGGCATTGTTGGTTACCTCGAAATTGAGCTTTATAGCAATTGGGGTGTGCTCGTCCTTGGGATCTACCAAGAGCATACCGATGCCGTTTCCCTTTTTGTTGGCTGCTCCGTCGAAGAACAGTTGCCATCGATTTTCGCCTTCGATTGTGAAGATTCCCTCGTCTGGAAATTGTGGTTCGGGACCTCGAGCTTCGTCGGTTGGGAAGTCAGCCAATTGTTCAGCCATTACCCTTCCCTTGATTGACTTTTGGTTCACATACTTGATGTCAAACTCTGCTAGGAAGAAAGACCATTTGGCGAGCCTCATTGACAGAGATGGTTTGTCGAAGAGGTATTTGACTGGATCCATTTTGGAAACTAAGTGTACCGTGTGCGAATGCATGTAGTGTCGTAGTTTTCCGACAACCCATACCAGAGCTGCACAGGTTTTCTCGAGGGCTGAGTAATTGAGTTTCCTGCCTTGAAACTTTCGACTGACGAAGTAGATGGCATTTTCGACTCGTGACTCCTTCTTTTCTTGACAGAGCATGGCTCCAACTGCGGTGTCGGTCACAGTTAGGTATAGCAACAGTGGCTTTTCCTCGTGGGGAGGACAGAGAATCGGAGGACTCACAAGGTATGCTTTTATCTTTTCGAAGGCATCTTGGCATTCTGAGTTCCATTCGACGTCAGCGTTTTTCTTCATCAGTTTGAAGATTGGCTCGCACATGGAGGTCAATTGGTTGACGAAGCGGGCGATATATGTAGGCGGCCCATGAAGCTTTTCACCTCTGTTTGAGTTTGCGGTGGTCTCATTTCGATGATGGCCTTGATCTTTTGAGGATCAACCTCGATGCCTCTCTCGGTGACCATGTATCCCAAGACCTTGCCTCGGTAACCCCGAATGTGCATTTGGCGGGGTTTAGCCTCATTGAGTGTTTTCGGAGCGATTGAAGAACTTTCTCAGAGTACAGCGAGGTGTTGTCCATCGATCCCTTTGAGTGGATGATCATGTCATCGACGTATACTTCGATCTCTTTGTGGATCATGTCGTGGAAGAGGGCGGTTCTTTGCCCGTTGGTAGGTAGCCCGACGTTCTTTAGTCCCGAACGGCATTCTTGTGTAGCTTGATAGGTTCCCAGGGGGTTGTGAAGTGTCTTTTCTTGATCTTCTTCGGCCATCTTGATTTGATTGTGGCCGGCAAACCCGTCCACGAAGGACTTGACTTGAAATTGGGTGTAGTGTCTACCAACATGTCGATGTTGGGTAGTGGAAAGTCGTCCTTGGGACTTGCTTTGTTGAGATCTCGGAAGTCCACGCAGCAGCGCACTTTTCCATTGGCCTTGGTGACCGTGACTATATTGGAGAGCCATGTGGGGTACTCGATCACCACGATGAAGCCGACGCGGAGCATCTTCTCGATCTCTTCCTTGACTTGTAAAGACCATTACGGCTTGATTCGGCGTAGCTTTTGCTTGATGGGCTTGGCCTCGGGATTGAGGAATCCGATGTTCTACAATGTTTGGATCTAATCCCGGCATGTCTCGGTAAGACCAAGCGAACACGTCCACGAATTCTTTGAGCAGTGCAATCAATGCGTCTTGCTCTGTCTTAGGTGAAGAAACTTCGATTTGCGTCTCTTTTGGCTCTTCGGCGGTTCCCAAATTCACTTTGGTTAAAACCTCCTCGGCGGCTTGGGCCCGGTTTTCTCTCGTTTGACAACATGCTTAAAGATGTGCTTAATGTATTGTTCGTTTAATGTGTACGCTTCTTTATCAAGTGAATCGTTATTAAGCTGTTTGTGTGTTAGTTAATTTATCGGTTGTTAAAGATGCAATCGAGAAGGGATACTCGGAAAGATCGAAGCATTCATTAAGAGCATACGGGAATACATTATTGGCAATGAGTTCGTAATCTTACGGCGTGAGGCCATCGGATGACTCGAGAGACTCAAATTCAAAGATAATGGACTCGGTATGAGTTATGACCTTTGGACTCTAAGACTCGAGGGTCGGACCAAGTCGTTCGATCATGTCCTTTTCTTTGGCGGTGGAGTCAGGAGAAAGGTGGCCCGGTTATTGAGTGGCAATGAGCTTGATAGGATGCGGGGTTTGAAAGGCTTTGTGTCACCGTTCCCGATCATGGCTATCAGCGAGTTATCGAAACAAAATCGATTAGATGCGGCATCTCGATTTCTTCTTTGAAGAAGCGAGGTGGTGCGATGGCTCGTTCCGGGCGTCGTCTGCGGAGTCTTTTGCTCTTGTCTTGGGCATTGCTAGCTCGAATGCGGGTCGTCTTGTTTGTTGAAGACGAGAGGTGTTGACGAGAGAGTTTTCGAGTTCTTACGCCAAAGAGGGAGTTTTCGAACCAAAATTCATTGTGAATAGTGGTAGTAGTGGGTCCGGCGAGAGGTGGTTCGTCGAGAAATGCTCTTCGGACGGGATTTGCCTTGAGGCCTCTGAATCTTGCAATGTTGTTGGAGCTTGTCCATGGTTGTCGGCCTGCTTTGTTTGGCGTTGATCAACTCTGTTCCCTTTTACTGGATCTTCTTTCAAGTTGTTATCCTTTTTGTGAAGTACTTGGTCATGTCGAAGGCATGGACGAAGATCGGAGGTTGCGTGCAAGCCTCTTTTGTTATACGTGGAGCGTTTCCGTGCAGCTCGCTTGTCCTCCGCAATGTGTTCGGGAGTAAGGAATGTATCCCGAGCCGTGCGAGGTATTACATTCTTTGAAATTGATGATTTGGAGGGTGCCACGATGGCGTTTTCCCAAGCCGAGCCCGGGATGTAGTTCATGTGCTTCATCATTTTCATCGGGGGAGGAATCTTGTCCCAAATCAAAGGCAAATCTATGTGGCATACACAGGCCTTTGGGCTTTCGATGGTGAACCTGTTAGCATCATGCCGTCATCATCGTGTTTGATCTCTAAAACCGGGACGCCGTTGGTGTCGGTCCTTTCAGTGACTATGCTGTCGCCGTAGATGATGGTTAAATCTGTTCCTTGGACGAACTTTACGCATTGATGGAGAGTGGATGCCACTCCATTGATCTGATGTAGCGAGGCGTCCCAAAATGGCGGTGAAGGTGATCGGGATGTCGATGACTTGGAATTCTGTCGGGACCATTTGTTTTCCGAACCACAGGTTCAAGGTGGCTATTCCCAAGACTGGGCAGGACGTTGAGTCGTATGCCTTGATTGCCTGAGTTGAGGGCTTTAGATCAGTTGCTTTGATCCCTAGCAAGTCCATCATTTTGGTTGGGAGGACGTTCATGGATGATCCCCCATCTACCAAAACCCGAGGGAGACGGCGCTCGTCCAGTTGAACTGTTATGTAGAGAGGTTCGTTGTGGTCGGCCCAAATTTTGGAAAGGTCGAGCTCTGTGAAAGTGATGATGTTCTTTGTAGTTAACGTTGCCAATCATACGAAGCTTCATCGGGTGTCCTTTGTGATGGGAACCATAGTGCAGGCCAAGCTTTCTTCCAACTTGAGCTTGTGCGGGTAAGATGAAGTGAGTAGGGACCGAGCGAGATGTTAGCTGAGTACGCTTGAGCTGGGCTAAGACGGGATCTTCGGCCTTTGGGTCCGGGGTTTCGGCTTCTTTGGCATAGGAGCCCCTTTTCGGTTCGTGGCTCGGGTATGGCTGGCCTTTTGTCTGCCGTGGAGGATTCAGGATTTGGCCGGAACGTGTCGGAACGTTCACCTACGGCTTTCTTGCTTTGCTTGTCTCTCCTATCTACGTAATGGGAGGACCTTGGTTGGCGTAGGGCCGGCTGCGCATTTCAATTCGTTCACCGTCATAGCTTTTGTGGGGACATCCACGGTGGCTTTGAGATCTTCCCAAGACGAGGGTTGAGGTATACGGACCTTCGGGCCTTCGGTGGCGGTGCGGAGCTCGTCAGTGATCATGGAGCATACGTTGCCGTGGCCTTGTGCGAGGCTAAGTGAGGAGATTTCTGGAGTAGATGACGTAGTAGTCAAACTTTCTGAGGGTTCTCGAGGGTTCCGGCTGTAGGATCACCGGATTCATACCTCTTCTTCGGTTTTTGTTGAGAAGAGGGTTTCTTCTTTCTTCGAGGGCGGCCCTCGTTCATTTCATCCTGGAATTCCATTTCCGGACAAACACTTGCAATCACGGACGTCCCACCGGATGTGTTCGTTGTTCGGCGGTGAGTACCGGGATGCGAGGAGGCTGAATAGGCGAACTTTCCTCCGGAAGGGTCTTGTGGCCTTATGTCATGCTTTGCATGGCTCGTACGAGGAGTAACGGGTTGACTTACGGGAGACAAATGAGAGACGTTAGAAGGCTGCGGGAGCGATCATGACTTAGGAAGCCCAGGTATTTGGGTGGCTAATGTTCCGAAGTGGTGCATGGCACCTTCGATCGAGGCTTGTTGCTCACCTTGGCGTTTCTCAATGGCCATGAGGACACCGCGAAACTTCTTCCAATGTTGGGAAATTTCTTGGGGGTAAGGTCCGTTCTCATCATTGTTATCCTTGACTTGGCCGTGAGGATTTGACGGGTATCACAGTGACAGTGGGAAGGAGGTAGGACCTTCTTGTTTTGACCTTTGGGAGACGGGTTCCGGGTACTCTTGACCACTCTTGTGTTAGGCTGGAGGGTGACGGGTAAGGTTTAGACACGGGAATGGCCTTTCGGGATAAAGGGGAAAGCTCACGTGGCATGCGGTTTCCGTTTCTTTTATTTTTTTTTGTTGTTTTAATTTACTTAAAACATGTTTTCTCGAAGTCCTAGGTAGGTTGGAAAAGATTGCTCTTCTTTTCGCAACTATGCTAGATCTGGGTCGATGGAGACCATACGTGCGGCTATAAGCCCCTCGTTTTGCACACGTATTTCGACATCCCGGGGTGGACGGCCCAGGCGAGGGTCCTATAGGGCAAGCGGTTTCCACCGGCCTAAAAGAAAAATCGAACCTAAGGACCGAGCCTGTCATGTTCGTTTTGATGCATTAGCCATGTAAATAGTGAACCGAGCCGGCCACTGAGTCAAGATCGGGTCAAGAGTTCGGCATGACCTCTCTTTACCTTGCTTGTGCAAGGGATCTGTGACGTTAGGCGTTGGCTGGGTCATGTCGTCATGGGCGACGTATCAAAGGCTTGATGACATGGTGTCATGTAGGCATGGATGTATATCGGGACGGAACATCGTGCAGGCGTAGCCGGAAATCAAGATCGAGGTCAAGATTTTAGCATGACCTTTCATCGCCTTGCTTGCGCAAGAGGATCTTGAGTTCCGAGCCTTGACTCGAGAAAATGGCCGGCATGGTATAAGTATCCGAGGCTTGTATGACACGGGTGGGTAAAAACCAACCGAGTGCGGACGAGTGTGACTCAAGACTCAAACGTGCGGGGTTGACGCTTGGCTAGGATGGGATGTTTGGAATGATCCGTGCGCGTCAGAGAGGCGTAGGAAGGCCAAACGAGCTGCATCGAAGACCACTCGGGTTAAGGGTTGTAGTGTGCGGTGTATCAGAAGCGGCGGTGCGCGTAGCGTGCGGTGTAGCAGAAGCGACGAGTGTGAAGTAGTGTGCGGTGTAGCAAGGCGGCGGTGCGCGTAGTGTGCGGTCTCTAAAAAATCTTTTTCTGAGTAAAACAGAAGTTTTTGAAGAATTTTAAATGTATGCACAGATGGATGATAATGCATTTTTTGTATTTTTATTTTTTTTGTAAAATAAAAACGAAGCACGTGCACACACACAACAGTTTAAAGGAAGGGGTAAAATGAAAGTTTGACCCTCATCATTGTTTTAAAAATCTTTTGTTTTTGTTTAAAAAGTTTTTAAAACAAAATGTCCCAGTAGTCGCCAGCGAAATTACAGGGATCCGGCTCGCACGCGGGCCCAGGCATCTCGCATTTTCGCTTCGCGTTCGGGAAATGGCCCGGATCCGAGAGGCAGCGCAATCGCGCCCCGGAATCTGGCTTATTCCGTTTTGCGGCGTTGGAGGTGTCTCGCTGTGTTTTGCTTTGTAGAGTCGCCACGCCGTTTTTATTAAGCCCAAAACATTGAAAAAGGGCATCAGTTTATAGATAATTTTAAACTGTTTTTGTGTGATGAGATTTTGAGTTCGGAGGTCAGATGACTCCTCGGGAAGAGAATATTAGAATATTAGAGCTCATTCGAGTCGCCTCGTAAAAACGAGTCTTTCGAATACCCCTAATATCCTTTAAAATGTTGTGTGTGTGTGTGTGTGCTTTTTAAAAATGCATGCCGTATCGGATGTCTACATTGTACACTGCTTTATTGAAATGTATTGAAATAGTGTAGGAAGGAAGCCTTACCAATGTTGGTTCGTGTCTGTCTTCCGCTGAGGAATAGTGTTTGAGGTCGGAGTAGCGTTTCGATACGGATCGGGATTGCTTCGGGAGATGCCGGTTGTCTGCGGACAGAGTTTCGGCGTGAGTTGAGGTTGCAGGCTGCGTTCGGGCAGAGGTTCGGTATACGTGGGGATCGTTGGGATCACTCGGGCAGAGGTTCGGCGTGCGTTGGTTTTGTTGGATGGATTCGGGCAGAGGTTCGGCGTGGTTTGGGATCGCCGGTTTGACTCGGCAAGAGCCGGGACACCGTGGGAAAGACCGAGACGAGGCCTCGGAGTACCACGAGGGGCCTCGAGTACCTCGAGAGTGCCTCGGGCGGCGCGGGAGCGTCGCGGGAGCGCTCGGAGAGGCCGGAGCACCGCGAGGGGGCTCGGAAGGCCTCGGAAGGATCGAAAGGGTCGGGAGTGCCTCGAGAGGGCTTAGAGGGGGAGCCGGAAGGCTTAGGGAGGAAGAGAGAAGTGGGAGGTGTGTGAAAATGAGGAGGGGGAGCCCTCTATTTATAGTGCCAGATTTGGTGCAAAGAGGTCCGTACGGACCTCCTTGGTTATCCAGAATTTTGGATTTCCTCGATTTGAGGGAATATGTGATGATGGTAAATATTCTGGAATGATGATGTCCCCTGTGCAAAGAGGTCCGTACGGACCATCTTGACATGCAAAGAGGTCCGTACGGACCAACTAAGCATGTGGGTAATCATTTTCTCCGGGATTTGAGGGAATATTGTGGACTTTAAGGGGATTCAGTAATTATTAAAGCAAAGAGGTCCGTACGGACCATATGTGCTTTTCCAATTTCCTGAAAATTCCCAAAAGGTCCTTTTGTCCCTTTTTATCCCAGGAAGGCTCCTCCCTTGATTTGGCTGAGGGTTTGAGAGGGTTTTGAGAGGGTTTTGAGTGCTAAAGGTCTCCGAGACTGCGTTGATGAGTCTGCGGCGCTTCCTGTGTGTTTGAAAGAGGGTGATCCAGATTGGGGTACTTACACCTGGGCAATCGGCGTTCTTCCAACTCGGCTGTGATGTAAAGGGGATCGTTATGACTGGCTCCATATTTCGGCAGGTCCAGGTCAGTGAAGGTGATGATATTTCTATAATGAATATTTCCAATCATCTGGATGACCTCATCTGGGGTGACATCTATGGGCACCATGGTCTTGGCCAAACTTTCTTCTAGCGTCAGTTTGTGAGTGTATGAGGAGGTTAACAGGGACCACAGGGAAATGTTGGCTTGAGTACACTTCAACTGAGTCAACACCGGGTCCTCCTTCTCAGAGTCTGGCTTTTCTGCTTCTGGCTTATAAGGTCTTTTGTCTGTCTTCATTTCGGAGATGGCATTTCTTTTGTCACCTTTAGGCTGTTCCACGCTCATCTGCCCAGACCGAGTCATCACATAGACATTAGACTTTTCCGAGTCATCAGTCCTACCAGAGGATTCCTTCAGCTCATTTAGGGTTAAAGGTAGGCTTTTGCTGGCGTATGGCCAACTCTGCTGATTAATTTGATTAACAGCACTACCCCATTGGCTTAGCAACTGGCTGATTTCAGTTTCATCTTCCTCACTCAAAGCCTTGACAGTTTCATTAAGGCTTTTCAGGGTCAACATGCAACAGTAATTATCGTTCCCAAGGTTTGGAGGTTTTCTAGTGGCTTCCTCACCTTGACATAGCAACTTTTTCAACAAAGCCGGGTCACATTCCTCATCACTGCCAAACATATCCCTTCTCTCCCTCGGGGTCAACCTTCTGACGGCATCTTTGACATTGGCCAAACACTTCCTGAAGTGGGAGATTCCATCATCGATAAGGATTTCTGCGGGGTCAAACCTTGTGGCAGGTTTCTGTTCTGGGAGGGTTTTCTGGGCTTTTTGGCTTCTGGGCTAACCACTCTTCTACCGTTTCTTTTGGCATTTCAACTGTGTCTTCCTCGGTCTCACTACGAAAACTTCTGTTGGAACTTTCGTCCTGACTCTGATGACCAATGATGGCAAAAGAAGGTCGGGATACTTGGCGCCATATAAGGGGTATTCTGGACTCTTCCCCTGACTTAGGGATTACCAAGAAGATATCACTGTCGTCGTAAGATAGGAAGGGGACCGGGGTCGCTTCAAACTTTAAGACCCTTTCTAGGGCTTCCATACATTCTTTCCCGGACAAAGTCTCTGGGGTGACCCTTAACACCGCAATGGAGTCCACTCTTCCCGATGGGGGTTCAACCTCAATGACGCTTACGTGTTCTAAATCAGCGGGTGGAGCCCACTTCCCTTTTTTGGCTAAAGCTTCAATCAAGTTTCTCCATTCACCAACCTAGTCTTTGTAAGGAGTGTTGAATTCTAAAATGTGGAATTCATACCCTGCCTCATCTGAGCTTGCATCCATTTTCTCTTTTGAGCCCTTGCAAAGGTGACAGCCACACTTTGAGGTAATACAGTCCTCCTTTTTAGGCCTGTGATTTTCTACCCATTCTGGTCCTCCGGGTTTCACTTCCATTGACTCCATGTTCATTCCTTCTACCGAGCTGTCATCATCACTGTAAATCCATCCATTCCTATTCCCATTTCCGACTGACTCTTCGCTGTCACTGTCTGGGAGATAGGCAAATTCACAAGCATTGACAAAGTTGGAAAGGTCAGGTTGATATTGGAGTTTTGGGATCAGGGGGTTTGTTTCGTACTGAGGAAAGGGAGTGAGTCCCATGGGATAATGCAGAGGCTGAGTGCCTGGGGTGGCCGTGGCACTTGTTCTCTGTTGGTAGGGAATGAAACTGGGTCTTATCTGAGGAGGCGAGGGTGTTGGAGCCCTGATGGCCTGGGATGTTGGAATGGACTGAAAAGGGGTAGTCCTTGGCAAGGGATCAAAGGTGGATGGAGGAGGGCATTGGTTATAGGATGGACGAGCTGAGATTGTTGTTTCTGGAGTCTCATCTTCTACCATGACCAAGGAACCATTGGTTTCTACCACTATCTGAACCCCATGACGATGGAGCACATCGATAAGTATGGCTTGCTGTTCCTCATGGACCTTACGACTGTTTTCCAAGGCTAAGGCTAGCTCTTCTTCCCTAGTCATCGGGTTACCCAAACCACTGCTGTTTTCTATCAAATCTGCCATTCTGACTCTCTGGACTGACAAAACTGAGGATTCTAGTGAGCTATCTGAGAATTCTGCACTGACAAGCCGCTGACCCGGTATTCTCACCCACTTCTTTCTCGCTGCGGGAAAGGGATAGGTAAGGTTTAGACTCTAGGGTAGGTGTTTAGGCTGAAGGCTCAAGCAATATGCAAATTAAGAATCTTCCAGTTTACTTAAAACAGTGTCTTTTATTAATTTCTATTTGGTTGGAAAAGGGGTTGCCCTTCTTTTTCGCAACTACTCTAGATCCTAGATCAGTGGGTTTCGTCACTACGTCTATAAGCCCCTCGTTTTCCACCTGTATTTCGACCTCCCAGGGTGGACAGCCCCGGGTGAGGGTCCTATAGGGCACACGGATCCCACCGACTGAGAGAGAAGAACGCTCCTAGGGTCTAGTGGGTCATAGGAACTTCTAACGCACGAGCGATGCAGATTATAGTCAAGGTAATGCCGGGAAAGTCTCGTCTTTCAGCCTTAACGGAATTTCGGCAGAGTTTCGCTTACGCGATTGACGTTTTGACTTTTGGAATTTTTCCAAGAAAATAATAGGCAAGGGTCGGAAGGTAAAAGCCGAATGACACAGCGTCACATTGAGCTTTGTTGCATACGTCGCGTGAGTCACAATCAAAGTCAATGTCGGGTCAAGATCTTGCCACTTTTTCCTTGACAGAATTTCGGCAGAGCTTCGCTTGTGCGAAAGATCCTGATTTTTGGCATAGACTCGGGCTTGACTCTTACGTATCCCGTGCGGGTCAAAGTCAAAGTCAATGCCGGAGTCAAATTATGCCAATTTTTCCTTGGCAGAATTTCGGCAGAGTTTCGCTTGCGCGAAGGATCTTGACTTTCGACATGGGCTAAGGTTTGACCTTTACAGGGGTATGCAATTAGGCTCTATGACACGGTCTAGACCAAAACCAACCAAAAGTCACAGTTTTAAAATATGTGACACGGACTGTGATTGGTCGACACTGGCTGCCATGGGGAGTTTGGGATGATTCTGTGTGCACCCGGGAGCATCGTAATGCTGTCCGTGACTGCAGCTGAACAACCACCCCGGGTTAAAAGGACGTGCGTGCAAAGTGTATAGGATATAATGGTGCGCGTAGTGTGCGTCCTCCTAAAAATGTTCCTTTTTGAGTTAAAACAGAGATTTTCAGAAATGTGTTTTAAAGGAATGATTTTCGGGACGGGGAAATGCAACAATTAAGCACGTAAATTTTCCGGAGCCTGGTCAGTCTTGGAACTGAATAGCCCCAAGCTGCCTAAGCTGCCAAATTAACCTTAGATTGTGTCCTGGTGGAATTGCCCAAAGAAGCCGCCCGGCTAGGATCTGAGAAGATCAAGCCATACGGCTGGATCAAGCAATTTTCCAGGTTCCAAAATTTTTCATTTCCAGGTTGTTCCCCGAACACTTTGGCACCTTTTCAGCTCCAGAAAGCTTCCTGTTCAGCATTCAGAATATGCACAATCCCAAAAACCAAAATGCATGCAAGGCATGAGAAAGAAAGCAAGCACGAAATTTGGATCCGCGGCGGTAGGCTAACCCACAAAAGTTTTTCTTTTGAAAGGATACCGGTACGTGGCATTGTTATACCATAACTTATTTCCGACTCCCCAAGGAGGCGTTGAAGAGGAAATTTAATGGTTTCACCTATATACCGAGTATCATTTTTTTTTAAACTTATTTTATCCCCAGTGGAGTCACCAAACTGTGGATGTGTGCCCAAAAAGATCGCGGCGTTTTTATCTTTTTTTGAACCACTTTCTCGTGTAAGGGGTCACCGCCTCACATTAGTTTGAAGACATCCGGTTTAAATTGAAAAACAGAGTCGCCACACCATTTTGATTTCCTCAAAACTTTGAAAAAAAGGATTAGGGTCCGGAGGTTAAGTTACTCCTTGGGATGAATGTTTGGCGTTCACCCAAGGAGCCTTGCCGAATCAAGTCTTCCAAGATCCAATTTTCGTGCTAGCTTTTGTGCTTTCGTGTGTGAGATGTGATTTGAAAAGGGAGGGAATGTGCCAAGTTGTCTTCCGGACGTATAAATCATGAGTTGATTATCGCTCGGGATTCCTTGGATTTTGATATGTTCGGGACTTTGATCCCGTGCTCATCTTGGACTTACGTCTATCATTAAGTGACCTTTATTCATATGTGATCGAAATAGGGACACCTTTTTTATAGTCCAAGAATGAGACTATTTAGAAAGGAAGGACATTTGCCCATCAATCCTACATCTTGAGACTATTTGAGCTTGATAGGGACATTTATGCTCGTCTCAAGTGATGATCGGAGATGTAGGGGCTTAAGTTCATCCATCTCTAAAGGGACTTAGACTATGGCATCTTTATGTGGAGGAAACTATGTAAAGATAAGACCTTTACACCGCTACGCCCCAAGAGATGCTTCAAGTACCAAAAGGGACGAAGGGGAGGGGTATAAAGATGGGATCTTTATACTCATCCTATGCCTTTTTGTGCCTTAGGAAGGTCACTAGGCAATCCTTTGAGAGTGTTCCACCATGAGGGACATGGGGGAGTTACATTTAAAGGTAAAGATGACATTTTTATGAAAACAAGTGTAATGAACACTATGAAAACTAAGACTAGGAATGTAAAGGGAAGACCTTTGAGGCTTTCCTATGTCCTTTAAGAACCATTTAGGTGGACAATCCTTGGAAGCAAGGTCAATGGGAAGGGGATGACATTATGAAAGTAAATATGACATTTTTAATGTAAAGATGACATTTTTATATGACAAAGATGACATTTTTCACATCATCATGTGAGGGATCTACCCTAGAAAAGGCCATTTGTGGTCTTATTGTTCATTCTTGGGATGGATTCTCCATGAATCCCATGTGATAAGGGGAAAGGGGGTATGATGATCTACATGGTAAAGACTTGATCTTTATGACAATAAATTACATGTAAATGCAATAAATAACAAGATAAATGGCAAGTAGGCAATATAACAAGATAATAAGTAGATTTCAATGAGAAAGGAAGGAGAGGTTACCAATGGTGGTGTTCCTCTATCTCCCCTGAAGTTTTCCTAAGGAAGGAGTGACTTTGGATGGATTTTGGAGAGGAGGGAGGTGATTTTGAGTGAGGTTTGGTCTCTGGAAATTCGTGATTTCAGTTGGGCAGATTAACAGTGCTCAAAATTGTCTTTTCAAATGAATAGAGGAGACCTCTATTTATAGGCAGTTTTGTGTTTCCTAATGAAGCCGTGCGGCATTAACCTTTGGCAAAAGAAGCCGTGCGCTCTTATCCTTTAATGACTCAGCCTGTTTTTAGAATCATGCAAGATGGCATTCTAGAAGGCCTTTCCAGCGAGGGACTACGTGGAATTTTAATTCCTTGCAAGTCCTTTGCCCGTTGGAAGGTTTGGGAAAGTTCTCAAATTGCCCCTGAACTTTAGGAAAGTCCGGGGAATTGCCGGAAAACTTAACCGGAAGGCATGAGCCAGATTTGGGTACTTACACATGGTCATCAAAACCAAGTCAGGACGTCATGTAGTTGACCTAAAGGAAACATTCGCCAACTTATGAGCAAACCACATGAAGTTGAACCCGAGCAAATGTGTGTTTGGGGTGGCTGCAGGGAAATTCTTGGGTTTCATGGTATTGAAAAGAGGCATTGAGGCCAATCCAGAAAAGATTAAGGCCTTGATCGAAATGCAGGAGCCCACTTGCATCAAAGAAGTTCAACACCTGAACTGATGAGTTGCAGCTTTGGGTCGTTTCATAGCTAAGTCAACTGAGAAATCTCTCCCATTCTTCAAAACTCTACGGGGGGACGAAGGCCTTTGTGTGGACGACCGAATGCTCGTCATATTTTCAACAACTCAAGGACTATCTCACTTCTCCCCCACTTTTTAGTAGCCCTATCCAGGGCGAAAGTTTATACGTATATCTATCAGCTGGTGATCGTGGAGATGCTGTAGTATTAGTTTGAGAAGATAATGGCACCCAAAAGCCAATTTATTATACGAGAAAGGCCTAGTCCGAAGTGGAAGGGCAGTATTTTAATGCAGAGAAGGAAGCATATGCTTTGGTGATTGTTGCGAGGAAGTTGCGGGCATAATTCTATGCTTACCCTATAGTTGTGCTGCTGACCAATGCACCCCTAAAGAAAATTCTCCATAAGCCAGAAAGTTCAGGTCGACTACTAAATTGGGAAATAGAGCTGATGGAGTTTGACATTGAGTATCGACCTCGAAAGACACTGCAAGGACAACCCTTGGTAGACTTTTTGGTCGAACTAACTTTCACCAAAGAGGATAATCTAGAGGCACCCCGACAGAAGGTTTCTAAGTGTATGGAGCCATCAAGTCAGAAGGTAGTTAGTTTGCCAGTTGACAGCAAGAAAGTATAATCAGACGGATTGGCAACAAAGAAAGTTAGTGGAGCAGGAATCGTCATGGTCGAACCTGAGAGTGACAAAGTGTTCGAATAAGCATTAAGGTTCAAGTTTCAAGCCTCCAACAACCAGGTTGAGTATGAAGCCCTAATTGCAGCCATTAAATATGCCAAGTGATTTGGGGCGCCCTAGATAGTGGCCTATTGTGACTCGGAGTTCATTGTTCATCAAGTCAAAGGTGAATACGAGGTACTTAATCTGATTTTGGTTAGATATTGCGAACTAGTCAAAAAGTTGATCCAAGACTTGGAGTTTTGGGAAATTCAAAGGGTAGGTCATGAAGACAACGAGTTAGCCTCGAAGCTAGATAAATCAGAGGAACAACATGGCCAACCAATCTTGTACTCAAAACAACCAGCATACGAAAGAATGCAGGTTCTATGCTTGGTGAACAATGCTAAGTGATGGGTTGTTGAGACCAAAGCCTATATTGAGACAGGTGAGCTACCAGACGATGAACAAAGGGCTAAAGTTATCAAGAAGAAGTCCCACAGATTTACTATACATGGAGAATCTTTATTTAGGAGGTCTTTTATCCAACCATTCCTAAGATGTCTCCATCCTCATGAAGTCCTGTAAGTATGCCAATCCAATTCGCGACATTTCCAGATGCATTTTAAGTAATAAAATGGCATTTAGGGGCGTTTTGGTAAATTCTCGGTTCATTCCGAGACTTCCGGAAACATTTCATATGTTTCTCGCGAAGAAAGTACTTTTTTGTACTTTGCTCGAGTTAAAGGACCTATAGGGAATAAAGCTGTTTTGGACTTTTTGGGTATTACCTAGAAAGGTTCCAGAATCAGTTTTGGCGCCAAAAACAGTTATTGTCACCTTGTGTCACGCGACAACTCGAAGCATGGAAAATGGTTACGTTACGTCGTGCGACACAAAGTGACCATAGGCTGCAGCTATAAATAAGACCCTACCCCTTTCAGTTTGGATCCGAATTTCACCTCCCTAAAGCCACTCTGCCCAAATTATGCCAAAAACTCCCTCTCTCTCTCTCTCATACCAAAACCACCCAATTCCCCTCCAATTCCCTCACCTCTCACCTTTCTTAAACCCAATTCCCTCTCTACTACCCTATATACTTGAAGCCCCCTGAATTCAGCTCTCAGTTCGTGCTCAGATTTACATCTCGAAGTTGAATTGAAGGCTCCTACACCTAACTTGGTGTAAGAGTTGAGGACTACAAGGGTAACACTCTCTCCTCTTCTCTCTCTCTTTCATTTGTTCTAATTACTCTCTCTCCTTCTCCACTTCATAATCAGGCTCCTTCTGCCTCAGATTATCAAGTGACAACTGCAATCTCTCTGTTTAAATAGCTTATCCTTGAGTCCAATTGCTTGATATTGATGTGATCTATTTGGATTTGCAATTTAGACATCAAGGGAGTGTGGATCTCCCATATCCACACTCCTTTGATTGATTCGTGTTTAATTCGTATTGTTATTACTGTTTCTGATATAATTGTTGTGTAATTGTTGGATCTGCATCTCAACTTTGTGAGGTACCTGCAGATGGTAAACACATGTCACGCGACATCTGTGGACATGAGGAGTCCTGTGTCACGCGACATGTTGTGACTATCTGCAGGGACCATGTTTCAGTTGTAGTCTATCTGTTCAGTTGTTTTAGTATTTAGTGGTTTGCTTATATTATTTAATTCCTAGATCTGGTTTTGTTTGCTTCATTTGAGAATCTGGAGATTGGTTTGGTTGTGAGCCTCTGCAAGGTGACCATTGATGTCACGCGACATATCGGGACAAGGGAGTCCTATGTCACGCGACATATGTGGTCCTTTGTAGAGGACCTCTTTTCTCTTGTAATCTATTCCTGTTTGCTGTAAAGGGATGTGGCCTCCTGGACAAATGGTCTACAAGTTGTAATGATCTCTTTTATTCAATAAAATTCATGTTTAATTGCACATGTCTATTATCATTGTTTGCACGTCTTTTGAATGATTTGGATGTCTAGATTAGAAAGACTCGTCTACGGACGAGGCGTGTTGGGTGAACTCTCGGTTCTTCCCAACACGTAACCTGACCCCCGAACCCACTCTCTTTCAAAGGTTTTTCAAAGTGCACCTCTAAGCATGGCGTGGCAACTCCTTTTTTTCAAACTTCCGAAATTATAAATTTCGGGCGAGCGCACATTCAGTGGCGATTCTGCTGGGGATAATGCTTTTTGAAAACCTGTTTTTCAAAACTAAGTGGGTCATGCTTTCGTTCGTTTAGACATCCAATGTGTTCATTCTATGTGCATCCTTGATAATCATGTGCGAAACATACATTTTATGAGATCTTGAAATTTGTAGACCTTTGTTTGTTGTTTGTGCTTTATATGTTGTTGCTTTGCTGGTTGGTTTCATCCCTTGCCAAGGAGAGGCAGGGGCTAATCTCAGTTTTGCAGGAGTTTGGTTCAGTGACTTGCTTAGTCGTGCGACAGCTCTTTCTCTTGCTGTCCTGTGTCACGCGACAAGTTTAGTCACTGGACAGGTTTCAGGTTCTGGTTTGAGGGCAGTCCCTTGAATCAATAAAGAGATTGCTCAGCTGACTGTTGTTCCTTTGAGAGTTGTGTGTGCGTTTTCCTTTTTCTTAATAAATAAAATAAATAAATGAAAAATTTTGTTTTTGAAAATAAAAGAACATAGTCATCCTCACACTACATCACATAGTTTTAGAACCCTCGAGTGCGACGGACGGCATCGCGGACGGTGATAATATTCGCCTACGTTTGAGCGCCTAATGTCAAACCTATCCCCCTAGTGCGTTTAGGTGGCGCCACACTAAACCTTACCTGCGGTTGGTTTTTTGACATGACGTCTTAAACTACATAAAAATGAGTTGTTTTTGAAATTTCCAAATAAGTTCTATTACCTCCCTCAAAACCCCGCACCTTGTGGGCATGTTGCCAACGCAACATGGTTTCACGTAAGGACATGTCACTTTCGTGGCGTGTCCTAAACGAGAGATCATGCCGCATTGTCACCATGCACCGACGAGAGGTCATGCCGGATTTTTCTTGGAAATTTCCCGAGAATACCCGTTATGCTGCCCAAATTCCCCTAGAAATTGGGGCTACTCGTCCGTTTCACATCGTGTTAGGTTTTGTTTAGGTAACATTACTTATTATTAATTTCAAATGCAAAACATTTAGTGTAATTTGAACGTCGCGTCCCTAGGTTTCCCCAAGGTATAGTTAGCTTAAATAAAGGATTAGCCTTTCCCAACCGTTCTTATGATTTAAATCATTGATTTATACTTGAAGATAAATAAATTGTTTGCGTGAGTTTGTTCTCTCTGTTTCTCCTTCCTCTCCCGTATCTCCTTTCTTCCTTCCCTACCTCATAAACCCGTATATATACCCCTGCAGCTACGGCGAGTTGGAGTCGATCATCCGTACCGGGAGCTCGTTTGGTTCGGGTTGTCAGAGAAGTTTTAGCAGTTTCCGAAGCCTTAGTCAGTGCAGAATCAGAAATGGCAGGGAATGGAGATTTGTTTGCTGCTCAATCTGCTAGAGGTTCAAGTCCGATGAGTCAACCAAGCCTGAATGATTTGTCTACAGATGAGTTGAGGTTGAACTTGGAAGCCGCTTTGACCCGGGAGCGTGAAGCCCGCCTGTCAGCTCAGAACGCTAAGATCCGAGAAGAGGAGGCCCATAGCCATTTCGTGGAGGCCATGAGAGCCCGAGGGATAGCGATGCTCCGTAGAGAATATGGTTCCTATGAGAAAATTACTGAAGAGGGCAACAACGAGACCGGATCTATTTCCCCTATCCAGCCTGTTCCAACTAGCTACAATGCTATGCCTCCTCCCACAAGCTATGTTCCTTGCCCCGAGCAAATGCCGTCTCCAGGATTGATCCCGAGTGCCCAAGGAAAGTTTCCTCCCCCTTCTTCCCAAGCATATAATCAGGTGGCTCAGCAAGGTCCTAGCAAGAATGGCGGTCATCCAGTGAGCTTCTTTGACCTTACTTCTTCTCCGGCTCCCAATGCTCCGATGCCCCAGGTTCAGTATGGGTCTCGGGTTCGAGCCAGTTATTCCCAACCTCAGTGCAGTGTGTATCCCGACGGTTATCAGGGTGGTCAGTATGGTGTGCAGCAGAATGGTCAGTACCGTCTCTCGGAAATCAGATAATCCAAGACAGTGTTCCGAAGTATCAGCCGTCTCAACTCCAAATCAGTTTTCCTCAGCCAGCAGTGTGCTCTACCCTTACTCAGCATCTCTATGGCTCCACTCCGTATTCAGCTCCGCGTGTTAGTGCAGGATTCTCTTCTTTTGGTCAATTCAGGGATCGCCGGCCGCAAAGCAGTTCCTTAACCCCAAAGTATGCAATTTAATGGCTATGATATGTACGGAAACAGAATCCCTAGCTCTGTTAGTTTGTTGGACAGTAATATTGGCATTTCCAGCACCCTCGGTCTCCCACCGGCCGCTTTACCTGTTGGGCCTAATTCCAATTTCCCTGTACCTTCCACAACAGTGGCTCCCGCCATCCCCGCATTCCAGATCGACTTAAGTAACGGCCTTACTAAAACAGATGCAGCAACAGATAGACAAGCTGACTGTCGGTTCTAGCGGTCTCAGAGTGGTAGATCCAGCCCAAGTAAAACCTTTGCCTCACAAATTCAAGATGCCGAAAATGGATTTTGATGGCACTGCTTGTCCGAAAACGCATGTAGATACCTATGTGATGACTATAGGCGCAATGGGTTGCACGCCCGAGTTCATGGCTTCCCACTTCCACTTGACTTTGAAAGGACCAGCTCTAACATGGTTTTTAGCCCTGAAGCAAGAATGTCGCTCTTCTTGGAGCCAGATTACGGAGACTTTTCTGGAGAAATATAGAGGCGACTTGGAATGGCACACTACTCGGGATGATTTAGTGGGAACTATCCAGAAGGCGGATGAGTCAATCACAGAATTTTACAAGCGTTGGAATGCTAAGCTCAATGAGTTATCGGAACCAATCCCCCTCCAAGACTAAAATGACATATTCTTGTCATGTGTGAAGCCAGTGCTTAGAGAAGCAATCGGGAAAAGATGGTATCCAGACTTTCGGGAAAGGATGGTATCCAGACTTGCGGGAGATGGTCGCATGGGAGCCAGAAGCGAAAATAAGTTGTTTAATCAAACCCCGAATGTGAATGCAAGTGGAAACAGTGGTAGCGGTGGTTTCAGATATCGGACAGCAAACCCAGTCTCAGCCATGGAACCAAGAGGAAGAGAAACAGTGAAAGATAATATTGTCAACAACCTGCAAGGAGGGGGTGATAACGGTTCTAATGGTGGAAGATTCCAGCCAAGGCCGCAAAGAAAGTTTGATGATTTGGGAATGACTACAGAGGAAGTCTACAATGGATTGCTCAGGACAGGTATAATAAAGCCACTGGAGAATTACAAGCCTGCGAATCCCCATCCTAACCTTGATACAAGCAAGTATTGTCGGTTCCACCAATTCCCAGGACACACCACCAACATGTGATTCACTCTCAAGAGAATCATTCAAGGGCTTGTAGATGAGAAGAAAATTGAGAAATCCCCTCGTCCTAATGTCGTCAACAACCCGTTGCCTAACAACACCGTGAACCTCATGGATTTTGGCCAAGATTACTATGTTAATGTAATAGAGTTTGGGAAGTCGGTAGTTGAAAGTGATAGTGCTGGTTGTAATGAGAATGTGACTGATGTAATCCCTTTTTCTAGTGAAATGAAAGATAATTTCTGTTATGTTTTGTATCTTGATGATCTTTATGGTTTGAATAATATTGCTGATTTTGACGATTACGAAGAGCATGTGATTGCCACCACTATGTCCTCCATGATTCCTAGAGATTCTCCCATCTCTCTAGAGGAACTCAGGCTAGCGGCTAATGTAGAGGCGCCATTGTCGATAAATGAGATAAGGCAGGCAGCATGGCCTTATAGCACTCGTCCTGTTCCAATTTCGCTAACAGAGCTCAAGGAAGCCAGTAAAGATTTTGTGGTTGAAAAAGATTCAGAAATTAATTTGTTGACTCAGTCCGGAAGAATGTTGGGAACAGATAACATAGATCCATCCGAGAAAGGTAAAGGACATTGCGATTGCGAATCCCCGCCTTCTCGTAACCCATACAGATCAACCAGGGATGAAGAAGTTCAGGAAGATCCAATCTTGACACAACTGAAGAGAACCCAAGCCGATATTTCCTTATGGTCTCTCCTCACATCCTCCTACCCTCACAAGTTGAAGTTAGAAGAAGCCTTGTCCAAAACAAAATTTTCTATCAATGCCACCCCGGACGAAGCCTGTCAGCTGATCGGAACTGCGCAATATGGGAAC
The DNA here is from genome assembly GCA_022495995.1 of Adenophora triphylla var. japonica. Lineage (NCBI taxonomy): Eukaryota > Viridiplantae > Streptophyta > Magnoliopsida > Asterales > Campanulaceae > Adenophora > Adenophora triphylla. The sequence continues at coordinate 684,444 of JAFEMH010000126.1, read as the reverse complement.
ATCATTACTTTTACGGATCTTGATCTGCCTGCTTTTGGTGCAAAGCATAATGAATCCCTATACATCATAGTACCCCTGGAAGGACGGCGGATTCCCCATGTGTTGGTAGACAATGGGTCGGCTATAAATGTGCTCCCTGCTAAAATGATTAGTATGTTGGATATCAATGCGCAGAACCTTAAACCATCCAATCAAACCATAAAGGCCTACGACTCCACGTCTAGGGTAGTGTTGGGAATAATCTCTTTGAATTTGATGTTTGGTGGTAAAGAGATGATGGTAGATTTTCAAGTTATCGATATTCCAGTCACTTTCTCAGCGCTATTGGGCAGACCTTGGATTCATGAGATTGGATCCGTAGCCTCTACTCTTCACCAATGCCTAAAGTTTGTGCAAGACGGAGTCCTGACGACCATTTATGGTGATAGCGTTATGATTGGGGAAACCAGTACTAATACCTTGCCAGTGATGGAAATTAAACTCGATCAGGAGAACTTGATGCTTAGCGGTTTTACGATTGAGAAGCCCAAAGGACAGGTCTGCACTATAGACTTGACGACTTCCTCCGACAAGATCCCTCCAGTTTTAAAAATGATAAGAAGCATGAGCTATATCCCTGGACTGGGGCTGGGAAAACGTCAGCAGGGACCGTGTCACCTTGTGATGCCAGAAGCCAAGAGGAATAAGCTAGGCCTTGGGTATGCTATGACGAAAGAAGACAAGATGTACGACAAGACTGAAGCCTTTAAGGAAAGGATGACCTCAGCGGCTGGTAAGAAGTACAAAAAGCCCGAGATGCGCCCGTACAGTTGGTCCTTAAATCAGCATTTTGTCAAAGAGGATGGTGATATGTTTGTCTGTCCCGAACCAAAGTTGAGCCAAATGGAGAATAGAATGAGAACAATCCGAAAGTTTGCCAGCAGCCAAAACCCGTTGAAAGAAATGTTTGACAGTTTGCCCAAGAGGCCAGGTGTGACCACCACCTACGAGAACAGCTATCATTTCTCGGGACCCGATTACGTGAACCAGCTCGAGAAGCTCGCTCTGGATGAACCTATGGGGCACAAAATTTGGGGTGCAGATCCTTTAGATATTGATGGAGATTTGGCCAAACTGTTTGAGAATCAGGAGCTGTCTGAACCCGAGATGGGTGTGTCTCTAGAGAAGTTGCATGCAGAAGGGTTGGTTCTTGTTGAAGATCTCGGAGATTTGATTGACTTTTCCTCTGATAGTGAGGTGGTAGCCATGCTAGAGTTTGAAAAGGGGCTAGAGGCAGATTTGAATGGTTTGAAGGTCGTCGCAGATGAGCCGCTACAGAACTGGACTTCATTTCAGGGACCAGTTGCAGACAGGGAGACTATGATCGAAAAGTTTGGGCTCAAACCTCGTCCTTGTCCCTCTAAGTCTAAATCTGTCCCCCGGGTCCTGAGTCAGTCTCCAGAGTCTCTTGTGATTGAATTTGAGTCTTCCGATCGATCTGATGTCCTCACGACAGAAGATCGTCTTCGAGTTGTAAACACTGTGTTTCCCTATGCTCTGAATAAAATGATTGATCTTTCTGAGTATCCCGTGATTGCCAATCTAACAATTGAACGCTTAAATAAAGTTAATCATCAGGATTTAAAAATAGTTAAGCCAGATTCAATTGAAGATAATGCAGACCTAATAGATGAACAAACTTTAGAAAATGATTCAAAGCAGGTTTGCGAACAAAAGGAAAGCCAGGCCCAAGCTGCCGATGAGGTATTGACAACAGTAAACCTGGGAACAGCTGAAGAACCCAAAGAAACACAGATTGGTAGCTTCTTCTCCGAAGATGAGCAGGTTGCCCTGATTGAATTGCTTAAAGAGTATATGGACGTCTTTGCTTGGTCTTACAAAGACATGCCTGGGCTGGATACTTCTATTGTAGAGCGCCGGATACCCCTGGATCCAGAAATTAAGCCGATAAAGCAGAAATTGAGGCGGATCAAGCCCGAGTGGTCCCTGCAAGTTAAAGAATAGATTGAGAAACTCTTACGGGTGGGTTTTATCAAGGTGATTGAATATCCGACTTGGCTGGCAAATATAGTGACGGTCACAAAAGCGAATGGAAAGGTTCGAGTTTGTGTAGACTTCCGGGATCTTAACAAGGCCAGTCCCAAAGATGACTTCCCCTTGCCAAACATCGACATGCTGGTAGATGCAACCGCGAACTACGAAGTCAAATCCTTTGTCGACGGTTTCGCAGGCTATAACCAGATTAAGATGGCAGAAGAAGATCAGGACAAGACAGCATTTACTACTCCTTGGGGTACTTACTGTTACACTGTGATGCCGTTTGGGTTGAAAAATGCTGGGGCTACCTACCAGAGAGCAGTCACCACCTTGTTTCACAATATGATCCACAAGGAGATTGAAGTGTATTTGGACGATATGATTATTCACTCGAAAGGGTCGGATGGACAGCACTTCACAGATTTAAGGAAGTTCTTCAACAGACTTCGGGAGCATTCTATGAGGTTAAACCCAGCCAAGTGTACCTTTGGGGTTATCCGGGGTAAAGTTTTGGGCTACATGGTCACAGAGCGAGGCATTGAGGTAGATCCCAGAAAGGTTAAAGCGATTGTCGAGATGAAGCCACCTAGAACTGTCTCTGAAGTGAAAGGTTTCATGGGCCATTTAGAGTACATCAGCAGATTCATCAACCAGTTGACCTCTATATGTGAGCCAATCTTTAAGCTATTGAAGAAGAATTAGGATGTGGTTTGGAATGAGGAATGCCAGCTAGCTTTTGAGAGAATCAAAGCTTACCTTGTTAATCCTCCTATTCTCTGCCCACCTCACAGAGACAAGCCTTTACTTCTATATATGACGATCACAGACAAAGCTATCGGAGCCATGCTAGCGCAAGAGAAGAAAGACTCTAAGGTCGAGAATGCCATATATTTCGTCAGTCATAAATTCCAAGGAAGTGAGTTGAACTACTCTGCTCTCGAGAAGACATGCGCAGCTTTGGTTTGGGTGGTCGAAAAATTGAAGCACTATATGTTATCTCACACAGTGCACTTGGTCACCAAGATGGACCCGATCAGATATCTGTTTCAAGGTGATAGAGGCCACATTTCCACCAGGCTGGCGAAGTGGACCTTCTTTTTGGCTGAGTTTGATATCAAGTACGTGATCCGGAAGTCAATCAAGGGACAAGCTCTGGCAGATCAATTGGCTGATTTCCCTAGTACAGAACACCGAGAACCGGATCTCCAGTTTCCAGATGAAGGGATTCTTATTATAGAAAATGGCAATCGATGGCAGTTGTTCTTCGATGGGGCGGCAAACAAAAGAGGAAATGGCATCGGGATGGTACTGGTAGACCTAAACGATATGCATACCCCCATTGCTATCAAGTTGAATTTCTCGGTTACCAACAATGCGACCGAGTACGAAGCTTGTATAGCCGATCTAGAAGCTGCCCTTGAGCGACATGTGGAAGAATTGGAAGTATTCGGCGATTCCCAATTGATAATCAACCAAGCAGCTAATAGGTGGAAAACCTCAGACCCATGTCTCCAGAAATACCAAGCTTACATTATAGAGCTCGTCGGTCAGTTCAAGGAAGTGTCATTTCAATTCTTACCGCGAGACAAGAACAGATTTGCTGATGCCTTGGCCACTCTAGCTTCTTTGGTAGAAATCTCGGAAGGAAAGTCGATCAAACCATTCAGGGTCGGTAGGCGAGAAAACCCTGCATACTGCTATGAAATAGAGGTCAAAACCGTTAACGAGCCATGGTACAGTCAGATTTTCCAATATCTCAAACATGGTGAAGCATCTTTCCCTGTTGATAAAGAAGGAGACCCAAAGGGTATTCATGCCAAGAGTCTGCAAGCGTTGAAAAGGCTGTCAGCTCAGTACGTTATACTCGGTAATGAATTGTGGAAGAAAAGGGAAGGTTGCCCTCTCCTACTCTGTATCAGCAAGGAAAATTTGTCTACTATTCTGCTGGAGGAAAAGCTCGATGTCGCACTCTGGAACCCGCCGCTTGTTGGTCGTTAGTCTCTATTTCTAGAGAAGACACAGAAACCGGGGAATCAGTCCTAGTTGATGAAGAATTTGAGATATCTAAGGATGACCTAGATTCACTTGGGAAAGCTAACTTATCACGAGGGAACGATGATTTATTGGAATTGATATAAAAGATAATCAAATGGTAAATTAGCTTATTGAAGAGACAGAAGTGGATAATCCGTAGATCACCAGCATCCAAATCCCCCATAATCTCACCCACTTGGAAACATATCTCACTAAAAAAACAAACTCCATCTTTTCAAAATGGGGACACACTCATCTAGGGTAAACTCTTTCCATGGCCCTTCTAACCTCTTGTAAATCCTAAGGTTCATGCATTTATACCCATACCTAACCCCAACTCGAAGCCAAAGGTTCTAGCCATGGCAGAAAAGAATAAGAAGCTACAAAATTAAACCTAGAAAGTTGAAATTGGGGAATACCTGATGTAATCGAAGGGGGAGAAGATGACTGTAACGTCGAAAATGGATTAGCTAATCACCGGAGATGGATTCTCTGCTTTTTCTCTTGCTGGGTTCTTAGGGAAATCGAAGATGGTAAAGTTTGAGAAGAAGTTTACTTATCCTTTTATACCTCATTTTCCTTACCTGAATTGGAAAGGTTTGGATAACGGTTGGATTATTGTCAAATCGTGGGCCGAATTAAAAGTTCGCGCCATTTCCTAAGGCGAATGTCCAATCGACGGAATTGGTACCATTATTGCAAATATTACAGCGCCAAATACAACTCATCCAACCGCCAAAAGTCAATTATCGAGAAGTGACCTACTTCCAATGAGCCGACCATCACCTCAAATATGCAATCAAATATTTTCTATAACTTCCTAATCAAAAAGTCGAGATATAAAATTGGGGCCACTGAACGGAATGAAAGTGATTAGCCAGGCCCAACTGGCTGGCCCCATATCCAAGTAAGCCCAAAAGCTCGTCAAAGCATAAAGGGCCTACCAAGTTATCCTAACTGTACTAGCCCATCAAAAGACCAATCGATAAAGCTTATTGTCCGACCTTTCTTGTTCCCAACCTGCTTCGTCTGGTATACGATCTACTCATTGTACAATCTCTGCCTATTCAAGTTATGAATTTACGTAGGCGACCTCGACCAAACAACACGTGTGTTAACCCATGTCGTTATTCATAACCGCCTTCTACAATCTCAAAAATAGTTAAGCCCACATTATCTTCATGATTTGCAGGATTTATAAATATCTAATGGAAACACTATAAATACCACTCCATCACCAACGGAAAACGGTAATTTAATCTTCACTATTTTATTTAATATCAAGTTATTTCAATACATTATATACAAGCTTATAACTCTATATCTTATCATTACAACGGAGGGTATTAGCCGTATACCAACTCGGCTAATTGTTTGTTCGTGAATTCAGGTCCTAGTTGATAGAGATCAACCTATTGCTGAATTAAGGATATTCCGGATCGATTCCTGCATCATCAATTATTATATTATAAATTATTATTAAAAATCATTCAGGTCCAACTCGGCTAATTGTTTGTTCGTGATTTCAGGTCCTAGTTGTCCCGACGCCGGGGCGCGTGATCGTCCCATTTGTCCAAACATTCGGCGCGATTGCCCTTTTGTACTGGCGCGGTCGCCCCGAAACGCTATCACAAGAATTACCATTTTTGCTGCTTGTTTATTCCCCTAATTTAGGCGTGTCCCCAAGTTAGAAAACATCAAACCCAACACACACAATAACTATCCACATACTATCATGTACCCCACTTTCTCTCTCCTATCTCACTTTTCATACTTACAACAATTACTACACTATACACTTTTCTTAATTTCCGAGCAATGCCACTTTTGTGTGTTTTTGGGTGGGATAGAGGGAGTGTATATATATATATATATATATATATATATATATATATATATATATATATATATATATATATATATATATATGAATTGAATAAAAGTGACGGGCTAGGCCCAATGATTGAAGCCCAACATTCTATGCATTACACATGTACAACTATTAATTGGGTCAATCCAGTTGCCACTACGCCTACGGCTCACGAACATACGGTCTCAACCTAGCTCATTGTCCGACCATCTTTGATCCCGACCTAGCTTCGTCCGACATACGATCACTTATATAATTCACATCTAAGACAAGGCACAAAGTCAGGTCGACTTCAAACATTCATGCAACCTTGACCTACAGAAACGTGCGTCTATCTACGACTTAATGTGTAATCGCCTATTACAATAACGGAGATCGTTCCTACATTATCTCTACGATTTAAGGGATTCCTATCAATTCTAAGGCAATACTATATATACTGTTAGTCAAATATATGTATAGATTTAGAATTGCTTAATCCCAATCATTATGATCATTAATGAGAACCCCTAATTTTAATTAGACCAAATAGAATTTTTCTATGTATGTTAGGTTTCCTTAGTGCTAGTGCCCAATGTTTTTAGAATGTAATTTTCTCAAGATTTGAAGACTTAGAAGACCTGAAGATTTTCCTATCAGCAATGTATTTACTTGGTAAAAGAAGCCTATCCAACCGGTTGACCACTCAACCGGTCAATCATGCCTAACCGATCATGTGTCTAATCGATGCACTCCCTAACCGGTAAAAGGCCCTTAGCTTTTCAGTTGCTGATAACCGGCCAGGCTTATTCTACAAGCTTTCTTCAGCAAGCCTAAGCATTTATTGCTCCCAACTACTCAGCCCCCAATTTAACTGAAGTTGGTAAAACAACATACTGAGGAGACATTCCTGAATCATGTGAGAATCTCAAAGAGGAATGTCAAAGTTACCAGTACTCACATCCCCTCAACTATTCAATGGAAAATATCTTCATTAGATCTCATGCATTAAATGAAAAGATACTCTCATTAAATGCCTGCCAGTCCATGTCTTCTCTCCAACCTCTTCAGAGACAACAACTCTATTTTGAAAGACAGTATAAATAGTTTCTCCAATGCATTAAAGAGGGCTGGGTGCATTAAAGATCTTTGAGAGTGAGTCGTCAAGAACTACCAACCTTCCAGAACACAAGTTCAAGGCATTCAATTCAAGTCCCCTCTTTCACTAGACCATATATCTGTAGGACATATACTAAGCACCTTCAATCAATTCAAGTAGTGTTCCTCAGCAAGACTATTAATGGAACACATTGATTGAATCACACACACACCCTAGAGAAATTAGTTCAATTTGTGAACACATCTCTAGAAAACACTTGGTCATTATTGTAGCACGATCCATTAGTGGTCACTTTACTTTTAGCAGCCTTCAATCATTGGGCTTGCAACTTGTAATAGTTAGGAATCATTAATAGCAGTGCACTTTCAAAAATCCAAGTTCTGACCAAACTTGGTAGAGGACGTAGCAGTTATTTAACACTGTGAACCTCTTCAAACAATGTGTCATTTCTTTGTGTGTTTGTTTATTATTTGTGTTGTTGTAACCAGTTGACAATCTCTCAACTGGTCACAACCTATTGATTCTAAATACTGCTTTTACTTGTTTGTCTTACTGAAAAATTTATCTTGTTGCATGAAATTTTAACTTACTCTTTGAAACCTTTACCTTACCTTTTTGAGAAGCTCTCTAACCGACATCTTTATTTCCGTTGTGCAAACCATGTTTCACCGGTTAGCTAGAATTGTGACTCAACAATTTCAAAGGTTTTTAAAGAATTTCTAGAAAAGGTTTTAAACAGGCTATTCACCCCCCTCTAGCCTGATTCCTACCAGTTGGGCCTAATAATTGGTATCAAAGCTAGCAATTTTCAAAAACTATTTTTCCAAGCTTAACCGCTTGAATTGCCAATTCCAAGATGGCGGGAAAACTCATGCAAACATGGAACATGGCAACTATTCCCATGTTGAACGAAAACGAATTTCCAGTGTGGAAAAACAGAATCATGCGGTACATGGATTCAATAGATGATAGATTAATGACTGTAGTCAGAGATGGTCCTATGACACCCATCAAAATCAACACCACAACTAGAGCACCCAAAACTCCTCTCATGGATCATGTCAATAGATCATCTGAACAAGAATTTGAGGTTTATGAAACTTACGTTCCAAAACCCCGTGAAGAGTGGACTGAGGATGACAAGATTTGTGCTTCCATGGACAGAAAAGCAATGCACATTCTGACCTCAGGCCTTGATGATAGACTGTACAAACAAGTACAATGCTATGAGACTGCTCAACAAGTATGGCAAAGTCTGCTCAGATATTATGAAGAAGATCAAGTGGCCAAGGATAACAGACTCTTCAAAAGTGTTGCTGAGTTCGAGTCCTTCAAGAAGAACCCAAATGAGACTCTAAAGAAAACGTACGATCGTTTCTGCGAGGTGAGTAATTCTTGCGCTTCTTTAGGTAGAATTTACACTATCAAAGACCTGAATATGAGATTTCTCAATTCTCTTAGAGATTTGTGGCATGTCAAGGTTGCTATTTTGAAAGAATGCCGAGATTTGAACACAACTCATATTCAAAATATTGTGTCAACTCTATTTTTATATGAGGAAGAACTAAACAGACTGAGTGGAGTTCAAAAACAATTTAAAAACTTATCTTTGCCTGCTCAGACCGAGATCTTCCCTGGTTCTTCTATGCTTAACAGCCAACTTACCAACGACTCTCTCTCAATCTCTCAGCCTCAACCAGTTCAAACCAATACCACATCTAGTATGCCTTTTGAGGAAGAAGATGAATTTGATGCCTTCGCTAGAAACTATAGAAAGTTTAAAGATTTCAAGAGATCCCAACAATCCCACAGTAAATCTTTCCAACCCAAATCCTCATCACTCCAAAGATCTGGGAACTTTCAAAGAAAAGGCCAAACCTCAACCTGAATCGATGGTAAAAATGCCCAAGGTGAGCTTGTATGTTACAACTGTAGAAAACCCGGCCATTTTGCTTCCAAATGTCCTCAACCTAAGTATGAATTTCTGAGGAAGAAACCATTTAAGAAAAACCCTAGATCTAAGAGCTTAGTAGCCGAGGAAGGAACCGAAAAGGCTATGCCAGTCTGGTTTGAGACCGATTCTGAAAATGAGAATGCCGACTCAGATGAAGATGCCGATGTCAGTTTTGTTGCTATTGATGGAACCAATGATGAACCTATCTCCTTGCAGTCACCGATCTTTAGACACCCAAATTCCAATGAATAATCAGTTTACCATGACCAGACCATACCAATGAGATCTCCTTTGTCATATTTTGACGAACCTATACTTAAGCCAGATAACCCCTACAATTTCAAAATCCAGAATATAGGTGGAGTTCTCTACGGTCTGTGTAAAACCATTCCCACTCTCAGACCTCTGATGCAACCAATCCAACAGACCTACCAAACTCAAGCTTTATGATCTCTTCTCATCAACCGATACTTGAGCCTCCACCGATTCAATTTTTGAAGACCTAACAGAGCCTAGCCCCCAACCGATATCATCCTTACCTAATTTTGATCCTAACTTTGAACCATCATCCTCAACCTCTCAGCCTACCATTGACCCTATGCCAAATATGTCAAAGTCTGAAATGGTAGAGGTGATGAATGAGCTCTTCACTGATTTTGAAAAATTAAATGATGCTCACAAAGTTATGGCTGTTAATCTTAAGAAAGTCACAACTGAGAATGACTCTTTAAAAGCTGAAATAAAAGTTTTGAAAGAAAGTAAGCAAGAGTCTGATCAGTTGAGAAAAGAAAATCAAGGACTCACTGAGAGGCTAAATATCTGTGTTAGTCAAGTTGCTGATTTGGTGTCAAGAAATAATTCTCTTTCCAAAACAATTGACATTTTTTCAAAACCCAGAGCTGCTGTTGAGACCATCATACAAGATCAGATGTCTCCTAATCGAAATTTATCAGGTATAGGCTTTAGCTCCGCAGTGATGGCAGCAAAGACAAACCAGTTATTGAGTCTGTTACTGAGAACTTGATGGACAAATTTGATGATACTCAATCTAACCTTCCTAAGAAAGGTTCTCCTAGATCTTTTGGTGTTGTCCCACTCACCTATCCCAATGTGAAGGAACAGATCAAGGTCAAGATTGACAAGGACAAATCCCAATGGACCAAGGTAGCTGATCCTAAGCTAGGATCATATGTCCTACTTAGTAATGGTTACAGTAAAGTTTGAATTAAACTTGCTGGTCAAGCTGCAGGTCTGGAAACCTCAACCGGTAAAGCAGCTGCAATCGGTCAGGGAGCAACCGGTCAGACACCCGTCACCGGTCATACAGCTCCAACCGGTAAGGGCTGCTCAACCGGTAAAGAAATTTCCAAACCTATACAACCGGTCAACAAAGGTAAAGCCAACACCTTCATTCCAAAGGTTTTTATTCCTGTCCAATCATCTGATCCTTCTGAAGCATTGGCCAAATTGAATATCAACTCATCCAAGTCCTCACAGCCATCTTTTAATAAATGTACAAATTGTGGTTTTATCGGTCACAAGGCTTATGAATGGCTCTTGAAGCACCTATCTGGACCCACTAAGCCTCAAAGCTCAGGTGGTGGCCAGGTATGGCTGCAAAAGAGGAACTAACTCTTTGGACCCGAAAGAATAATAGGGACCATAAGCTTATTGTTTCATTTTAGGAATGCTTTATGGCTTTAACCGATGCCAGTAGGGATGTTTGGATTATGGAAAGTGGATGCTCTAGGCATATGACTGGCCATGCTGAACTCCTTACCGATCTTCAAGAAGCATCTAGTCCTCCAGTTGTCTTTGGTGACAACGCAAAGGATAAAATTATCGGTCTAGGATCCATCAAAAGAGGTACAGTCACTGTACAAAAGGTATCTTTGGTGGATGGTCTGAAACATAACCTTCTCTCCATAACACAATTTTGTGATAAAGGTATGCATTGTATTTTCAATTCTTCCAACTGTTATGTGAAAGACATTGCTACAGGATAAACTTTACTCACTGGACAACGAAAAGGTAACATTTATGCTATAAATTTAAATACTGTTTCCAGTGTTACTAATGTTTGTTTTGTAGCAAAGAACATCCGTGAGAATTCCTGGCTATGGCATAAGAGACTCAGTCACTTGAATTTCAAATACCTATCCAAGCTGGCTAATACAACTCTAGTTGCCGGCCTACCTCAAGTGTCTGCTGATCATGGAAGGAAATGCAGAGCTTTCATTTAGGAAAGCAGCATAAAGAATCATTCCATAGCAAGCCCTGCATGTCCACTTCTAAGTGCCTCCAGCTGCTACATATGAATCTGTTTGGCCCCACAACAACCACCAGTTTAGGGGGGAGCAGATATGCCTTGGTTGTTGTAGACGACTATTCAAGATATACCTGGGTGGAAACCTTTGCTTCAAAAGATAATACCTATGAAGTTGCCACCAAATTATTCCGTCTACTTCAAACCCAAAAAGAGTGTGACATCATCAGTATGATATCAGATAATGGAACGGAGTTTAAGAATAATGGGATCGCTCAGTACTGTGATGATCACGAAATAGATCACAATTTCTCAGCTGCTGGAGCACCTTAACAAAATGGTGTTGTTGAGAGAAAGAACAAAACCTTGATCAAAGCTGGAAAGACAATGATATCCGAAGCTAGGCTACCCAAGTATTTTTGGGCTGAAGTTATCCATACAGCATGCTTCATCCGAAATCGATCTTTGGTCAACAAATTTCACAACAAGACCCCTTATGAGCTTTGGCGTGGCAGAATTCCCAACATTGGTTTCTTCAAGATTTTCAGCTGCAAATGTTATGTTATTTACAATGGTAAAGAGCGCCGAGGTAAATTCGATGAGAAAGCCGATGAAGGCATCTTTGTTGGTTATGCCAAGCACAGTAAGGCATTTAGTATTTTTAATAAACGTCTGTTGAAAATTGTTGAATCTGTTCATGTTACATTTGATGAAATTGATTTGCTAGAGTCTGATAAGGCTCCAAATAGTACTGATAATTCTGGTGTTTTTGAGACAGGTGAATTCAGCAATCCAAACTCCAATCAATCCACCTGTAATAATGCAAATCAATCTCCAGCTCAGCCTTCAGTTTCAAGTGGTGTAACCAGTAGAGCCCTAGTTGATGATTCATTATTCCCCCAATTGGTCAGAAACCCTAGTGTTCAAAGTCCTTCAATCGATCCAATTCCAGCTAGCCCCTCTACTACTGTTCCTATTGTATCACCTGAACCTGAACCAATTTCAAACATTAACTTACCATTTCCTTCTCCACTAACCGATCACCATCAGTCAGCCTCACCTCTCCCTAACCGATCTCCTCAACCGTCCACTTCTCCCTTAGCCGATTCTACTCCTCCATTAGAAACCTTAAGATAAGAATCTGTCAGGTAATACCTCCCTTGTGAAGTGAGATCAGTTAGAGATCACCCATTGGAAAATGTGATTGGTGATGTCTTTGGTCTAAGAATGACTAGAGGCCAGTTGAGAAGCATGAAGGAACAATATGGATTATTTTTCTCTACCTTAGTCTCAAATATAGAACCAAAGAAGACTGAAGAAGCACTTAATGACCCCAGCTGGGTAGAAGCTATGCAAGAAGAGCTTAACTAGTTTGATAGATGCAAAGTATGGGATTTATTGTCAAGACCTAGTGATCAGACAGTGGTTGGAACGAAATGGGTTTATAGGTATAAATTGGATGAGTCTGGAATGATTACAAGGAACAAGACTAGATTAGTGGCAAAAGGGTATAGACAGGAAGAAGGCATAGACTATGATGAGACATTTTCCCCCGTAGCTAGACTAGAAGCCATTAGGTTATTTCTTGCCTATGCAGCCTTCAAAGAATTTAAGTTGTATCAAATGGATGTGAAAAATGCCTTTCTTAATGAATAAATTCAAGAGCTTTTATATGTAGAGAAACCTCCATGATTTGAAGATTCCAAGAAGCCTAATCATGTCTACAAGTTGAACAAGGCATTGTATGGGCTCAAGCAAGCACCCCGAGCATGGTATGAAACTCTCTCCAAATTCCTACTTAGTGAGTAGTTTGAATGAGGTAAAATCGACACCACCTTATTTATTGCAAAGCATAATGGACATTCATTGTTAGTTCAAATATATGTAGATGACATTATTTTTGGATCTACTAACGAAAAATTATGCAAGAGATTTGAGAAACTTATGCAGAGCAAATTTGAGATGAGCATGATGGGTGAACTAACCTTTTTCCTTGGACTTCAAGTCAAACAAACTCAAGAAGGTATCTTCATCAATCAAGCCAAATACACCAAATATCTTATCAAGAAATTTGGTCTTGATTCTGCTCATCCTCAAAGCACTTTAATGGCCACCAATGTACACCTTGACAAAGATGAATCAGATAAGAAAGTAGATATGACACTCTACCGAGGTATGATAGGATCTCAACTTTACTTAACCGCTAGTAGGCCAGATATCATGTTTTCCGTATGTGTATGTGCTAGATTTCAAGCTGACCCTAGAGAATCACACTTGCAAGCTGTTAAAAGAATTATTAAATATCTTGTGGGAACTACTAACTTAGGTTTGTGGTATCCAAAAGATTCATCATTTATGCTAATTGGCTATTCAGATGCTGATTTTGCAGTTTGTAGGGTCACCAAGAAAAGTACTAGTGGAACTTGTCAATTTCTAAGTAACCGATTGGTTTCCTGGTCGTGCAAGAAGTAAGCATCAATTTCCACTTCTACAACTGAGGCTGGGTACATAGCTACTGGGAGTTGCTGCTCACAAATCCTATGGATGAAGCAACAACTAGTGGACTATGAAATTCCCCAAGAAGTGTGTCCCATCTACTGTGACAACACCTCAGCCATTTCAGTCTCCAACAATCCTGTGATGCACTCCAAGACAAGCACATAGACATCAAATACCACTTCCTCAAGGATCATGTTTAAAAGGGTAACATCGTTCTTTTAAAAGTTCATATTGATTACCAGTTAGCTGATATTTTGACAAAACCCTTAGATATTAAAAGATTTGAATTCCTAAGAGGAGAGCTAGGCATGATTGATATTCGTTGATAAATTGTGCTAACTTTGTTGCTTGTGTAAGCTCTCAAACGATCAAGGTGATCCCTCATATACCATTGCCAACCGGTGTCCCTAACCGGTTCATCTAACCGGTGAGCCAGCAAGAATTCCTAACCGGTATCCCTAACTAGTGTGCTGTCTGGTGTACTTAACCGATGGTCCTTAACCGATGCAAAGTAGCTCTCTAACCGGTCATTGTACCTGACCGGTCAGTCATCAATCGGTTAGCCATTAACTTGTCTAAGCGCTTAACCGACAAACTACGGCCGGATCAAAACTCCCAATTCGTTTTAACCGGCTCGTTATCATCCCTTTGCTGTCACGTCTGTCCTATCAACCGTATTCAGACTGACACCGCCATGAGCTGTCCCCTACCTTTCCTTTCCTAGGTAGATCAAAATTTTAATTTTGATCAAAAAGGTAATCTCTGTATCATTCTTATTTATCCAAAAGGTTATTCTTTTTGTTCATTATTTTGTTTAAACATAACTGCTGCACACAGGTACCCTATTTCTATGTCCTATATTAAGAATCGTGAATTTAAAATATTTAATATATGTGCAAACCAGTTAAAAACGTTTGAACTGCCTTTGATTTTTCCAACACACATTTTCGCCTTCTCTCTCTCCCTATAAAAGGATTTCAAAAAGCAAAATTTAAACTTTCGAACCCTAGAACTTTCTCTCTCTATGCAAGTCAAGAAGCAATCGACGTAAATCTCCATTGTTTCAGTTCATCCGTGAATCTTCATCTTCTCCGATTTCTTCCATAACTCAAAGATTTCTGGTAACACTCTTCATAAACTCAAAATCCTTTCAAAATTTTGAAGATGCCTAGATCTTTCAAACCCTAGGTTATGAACCTCGCCTATAATGTCTATTTTCTTCTGTTCTAACTTAAAATGTTGGTTTGATATTTGATTTTTCACAGATGGGTCAAAAACCTTCAACTCCCAAGAAAGACATTTATGGAGATTACATTCTTCCAAGTTTCTTTGATTAGCCGTGCATTGAGGAAAATTCCAGCCATGCTCACTGGCTCAGCCGGTCAACCAAAATACCCTCAGTCCTTCTGTAAATCCTTTGACAAGTTTGATCAGGCAAGAATCCTTAAAAAATCCAAGACATCAACCGGTGTTGCTACTGCAACCGGTAAGCCAGCCGGTAAGCCAACTGGTAAGACAGCTGCTCAACCGAAGAAGAAATCTAGCCGTCCAAAGGTTAGACAATCAACCGATGCTGCTCAACCGACCACTACCATACCGGTCAAGCGAAAGCTAACCGATGAATCCTCAGCCGATCCCAAACCGGTTAGTGATCCTCAACCAACCTCATCAGATGATAAACCTATTGCTACTGTTCTCTCTCCTGACCGCCAAAAGAAAACTGCAAGAAAGTCAGCTCCTCCACCTTCCCAAAAATCTAAGCCTACCCTAAAATATTCCTATCAATTGGTAAGAGAGAATGCTGAGAGAAAAAGGAGAATTGAAACTGATTTGGGCACTTTTCATTCCTTTCATCCCCAAACGGTTATTCGTTCATAATTTCCTTACCGACAATGTTCCCTTTACCGGTCAATCTTCTTCTCGACCGGTCAGCCGTTGCCAACCCATCAGAAACCCAACTTTCCATATCTACCATTATAATCCTTGGTCAGTTAACCCCAAGTCTGCTCCCTCTCCCAATTGGGTTTATCCCATAGATCATTTGCCTCTATATATCAGGAGATTGCTGCAATTTCATGAAATAAATAAAAATTCTGTCCCAGTCAGTGATATGATGGATTATATTGATTATGATAATTATCATGAAGAAAAGGGGATCTATTATAGCAAGCCTTATCTTTTGAGTGAATATGATATCTCTTTATCTAGAGAAAGCCTCATCAAGCTATACAACAGATATTTCGATCTTTTTCCTCCTCTGTGGAATGCTATCTACTTGGCTCAAGATAGGCTAAGGCAAGACATGATGGTACATGTTGTGTGGGCTGATTTTGCTTTTTTGTACAATGCCCAAGACACCCTGTAGGAATCTGATCCATACCAATTGGGGAGATATGAGTTACCTGAGGATGATCTTCCTTCTTTTGATCCTGAAATTGTCAATCTAGGTCCGCGAAGAATCCAGTTTATTAAGAACGTGATGGACCTAGTTCAGAATATGGTGGATATGAACATAGAAATTCAAGCCATGGGAGACATTTCTTTATCTGATTTCTTTTCTTCAGTTAAATCTAATAAGAACAAGTGGGCTTCTGTGACCGATGAGGAGATTGAAGACTTGTTTAAAGACAGTGGTTCAGATGACAAAGCTGATGATGATAATGATATTGATGATGATATTGATCGGTCAGCCTCCAGCTCCAGCTCTTCTGATGATTCTGATGATAATGGTGATAACAAATCTGAGGCTGCTATTGACCGATCTGAGAAAGTTTACTTTTCCACTCCTAAACCGATGGCTATGGTTAGACATGTGGGAGGAGGCTTAACCGATATGTTGATGATATTAACCTTCAAAAGGCTTTGGCTGCCAGTTTGTTTGAATCTGAATTAAACCAGCAAAGAATATCAGTTGATGAGTTGGCCACTCAGCAAGCAATCCAAGACTCTCTCTCGGTTAGCCAAGCTGCTTCTTCTGTTTCCAAAGATAAGTCACCGGTTAAGGAGGAGACCGAACCAGTTTTGAAGAGGATTCTTCATCAGATTTCTTTGAAGAGGAAGAATATTCAGGTGCTGAACCGACTGATTTTGATCCTACTGATGCTGCTATCCCACCGGCAAACTTTAATTTTACTCATGATCAAAAGGATCTTCTTTCTCCACTTAACTATTATACTTCAAAGGCCTCCATTCCTCGGTCAGCCAATGGGATACCTCTATTTGATATTCATGAAAAGATTTCTAGTAGGTCAATCATTGAAGTTATTCCCATGCCTCCACCGATTGCTGATGAGCTTCAGAAGAAGAGAAGAGAGGATAGAATGAAAACTTTTGTTGATGTTGCCGAAGTAATGGGTAATGGTTCACCTCCAGTTGATACACCTCCTAACCTGACCAAAACCAATGGCCCAGGTGAAACCAGTTGCCGATGCCAAAAGCTCAAGGTTCTCAAACTCAGAAAAAGGCCTGCACCTCCCAAGGGTCACAAGCTCAAACCTGGCAAAGTTGAACAACAACTTGTCACCAAATTTCCTCCTTCTCAAAAGCCAAAATATTCTGCTTTACTTTCTCAATGGCAAACCACAATCAGAATTCATGGAGAGATTGTTCACCGAGCCCCCAGACCTATTGAAAGCACCTTATCAACCGACAACCTATTTCTCAGATACCTCTCCCTCAATAACCGCATGGTCCAAGTGTTAGAAATGCGTATTTTCAGATGGTCTTCTGAGGTAACCTATATGGTTGGATTGATGCCACAGGTTCCTAGGCTGTCTATCATGAGAAATGGTCATGCTCAACCATGGAGCAACATTAGACATGCCTCCCTATTTTTTGTTGCCTTGCGGATGATTCCATTGATACGGTTACGGCAAGCTGCCTTACCGATGGCTCCTGCTGCTGCTGAACTTCTCAAACTTTCTTTTGCTGAGATGATGAGCCTGCAGCCAAATGAATTTCTTGCACCTGTTATTGATCATCCTGATTCCTCTTCTGAATCAGTTGATGAAGCTATTGAAATTTCTCCAACCGGTCAAGTGACCAGAACCGGTCAGGCTCCAGTTATTTCCTTAACCGATTCATCTACCGATGCCCCTATCAGTTCTCCAGCTGTCTACCTTACCGGTCAGCAAACTGATGCTCCTGCTACTCCTCTTACCGATTAGTCTCCGTCCATTCATTCTCTAGTCGTCCAGTTATTCACTCTATCAATCGTTCAACCTCTCACCGATGCTGTCTTACCGACTCCTCAGCCAGCTCCTCAACCGCCCCCCTTAACCGATGATGATCCTCACAGACCAGTTGTTGTGCTTGACCTTGCTGAATTTTATGAAGCCTTGCTCAAAGGAGTTGCTGATGTCAACAATCAGATGGTTGGCCTTGCTCAAAGGAGTTGCTGATGTCAACAATCAGATGGTTGGTTCTTTTGCTAAGTCCAATCAGGAGGAGGAAGACCGAAAGTTTAACTAATTGCTTAACCAAATGGAAACTGGATTTGCTTTAGCCATTGCAAATTTCGTGGAGTTGCTTAACAAAAAGGATGCTACCATCAACGATCTTCTTCAACAACTTGATGCCTCCACCAATACCAATCAAGAGCTATGTAATGAAGCTATCTTTGATCAAGCTCTTTTGAAGAAATCAACCGATGCCCTTAACCTTGCCGAGCAGAAAAAATTGGAGTTGCAAACCAAACTGATCAAAGCTAAAGCTCAGAATGATGTTTTATTGAAAATATTTGCCGACAGTCAGCTAGGAAAGACTCAGTATGAGGAGAAAAAGAAGAGGAAAATAGAAGAAAAGAAGGAGAAGAAAGCAAAAAGAGGCGCTAAAAGAACCAAATCCTCAGACCCAGTTACATCGGCTACCCCCTCCTCAGCTGCCTCACCGGTCAAGGACTCAACCGATCCTCCAGCCGACCCTCCAACTGAATGTGCGCTCGCCCGAAAAAATTCGGTTTAATGAAAAGAAGGAGTCGCCATGCCGTTTTAAGAGGAAACATTGAAAACCTTTTTTTAGAGTGAAAACATGAGTTCGGGGGTCAGGTTACGTGTTGGGAAGAACCGAGAGTTCACCCAACACGCCTCGTCCATAGACGAGTCTTTCAATCAAACATCCAAATAAATCCAAAGTGTGTGCAAATATTGATAATGAACAAAGTGTAGTAAAATGCATCTTATTAATTATGAAATGAGAATTACAGATTGTGAGCCCATTATTTAGGGAGGCCACATCCCTGATACAGACGATCTAAAACAGATTACAAAGGAAAGAGGTCTCTGCAGACAGGTCATGTATGTCGCATGACACATCGCACCAGTGACCACATATGTCGCGTGACACAGGATCACTTGGAGATGAGGTTGTCGCGTGACATATATGAGCCATCTGCAGAAACTAACAAGATGAACACAGAATCAACAGAAAGCTATACAGATCTAATCATTTAACTAAATTACGAACGAAATACAGAAACAACACTAAATTGACCCCGAGAGTGTGGATATGGGTAGATCCACACCCCCTTGGGGTTCAAACACCAAGTTCAATCAAATAATCAACAATATAAGCTCAATTGCACGAATTATTCAGATTATACAGAGAGATTGCGATTGGGATTCAATAATCCAGATAGCTAGGATCTGATTACTGAATCCAAACAAAATTAAATGCTAGAATTATGAGAAATTAAGCAAGAGAGAGAGAGAGAGAGGGGGAGTTAGGGAATCGTTACCCTTGATGCTTCCACGAATCCTATATCTAGTCAGATATAGAACCCTTCAATTCGTCACTTTTGATCTGGAAGGATTGATGCAAGGGGTCTAAGTGGTATGGCTTGAGAAATGGGTTTGGAAGGGAAGGAATTGGGTAGGTTGAAGGTAGGAGAGAGAGAGGGTTGTGTTTGGGAAGATTTGTTACGGTGCAAATCCTGCAGAGTAACAGTAGGCTAAAGTTGGGATCCATTTATGAGAGGGGGAGGGTCTTATTTATAGGCTGCAGTTGGCGACCTTAGTGTGTCGCGCGTCCACTTTCCATGCCTCAAGCTGTCGCGTGACACAAGGTGGCTCAATCGCTTTTGGCGCCAAAAACCAGTTTCTGGAATATTCTGGGAAAATACCCAAAAGGTCCAACAGGTTTTATTCCCAAGAGGTCCTTTGGCGTGAATAATGTACCAAAAGGTACTTCCTTCGCGGGAAACTCATGAAACGTTTCCGGAAGTCTCGGGATAGGCCGGGAATTTACCAAAACGCCCCTTTAATGCAGTTTTATTATATTAAAATGCATCTAAAAGGTTGCGAATTGGATTGGCGTACTTACAGAGCCCCTCGGCAATGTCACTTTTGGAAAAAGTGGGGTTGTCGATAAAATAAGACCCAATCTCAATGAGCATCAGGGGAATGAAGGTGAAGGGCTAGAAGGGTGAGAAGGGGAAAAGATGGCTGGACCTTTCTGAGAAAGGATTCCTACGTATCCCTTAAGCAAGGGAATCAAGCCAAATCGTAGTTCGGAACACAAGACTGGAGGGGGGAAACGACAAACCGAAGAAGTGAGAACTATGGTGTCTCGAACCAATTTCGAAAATATTGCAAGAACTATGGTGTCTCGAACCGAAGAAGTGAGAACTATGGTGTCTCGAACCAATTTTGAAAATATTGTGAGAACTATGGTGTCTCGAACCAATTTTGTGAGAACTATGGCGTCTCGAACCAATTTTGAAAATGTTGTGAGAACTATGGTGTCTCGAACCAAAGAAGTGAGAACTATGGTGTCTCGAATCAATTTTGTGAGAACTATGGTGTCTCGAACCAATTTTGAAAATGTTGTGAGATCTATGGTGTCTCGAACCAATATTGAAAATATTGTGAGAACTATGGTGTCTCAGACCACTTTTGAAAATATTGTGAGATCTATGGTGTCTCGAACCACTTTTGAAAATGTTGTGAGACATATGGTGTCTCGAACCACTATTGAAAATGTTGTGAGAACTATGGTGTCTCGACCCACTTTTGAAAATAATGTTGTGGTATGATAATTTGACGCTTGAAAGAAATATGCGTTCATACCTGTGTTGTGCTCACCTGTAGCTGCCGGAGAGTCTTAGACTACCGTTCTTTATACCTTTCTATTGAGGATGAGTGTGGCCGGGGGTCTCGGCTACTTCTTCTTAGACTACCTTTGTTGTTGTTCTCTTGTCGGTCTTGTTCTTTGTGGGTCCTTCTTTCCCGATTTTTGTTGTTCTTTCTTTTATGTCCTGGGTTTCGCTTGGGAAACTGGGGACTTTGCCTCTTTCTTTCTTTCTCAATTTGGCCTGAGGGCCAGTCTTGGGACTCAATTGATTATTGTACCTGCGAGGGTAAGACAACAACTCCCAGCACTATGCCTAAATAAGCTTATCTTGTTAGCAAAGATTAATTTATGTTAGCTTGTTTGCACGAGTCTGTCTGTTCTGGGAAGGCAAATGCGATTATTGGGTTAAAGGTCAGCTTTGTCAGGTTTATTCATGAGGTTTTGGGATTGTTTCGGACAGGTACATATAGTAGGGGTCCTCTCCCGTGAGGTGGAAAATGATATGGCACAGCAAGGCAAGTCGGGGACGCTCCCGAGAGTATAGATTGTAGCATGTCCATTGCTAGTTAGGACAAAATGTATCGCGCGTCTGAGATAGCAAGCAGCAGAGAAGGGGCAGAGGATAATCATGGCTTGCGCAGCCCCAGTTGACAGTACAAAGCAATCCTGGAGGGAAATCGATAAGGAGAGCTGGAGGGATACCTTAACCAAAGCCCCAGCTTTATGCAATTCCATGCAGCTTCATCGCAGGCAGAGTCATCGTGTGGCCACAGATGTAATTCATCATTTCAAACCGCAGTCAATCAGTCACTGGACAAGACTCGGAAGTGTTTACGTGCAGGGGCACATCTTTCGAATGGTGGGAAATGAATCCCGAGTTCTGTGTATGACACTCTCGCTTTGGGTTTGACTCTTTTGAGAGAGTATAAGCATCACAAGGTGTGGAAAGTGTATGGAAGCCCCTGCTAACCGAAACGGTGTTTAGCTCTATCTTCCTATGATGTAGAAATAGAAGACTTGTCGAGACACTTGAAAACCCGTCTTATTCGTGATGATCACAAAGCTGCTTAAAACCCTTTATTGATGTTCGGGTTAGTCAACCGCCAAAGCTGATATGAGCAAATATTTTTTATCAATCTTGAGGAGAAAAACCCACTGATATCGAGAATCAAGCTCGAACGGATGGACAGTGTATGGGCATGGTCTTTGAAGAGACCGGATTTTCTGAGATCTGTTTGTGATTTCGACCGGACCAATTATGGTTGCCTACGTTCCCCTCCATAGGAGGAGCTCAGGTCGCCGTAGTTCGGGCTTATCCCGAATGAAAAATAATGAACGTTGAAGTTCGGGGATCTGAGGACTTTTGAGGATTTTGAGAGTTGAAAGAATATGTCCTCTTAGAGTTTCGATGGGAGACACAGATGTGAAGCCCTAGTGGGACGCCCACGGCAGGTGTTTGCGGAGGAGAAATGAAATATGCTCACATACAACGTCAAATGAACGGACGGAATTTGCACAATCTTCAAATGATGGTCCTTTGAGCCGGGATGGACTTGGCTCTGCTTCAAGCAATAATCTGTTTTAGATCTTGACGATATTGGACTGAAACTGCTATCCGGTAGTAACTGCGGCTGGGCTTCAGGGTTTCGATCGGTCTTCGGGTGATTTAGGTTATTATGACCTCTTAAAACGAGAGGTCGGCTGGGCTCTTTGCTGACTGTACCTCTAAAGATTAGAGGTTGGCTCTTGGGTATGTGTTTTGGATTTCTAAGGTGAGGGAAATCAGTGGTTGCATCTTTGCTGCCTCTAAGGATGAGAGGTCAATCTTGGCTTTGGTTAAAGGGCAAAGGTAAGGGTAATGGTAATGGTAATGTCCTCTAAAATCGAGAGGACGGCTTGGGATCGGTTAGAGGTAATGGTGAGGGACATCCGTGCTGTCTCTTTATTCACTCTGAGACTCCTCTTTGAGTAACAACTGGATCTTTTGAATTTTCACTTCTGAGAGGATCATTGGGGACTAGGCTCTCTTTTTTTTTCTTGCTTTTTTTTGTATCTTTTTTTTTTTTTTTTTGTATTTTTGAGAGGAGAATTTCAGCTAGTCCCCAGGATGGATCATTGCTTTCCGCAGTTCTTTGAACTTGGAGACGGTCGATCTTCTTTTGAATCACGGGAGCCTCAGGGATTGTCCCTCTTCTTCTGGTGATGGCTAAATGGGTTTCAAATATGCCGATCTTGAAATGAAAGGGTATTTGTTTAGGTGAGGGTAAGGTGATGGTTTTCCTAAGGGTGAAAGGTTTCAACCGCAGCCCCTACCGGATAATCCGAATGAGATTAAGTCTTCGTTTGCTTGCTTAAGCTTACTCTGGGGAAGATCCGTGCAAATTCATCGAACAACGAGATAGGAATAACGGAGGAAGATATGTGAGCATATGGGAATCGAGGTGGGGAATGATATCAGTCGATTTTCTCGCTCCGATAAATTTAAACATTAGTCATTTCAAAGCATTAGTCGGTGAGCAGCACAAGTGATCATTTTGAATAAGACCGTTTCAATTAAAATGTAATGTGGGTGCGCAAGTTATGTCTCGAGTCTAGCAGGAATAGAAGCAAAGATTTTATCACTGCAAAGCAAAATTGGTCCAACTTGGACTCGACAGACTCATGTCCGACAGTGGACATTCTAGACCCTACGAGGACTGATTGACTTCTTCAACATGGATGGATGGAAGAGCATCGTTGCCATCGGTGCGGTGAGGACCCTTCTCGATCTTTCTGTCCTTCAAAAGTCGCCCTCCTTAGCTTTAAAAATCTGAGCAAACAACCGGGCCTCCCGCTTGCGAGGAAAAATATCTTCAAGTGTAGCTCGCAACTCTTTGATGGACACACCTTTTACACTCTGCTGCTGACCCAAGGGATATGGACTTCCAGATTTGTTGGCCATAGTCTTTTCTGCACCGAGCATTTTGGATTCCGCATCAGATGGACGACTGCTCGGGCACTTATACTGTTTTTGCCTCGGGAATATGGACCAATCGAGCGCCGGAAACGAGAGCATACACCCAACTTGCCTTAGTCTTGCAGAGGTGAAGAGGTAAGAGTGTGTATAGACGGAGGGTAGATAATTTTGAGAAGGTATGGGAGAGGGAAGAACGGGAAAGGAGACGGACTCGTGCAACACTTTATTAATCTTCAAGTAGAAATCGGTGGCTTTTAAGTCCTAGGAACGGTTGGAAAAGGATAAGCCTTTATTTCACGCAATCTAGACCTCGGGGAAACCTAGGGACACATCATCCACAAATACACCAAATGTATTGTTTCAAAATTAGTAATAGGCGATAATACCTAAACAAAACCAAAGCATTTATGGGACGAACGAGCAGCCCCAATTTCTGGAGAAATTTGGGCAGCATAACGGGTATTCCTGAAGAATTTCAAGGAAAAATCAGGCATGACCTCTCGTCGGTGCACGTTGACAAAGCGACATGATCTCTCGTTAGAACATGCGGTGGGAACGACATGTCCTTTCGTGAAACCATGTTGCGATGGCAACATGCCCACACGTGCTAGGGTTTGGGGGAGGTACGAAAGTCTATTAAGAATTTTGAAACAACTCATTTTAGTATATTTGAAAATGTCGTGTCAAAACCAACCGTTTTGGGTGAGGTTTAAAAGTGTGGCGTCACCTATAACGCACTAGGGGGTTAGGTTTGACATTAGGCGCTCAAGCGTAGGCGAATTTCATGGCCGTCCGCGATGCCGTCAATCGCACCCGAGGGTTCTAGATCTACGTGATGTAGTGTGCGGGATGGCTATGTTCCTTTATTTATGAAAAATGATTTTTTTTTAAATTTTTATTTTATTTTGAAAAAGAAAAAACAACACACACCCTCACACAAGATATACAGGGAACAACAATCAATTGAGTCACGCTTGATCCAAGGGACTGCCCTCAAACCAGTCTTCTGATGTTCTGTTCAGTGGCCACCCTTTGTCGCGTGACACAGGACATCCAGAAACAAAGTTGTCACACGACCTGGGTGGTCACTGAACCAGCAGCTCTTCAATCATCAAATCAGCCCCTGTTTTACCATAGCAAGAGCAACACAAAAATACTAATGCATAACAAGTGACCACAAGCACAAATTCACAAGTTTCATAATCCACAAGATGTATGAACCACAAATGATTATCAAATAATGCACACAAAATGGATGTATTAGATGTTTGATTAAATAAAAGCTTGACCCACTCAACACTTGAAAAACAGGTTTTCAAGTTTATCCCCAGCGGAGTCGCCACTGAATGTGCGCTCGCCCGAAAAATTTCGGTTTAATGAAAAGAAGGAGTCGCCACACCGTTTTAAGAGGAAACATTGAAAACCTTTTTTTTGAGAGAAAACATGAGTTCGGGGGTCAGGTTACGTGTTGGGAAGAACCGAGAGTTCACCCAACACGCCTCGTCCATAGACGAGTCTTTCAATCAAACATCCAAATAAATCCAAAGTGTGCAAATATTGATAATGAACAAAGTGTAGTAAAATGCATCTTATTAATTATGAAACGAGAATTACAGATTGTGAGCCCATTATTTAGGGAGGCCACATCCCTGATACAGACGATCTAAAACAGATTACAAAGGAAAGAGGTCTCTGCAGACAGGTCATGTATGTCGCATGACACATCGCACCAGTGACCACATATGTCGCGTGACACAGGATCACTTGGAGACGAGGTTGTCGCGTGACATATATGAGCCATCTGCAGAAACTAACAAGATGAACACAGAATCAACAGAAAGCTATACAGATCTAATCAATTAACTAAATTACGAACGAAATACAGAAACAACACTAAATCGACCCCGGGAGTGTGGATATGGGTAGATCCACACCCCCTTGGGGTTCAAACACCAAGTTCAATCAAATAATCAACAATATAAGCTCAATTGCACGAATTATTCAGATTAAACAGAGAGATTGCGATTGGGATTCAATAATCCAGATAGCTAGGATCTGATTACTGAATCCAAACAAAATTAAATGCTAGAATTATGAGAAATTAAGCAAGAGAGAGAGAGAGAGAGGGAGTTAGGGAATCGTTACCCTTGATGCTTCCACGAATACTATATCTAGTCAGATATAGAACCCTTCAATTCGTCACTTCTGATCTGGAAGGATTGATGCAAGGGGTCCAAGTGGTATGGCTTGAGAAATGGGTTTGGAAGGGAAGGAATTGGGTAGGTTGAAGGTAGGAGAGAGAGAGGGTTGTGTTTGGGGAGATTTGTTACGGTGCAAATCCTGCAGAGTAACAGTAGGCTCAAGTTGGGATCCATTTATGAGAGGGGGAGGGTCTTATTTATAGGCTGCAGTTGGCGACCTTAGTGTGTCGCACGACCTTACGCGTCCACTTTCCATGCCTCAAGCTGTCGCGTGACACAAGGTGGCTCAACCGCTTTTGGCGCCAAAAACCAGTTTCTGGAACATTTCGGGAAAATACCCAAAAGGTCCAACAGGTTTTATTCCCAAGAGGTCCTTTGGCGTGAATAATGTACCAAAAGGTACTTCCTTCGCGGGAAACTCATGAAACGTTTTCGGATGTCTCGGGATAGGCCGGGAATTTACCAAAACGCCCCTTTAATGCAGTTTTATTATATTAAAATGCATCTAAAAGGTTGCGAATTTGATTGGCGTACTTACACCAACCGAGCCTGCAGCTGAAGATGATTAGAATGTAACCGATGAAATGAATGTCTTTCTTTCAAACCGGTCTGCTGATTATCAATGAGAATTTTTGAACTCTAACCTTCCATTTAATTGTTTTGCTTTCTTGAGTTCCTTTTTTTTAGTTTTGAATGACTTCACTGCTACTAACCGTTTCTCTTTGCAGGTCATCTCATTCAAAAATCCCATTCTATTTAACTTTGTTTTTCTCAAGCTTTCATCTCTTGTAAACTTTACTTTGATTACATCAAGTTGTCACTTATCTTAGGGAATGACAAATTTATTAGATAAATTCTTAGTCATTCTTTTACTGAGTTAAGATAGATGTTAACCTAGGGTGATTGGACTTAAGCAATTAGGAGGAGATTGTTAGTCAAATATATGTATAGATTTAGAATTGCTTTATCCAAATCATTATGAGCATTAACCAGAACCCCTAATTTTAATTAGACCAAATAGAATTTTTCTATGTATGTTAGGTTCCCTTAGTGATAGTGCCTAGTGTTTTTCAAATATAATTTTCTCAAGATTTGAAGACTTAGAAGACCTGAAGATTTTCTTATCAGCAATGTGTTTACTTGGTAAAAGAAGCCTATCCAACCGGTTGACCACTCAACCGGTCAAGCATGCCTAACCGATCATGTGTCTAACCGATGCACTCCCTAACCGGTCAAAGGCCCTTAGCTTTTCAATTGCTGATAACCGGCCAGGCTTATTCTACAAGCTATCTTCAGCAAGCCGAAGAATTTATTGCTCCCAACTACTCAGCTCCCAATTTAGCTGAAGTTGGTAAAACAGCATACTGAGGAGACATTCCTGAATCATGTGAGAATCTCAAAGAGGAATGTCAAATTTACCAGTACTCACATCCCCTCAACTATTCAATGGAAAATATCTTCATCAAATCTCAGGCATTAAATGAAAAGATACTCTCATTAAATGCCTGCCAGTCCATGTCTTCTCTCCAACCTCTTCAGAGACAACATCTCTATTTTGAAAGACAGTATAAATAGTTTCTCCAGAGCATTGAAGAGGGCTGGGTGCATTAAAGATCTTTGAGAGTGAGTCACCAAGAACTACCAACCTTCCAGAACACAAGTTCAAGGCATTCAATTCAAGTCCCCTCTTTCACTAGACCATATATCTGTAGGACATACACTGAGCACCTTCAATCAATTCAAGTAGTGTTCCTCAACAAGACTATTACTGGAACACATTGATTGAATCACACACACACCCTAGAGAAATTAGTTTAATTTGTGAACACATCTCTAGAAAACACTTTGTCATTATAGTTGCACGATCTATTAGTGGTCACTTTACTTTTAGCAGCCTTCAATCATTGGGCTTGCAACTTGTAATATTTAGAAATCATTAATAGCAGTGCACTTTCACAAATCCAAGTTCTGACCAAACTTGGTAGAGGACGTAGCAGTTATTTAACACTGTGAACCTCTTTAAATAATGTGTCATTTCTTTGTGTGTTTGTTTATTATTTGTGTTGTTGTAACCAGTTGACAATCTCTCAACTGGTCACAACCTGTTTATTCTAACTACTGCTTTTACTTGTTTGTCTTATTGAAAAATTTATCTTGTTGCATGAAATTTTAACTTACTCTTTGAAACCTTTACCTTACCGTTTTGAGAAGCTCTCTAACCGACATCTTTATTTCCGCTGTACAAACCTTGTTTCACCGGTTAGCTAGAATTGTGACTCAACAATTTCAAAGGTTTTAAAAGAATTTCTAGAAAAAAATTTAAACAGGCTATTCACCCCCCCCCCCTCTAGCCTGATTCCTACCAGTTGGGCCTAACATATACCCTAGTACATCCAACGTTGAAAGGAAATGTCTTATTGGCTATTTTGAGATTACATTATTTCCATATAGATTTATACAAACTCATAACACCACATCTCATCATCACGCCGGAGGGTATTAGCCAGATACCATCCCGTCTAGTCATTTGTTCGTGGTTTCAAGTCATAGTTGTTGTACATCAACCTATTGCTGGAATAAGGCTGATTAGGATCATTTCCTGCATCATCAGTTTGGTTCCATTGCCATGAAACGATCACACTAGACCTTGAAACCTCACTTGATCACAAACATGGTCTCAGACGGACATATAACTATTGCCTCCAGTGAACCATTACGTTAGAGTGTTAGGGGAAACATAGATGCGGGTACGGGGAATCGTACTGCTAACTTACCTCCTCATCCATAGGGGCTTCCCAATAGGAGGGCCACTCGCTCTAACAGGGTGGCTGATGGAATGGGGTTGCAAGATAGAAGGAGAGAGAAGAGGCCCCAACCTAATCAAGCTATGAGCCAGCAAGTTAAATGGGTCCACACAGGTCGACCAGCTACAGGCAACATCGCAGGCCCCTCAGCTTCTCACCTTGGTAGGAAGGAGATTTGGATGAAGCATGCTAGATTGCTATAGAGTCTCCTCGAGGTACAGAATGAGCTGCTCGAGCTACCTGAGTCTTCTAAGAAGGACGAATGAAGATCCCAAAGGGTAGCCCCTTCCCTCACCTCGCATAGGCGTGCTAATGGGGTGCCTAGGCCGTCAGGATAAGAGAGAAGGAATCAGATACCTCATCCTACCCACAACTCCATAGACCGGACTGGCAACCTAAGAGATAGGCTCTACCAGCAAAGGGAACAAGAGTCTGACTCACTTTAGAGGAGGCAGCTCGAAGCTGACAGGGCTCAGCGTAGGTCGCCACAAAGGGGAGAGAGGTCGTTTCCCCATTAGGAAAGGATAGAAATGACTACCCCAAGGAATGAGAGACAGAGGACCCTCTCTAGAAGGGACCCCACCGGGAGGAGAGACAAAAGTCTAACTCTAACTCCAATCAATGAAGCGATATGGATGTCAGGGAGCTTTTCAACTTGAAACGAAGACTGGATGATATGGAGGCAGATAGGAAAAAACCAATGGAAAGGTTGAACGAAATGACTGTACTCTTCGACCATTGGCCAAAGACATGCACGACAAAGGCCCACCTGCAGGGTTCAAGTTACCAATGTTGGAAAAGTATTCATGCACGACGAATGCCGTGAATCACATGCAACACTTTGAGGCCACCATGTGTTTGGTCTCTTTTGAGGACAACGTGCTATGCAAGGCATTAATCAGCACCTTCACAGATGCAACACTGACTTGGTTCCATGGTTTATCCACTGTTTCCATCACTTTATGGAGCTATATGAGGAGGAAGTTCCTAGAGTGGTTTTCTATAATGAGAGCTCGTAAGAAAACAGTCACTGACCTAAAGAACATGACTAAGGGTAAGACGGAGAGTAATATTAGTTACTTCATCAGATTCAAAGAGTTGGTCGACCAGATTGAGGAAGACCTTACAGATAGGGAGGTCATCAACTGCTTTAGGAATGGAGTGTCCTCTTCCAACCTAGATTATGAGCTCCAAGTTCGGAGGGCAACCACGATGAAAGAGTTGTTTGAGAGGGCTTACAATGTGGCTGTGGCTGAGGAACAGAAAGAAAGAAAGAAGGACAAAGGCTCTAAACATTCTGAAGTTGGTGAGTCGACAAAGGGGGGACAGGCAAAGAGCAACAACAACAAAGGGAAGAATAGGACAAGGGTGACTGAAAGGGTCCCTAAAAGCTTCACTCCCTTACGATTTGTTGGACATAAATTATGAACACTGTCGACCTAGGTCCACCTGCTCCAATGAATACTCAAAATAAATTTAGAAGGGATAATGGTAGGTACTTTGAGTATCACAAGGAAACCAGGCACACCACGGAATAGTGTATGAGCTTGAAAAGGATCATCCTAAAGTGGGTGAATGAAGGAAAGTTGGATAGGTTTGTGGAGGGAGATCATCCTGCAGGAGGAGATCGACCTACTATAGGTGTACCTGAGCCAAGGCAACCAAGGTTAACTTTGTGCGTAATTGCTGAAGATACAAGCAACACGACGCTCAAGAACAAGATTTTCCAGGTGAGTAAAGCTCCATATGTGCCCCCTAGAAGTTGTGTTCCAAAGGAAGTTATCAGTTTCTATCCTTACGAGCTAGTGGCCAACATGGCTGCGAGAGAATATACATTGGTGATTCCATGGCTCATTGATGATTGCACGTCTAGCATAATCTTAGTCGACACGGGGGCCTGCAAAGACGTCCTATACTATAAAACTTTCCTAGACATGGGTTTGAAGGATGTCAGGTTGTCACCTTACTCGAGTCGATTAGAGGGCTTCACCAATCACAGAGTTGACGCAAAAGGGCAGATAGAGCTGGAGGTCAATATTGGACAGCATCCTTGGAGGACAACAACTAAGGTAACATTTATAGTAGTTGATGTTATAAGTGATTACCATGCTATATTGGGTATACCTGGACAGGTCGCTCTAGGAATAGTGCCATCCATCCCTCATCAAAGGGTCAAGTTCCCCACAATCTTGGGAGTTGGGTGCATTCTAAGCACGATTAGAGAGTACCTGGACACGTGCTTCGATCCAAGAAGAAGATGGAGTTGGAAATCGACACTCCAGAGGCGAGCTGGAAGCTATCAAAGTCTGTCACCACTACTTCTAGATTATCTACGATCAATTGCTGGACATGCCACCCTCAGTTTCCTCGACGCTTATTTGGGATACCATCTAATCCGAATGCACAAGGATGACATTGAAAATACAGCCTACCAAGCAGTGGGAGGGATATATTACTGGACCAAGATGCCATTCGGGCTGAAGAATATTGGAGCTACTTATCAGAGAATGGTGAACAGAGTCTTTGCTTGTCAGATTGGCCGAAACATGGAGGCCTACATTGACGACATGATCATCAAAACTAAGGATGGTCGTCATATGGTCGACCTAAGGGAAACGTTTGCCAATCTACGAGAAAATGACATAAATCTGAATCCGAGCAAGTGTGTGTTTGGGGTGGCTGCAGGCAAGTTTTTAGGTTTCATGGTATCACAGAGGGGTATTGAAGCCAATCTAGAAAAGATAAAAGCTTTGGTGGAAATGCAAGAGCCTACATGCATCAAGAAAGTCCAACGATTGAATGGTAGAGTCGCAGTTTGGATCTCTTCATAGCCAAATAAGCTAAGAGGTCTCTCCCCTTCTTCAAAACTTTGAGGGGGATGAAAAGCTTTGAGTGGACGACTGAATGTTCCTTGTCGTTCCAACAACTCAAGAAATACCTCGCTGTAAGTACCCAAATCCGGATCGTTACAATCCGTTAACAGACACTTTCCAAGTTAACGAGAATCTGTTAACTCACACTTTCCAAGTTAACGAGACTTTCCAGGACTGCCCCATGCATCCAAAATCGAAAGTGTATTCAACACACGTTTGCGCATGTGAAAATACCACTTTTCCAGAAATACGCAATTTTCGGGAATTTTCGGGACTATTCCGGACATTTATCCGAAGATTTATTCAAAAACAGTCAAAATCGGACTTAACGGATCAAATTGGCTTACTTAATGACTAAGCAGGGACACATGGCTTACATGCAAGCTCCCTCTTGTCAACATCAATCAAATTCAAGGCTGAAAAGACCAAAATGACCTCGAATTGAGTTACTGGCCAGACGGCCTGTTCTTCAAGTTTTCAAATCAGTCTCAGCCAATCTCAAAATACCCAAGAAGTCCCTGAAATTGAGGATCTGACCGGACGGCCTGTTCTTCAGTTTCACTCCCTATAAATACAGCCCCTCCCCTTCAGTAAATGAAGTCCAAAATATTTACTCTCCAGCAAAACACCTCGGTTCCAGCAACCTCAACACCCTCCCGAGCCCCGAAACACCTCGATTTGCGTGAAAATCGCATTTTCCAAGCCAAATACGAGCCAAACACGTCTAAAACACCTTTCAAACACCTTTTCATATCCCGTATACGTCCTCCCGAGCAAAAGAGTCAACACCTAGCCATTGGTAACACTCTCACTCTCAAACTCCCCTTCGCCTCGTTTTACGTGTCATACGCTACTTTTGATCTGATCAAAGTTTCCAAAATGTAGACGAAACTTCGTCTACGGGTCTCGAAGAGATTCTCCCTCTATCACTTTTTCTCCTTCGAGAGAAGTTGATTTAGGGTTTTTCTCTCTCTTGACCCGCTTTTACTTTATGTCATTTACCGTCCGAAACGTTAGGATCGTCGATTGTCATTTACCGTCCGAATCGTTTGATCCGTTGATATCGCTATTTACGTTACTGAAATTACCCGGGATCCGGCTCGCGCGCAGGGCCCCCGGCATCTCGCATTTTCGCTTCGCGTTCGGGAAATGGCCCAGATCCGAGAGGCAGCACAATCGCGCCCCGGCATCTGGCTTATTCCGTTTTGCGGCGTTGGAGGTGTCTCGCTGTGTTTTGCTTTGTAGAGTCGCCACGCCGTTTTTATTAAGCCCAAAACATTGAAAAAGGGCATCAGTTTAAAGATAATTTTAAACTGTTTTTGTGTGATGAGATTTTGAGTTCGGAGGTCAGATGACTCCTCGGGAAGAGAATATTAGGATATTAGAGCTCACCCGAGTCGCCTCGTAAAAACGAGTCTTTCGGATACCCCTAATATCCTTTAAAATGTTGTGTGTGTGTGTGTGCTTTTAAAAATGCATGCTGTATCGGATGTCTACATTGTACACTGCTTTATTGAAATGTATTGAAATAGTGTAGGAAGGAAGCCTTACCAATGTTGGTTCGTGTCTGTCTTCCGCTGAGGAATAGTGTTTGAGGTCAGAGTAGCGTTCCGATACGGATCGGGATTGCTTCGGGAGATGCCGGTTGTCTGCGGATAGAGTTTCGGCGTGAGTTGAGGTTGCAGGCTGTGTTCGGGCAGAGGTTCGGCGTGCGTGGGGATCGTCGGGATCACTCGGGCAGAGGTTCGGCGTGCGTTGGTTTTGTTGGATGGATTCGGGCAGTGGTTCGGCGTGGTTTGGGATCGCCGGTTTGACTCGGAAAGAGCCGGGACACCGTGGGAAAGACCAGGCAAGGCCTCGGAGTACCACGAGGGGCCTCAGAGTACCTCGAGAGTGCCTCGGGGCAGCGCGGGAGCGTCGCGGGAGTGCTCGGAGAGGCTTCGGAGCACCGCAAGGGAGCTCGAAAGGCCTCGGAAGGATCCGAAAGGGGCCGGGAGTGCCTCGAGAGGGCTTAGAGGGGGAGCCAGAAGGCTTAGGGAGGAAGAGAGAAGTGGGAGGTGTGTGAAAATGAGGAGGGGAAGCCCTCTATTTATAGTGCCAGATTTGGTGCAAAGAGGTCCGTACGGACCTCCTTGGTTATCCAGAATTTTGGATTTCCTCGATTTGAGGGAATATGTGATGATGGTGAATATTCTGGAATGATGATGTCCCCTGTGCAAAGAGGTCCGTACGGACCATCTTGACATGCAAAGAGGTCCGTACGGACCAACTAAGCATGTGGGTAATCATTTTCTCCGGGATTTGAGGGAATATTGTGGACTTTAAGGGGATTCAGTAATTATTAAAGCAAAGAGGTCCGTACGGACCATATGTGCTTTTCCAATTTCCTGAAAATTCCTAAAAGGTCCTTTTGTCCCTTTTTATCCCAGGAAGGCTCCTCCCTTGATTTGGCTGAGGGTTTGAGAGGGTTTTGAGTGCTAAAGGTCTCCGAGACTGCGTTGATGAGTCTGCGGCGCTTCCTGTGTGTTTGAAAGAGGGTGATCCAGATTGGGGTACTTACAGAAGCCCCTCGACGACGTTACTTATGAAAGAAGTGAAGTCACCGATAAGATAAGGGTCCTAATCTGGATCGCGTGCTGGGAGAGGAAGTGACCGGGGAGGTCAGTGTGAGGACGTGGTGGTGTCCTATGGGTGACCTTTTAGGTCAGTTGGCTGGACCCTGTGATAGGATTCCTACGTATCCCTGGCGGGAATCAAGCCTGGTCGTAGTTCGGGTGTGAGGTGAGTGTTTGTGAATGCGGGCGTGGTGGTGCCCTGAAGTGTTGTGTGACCGCCGAGGTCAATTGTAAGGACGTGGTGGTGTCCTGGGTGACCGCATAGGTCGATGGCTGGACCCTGTGATAGGATTCCTACGTCTCCCTGGCGGGAATCAAGCCTGGTCGTAGTTCAGAGATCGTGAAATTGTGAGTGCGGGCGTGGTGGTGCCCTGAAGTGTTGTGTGACCGTCGAGGTCAATTGTGATAAGGACGGAGTGATGTCCTAAGATGTGGTGACTGCCGAGGTCAATTGTGAGGATGTGGGGACCACCGAGGTCAATTGTGAGGACGTAGTGGTGTCCTGGGATGGAAATTTTACGATTTTCCTAATCGGGTGGTTTAAGGCCTTCCGGGCCGGAGATAGTGATTTGGGAGGTTTATACGGTCTTCCGGACCGAGTGATTTAAAGCCTTTCGGGCTGGAGATAGTAGTTTGGCTGATTTATACAGTCTCCCGGACTGAGTGGTTTAAAGCCTTCCGTGCTGGAGATATGTGTGAGGACTTGAATCGTTTTCTGATTGCAGTTGCGCCAAGCTTGAGGACTTTGAATCGTCTTCTGGCTGCTGTGGATGTCATGCGCGAGGACTTTGAATCGTCTTCTAGCCGCAGTAGATGTCATGCGTGAGGACTTTGAATCGTCTTCTAGCCGCTGTTGATGTCATGCGTGAGGACTTTGAATCGTCTTCTAGCCGCTGTTGATGTCATGCATGAGGACTTTGAATCGTCTTCTAGCCGCTGTTGATGTCATGCGTGAGGACTTTGAATCGTCTTCTAGCCGCTGTTGATGTTATGCGTGAGGACTTTGAATCGTCTTCTAGCCGCGGTTAGGTTCAGGAGTATGAACCTGGTGCTTTGATTGTGAGAGGCATGATTGGCTTGCGCTTTGCCTGCTGGGGAGAGAGTTGGACTTGCGATGACTGCCGATGTTCATCCGTTGGGGATTATCGTGGCCTTGTAGGGGCTTACAAGGATTCCCTTTTTGACTTGCTGGGGAAGGAGTTCGGGCTTACTTGGATGGCCGGTATTCATCTGCTGGGGATGCGTGACCTTGTAGGAGCCTTTTCTGCTGAGAAAGTGTCTTCGGACTTGTTTTGAGGGCCGGTGCTTGAGTTGCCGTTGGAGGCGTCTTGTGCCTTGAGTTTTGTGCTGGGAGGTGTTGGCTCCTTCTTGCGTTTGTTTTGCTGTTGAGGGGGCGAGGATCAGGCTTACGCTGACGGCCGGTGATTGAATTGCCGTTGAGTGGGCGAGGACCGGTCTTACGCTGACGGCCGGTGGTTGAATTGCCGTTGAGTGGGCGAGGATCGGGCTTACGATGACGGCCGGTGATTGAATTGCCGTTGAGTGGGCGAGGACCGGGCTTACGATGACGGCCGGTGGTTGAATTGCCGTTGAGTGGGCGAGGACCGGGCTTACGATGATGGCCGGTGATTGAATTGCCGTTGAGTGGGCGAGGTCCGGGCTTACGATGACGGCCGGTGATTGAATTGCCGTTGAGTGGGCGAGGACCGGGCTTACGATGACGGCCGGTGGTTGAATTGCCGTTGAGTGGGCGAGGACCGGGCTTACGATGACGGCCGGTGATTGAATTGCCGTTGAGTGGGCGAGGACCGGTCTTATGCTGACGGCCGGTGATTGAATTGCCGTTGAGTGGGCGAGGTCCGGGCTTACGATGACGGCCGGTGGTTGAATTGCCGTTGAGTGGGCGAGGTCCGGGCTTACGATGACGGCCGATGATTGAATTGCCGTTGAGTGGGCGAGGACCGGTCTTACGCTGACGGCCGATGATTGAATTGCCGTTGAGTGGGCGAGGACCGGTCTTACTCTGACGGCCGGTGATTGAATTGCCGTTGAGTGGGCGAGGACCGGTCTTACGCTGACCGCCGGTGATTGAATTGCCGTTGAGTGGGCGAGGACCGGTCTTACGCTGACGGCCGGTGATTAAATTGAAGGGTTAGGGACCATTCTGCACTTGGATTTGCTGAAAAAGGCCTTAGGACAGCCAGTGGCAAAGATTATAAGGGCATGAAAGTAATTTGGCCCTCCCTTGCAAGAAGGTCCGTACGGACCAACCTGGATGCAAAGAGGTCCGTACGGACCAATGTTGAATTTTACAGTTCCCAGGTTTTGACCGGGTTAAAAAGCCGAGGCATCCCCTTCATTTCACATTCCCAGTTCACGAACCAGCCGAGAGAGAGAGAGGAAGAAACCTCCATTGTTAACAAAAAACCTTCATTTTTTGCTTGAATTGCTCGCCATGGCGGAAGGATCTCGAAGGAGTCGTCGACAACGCAGTCAAGAAGTGGTCGAGCAGCGGATGGAGCTCCAAAGAAATTGGATCTCCTTCGTTCCATCTTCAAAGAATCCGGATGTCTTGTATCCGAATCCGGAGGTGCACAATCGTCGTTCTAGGAACGTCGGGGAGGTAAGAAATCCGTTCCGTTTTGATTCCTTGCTTGAGATTTTGAATGCTAAAACTAGATTTTAGTTTTTCGCATATTTGAATTTTTGTTATTTTTCATGCCTTTTGTGAAATTCTTGATGAATTGTTGAAAATGGACATGTAAAAATTGTGGGTATGTGTATTTTGTGCAAAAATGTGTAGATTAGCCCTTATTTGTGAAAATAAAGTGCCTCTCTAATGAAATGCATGCTTTGGTGTTTTGTACCTAATGCTATTTATGTATGTACATTGTGATAAAATTTGTCGTGTAGTGACAAATTTTGTGAAAAATGTGACATGTGCCGTGTTTTGTGACGGGTTTTGTCTGAAAGTGTGTGCCGTGTAGGGACGGACTTTTCTTTTGAAAATGTGTCATGTAGTATGTGCCGTGTTCTTGGGTGACGGACTCTGTGGGGAAAATATGTGCA
The DNA here is from genome assembly GCA_022495995.1 of Adenophora triphylla var. japonica. Taxonomy (NCBI): domain Eukaryota; kingdom Viridiplantae; phylum Streptophyta; class Magnoliopsida; order Asterales; family Campanulaceae; genus Adenophora; species Adenophora triphylla. Next base: position 647,099 of record JAFEMH010000126.1, on the reverse strand, counting down.
ATATGTGCTTTGCCGTGTTGGGACGGACTTTTTGAAAATGTGTCGTGTAGGGCTTAATCCCTCTTTTGAGAAAATGTGTACAGTGTGTGCCGTGTTTTTGTGACGGACTGCATGGGAAAATTATAGGTATAATGTATTGTGAAAATTATGTGCCGTATGTGCCGTGTTTTGTGACGGGATATATGTACATTATGTGCTTTTGATATTAAGTACTTGTGATTGACGTACCTTTGCTGTGTTTACCTGCAGGATGAGGGGCTTCTGGCTGGGAAAGCCAAGAAGATGAAGACCCGAGGATCTCTTGAGGCTGTTGTTGAGTTGTGGCAGCGGATGCCGGATATTTCTGTGGATGGCGGGCCGAGCCCCAGGAGGCTGGTCTATGCTTCTGGCCTGGGTGTGTTTGTAGAGAACCTGGCTGGGGTTTCTGACACGAGGAAGAACAAGAGCATCTTCCTTGGCCTTTCTGAGTATTGGTGGGATACCACCCACACCTTCCATCTGAGCTGGGGAGAGGTGACAGTGACGCCTACCGACTTCGCTGCGATTACTGGGCTTTCCTTCAAAGGAGGGCCAGTGCGGTGGAGAGATATGATTACTGATAATGTGTTGACCGAGCTGCTGGGCTTTGAGCCTCGTCCTCGCAGGGGCCTGGGCATGTTGTACAGCGATGTGGAGCTGAGGATCACGGCTAGCATCGGGGCCTATGTTCGGGGTACCGGCCAGGTGACGGCGGAGCAGCTGGCGCGCTCCTTCTTGTGGTTTGCACTCTCCGAGACTTTGTTCTCGAACCACGCGACTGCGGCTCCTTTCGCTCTGTTGGAGAGCTTGATTGATTTGAGGAGGGTTTGTGACATTGGTTGGGGCGAGGCAGGCTTGGCTGAGCTCTACTTCTCTTTGGACCCGTTTAGCTGGGGAGTGGCCAGTTCTTTGGCCTGTTTTGACTTTGCTCTGGAGGTATGAGTTTATTGCTGTTTTTGATTTAGCAACTTGTCGTTTCTCCATTTTCTTTTGCGCTGAGCCCTTTTCTGCTTTTGTCGCAGGTGTGGTTTTATGAGATTTTTCAGTGCTTCCCGTGGGATAGAGATCCTGGGGCTATTGCTGCGTATCCTGCTATGCTGGGCTGGGCTCGTACGGCTAGGAGGAGGAGGAGCAGCAGGGGGAAGCTCACCATCACCTACGGGGAGGTGCAGGAGCGTCTGGAGAGAGGTAGCCAGGAGGGGTTTGTCTTGTTCCCGTGGGCTCGGTATGAGGGTGATGAGTTCGAGGGGGCTCCTGAGGTGACAGCGCAGCGGAAGATGCTGCGGGGCCTGACTTGTGACGTCATGTATCTGGGAGAGCGTGTCTTCTGGCAGCATGGTCCAGATGTGCTTCCCGTGGCTCCGAGGGATCCTCCTTTTGGGATGCTTGATTCTCGGGATATGGATGTGCTGGATTTTGAGAGGTACCTTGGCGGTGTGGGTACCGAGGAGTTTATTTTGTACGGAGAGGAGTATGGGGCCTTCGTGGGGAGGAAGTTGAGGATGCCGCAGGTCTTGGCGAGGGAGAGAGAGGCTGGCCCGCAGGTTCCCCCAGAGGTTCCGATGCCGGGGCCGGATTTCACGTATGTCCGTGGGGACGGATCGAGGAGGAGGGTGTCTGTACCCGTTCCTGAGCAGGCTCCTGCTACGTACCGAGTGGATCCTGATAGATCGGTGAGTGTGCTTACTCTTTTCTATCTTGGCATCTTTTTTTGTATTTTTCTCTTTTTGTTGTCAAGTATGACTGCATTGATGAGCGTTTCTTTGGCTGTTTGCTTGTGCAGGTCCCGGGGAGAGCCTATGACATGCTGACTCGCCGTTACGTGGCGATGAGGTCCTTCGCGAAGAAGATGGCGTCGAAGATGTCCTGCCGGTCTTCGCGTCGTGTGCCGGCTTACACGCCTATGCCTTCGAGGCATTCTGTAGATGTTCCTCCATCGAGAGCCGAGCCGGAGCCACAGCAGGAGGGGCCTTCGCGGGGGCGGCATAGCATGGATGCCGGGACGTCTTCGGGAGCTCCGAGGCAGCAGCCCTTTTATCAGTTCTTCCCTCCGCAGGACGCACAGGGTGAGGGATCCTCAGAGCCTTCTTTCTTTGATCCTTTTGTCCGATTTTGAAGGGTTTGATCGCTTTTCCTTCAGGGATCTCCACGAGTGAAGCCAAGGTGGCTAAGGCGTCTGCAAACCTGTTTCGGTCTCTTGGCAGGTAGTGGAAGGTGACCTCTTCGAATTGTGTAATGAGGTCCTCCATGCAGGCATGGTATTTTTGCAAGCCTGGGTCTATGGTTTTCCGTTTGTTGGAAACTTGGTTGATGATCAGGGCTGAGTCTCCATAGACTTCGAGTTTCTGGATATTCCTTTCGAGTGCAGCTTGCAGTCCGGCAGCGCAGGCTTCATATTCGGCGGCATTGTTGGTTACCTCGAAATTGAGCTATATAGCAATTGGGGTGTGCTCGTCCTTGGGTCTACCAAGAGCATACCGATGTCGTTTCCCTTTTTGTTGGCTGCTCCGTCGAAGAACAGTTGCCATCGATTTTCGCCTTCGATTGTGAAGATTCCCTCGTCTGGAAATTGTGGTTCGGGACCTCGAGCTTCGTCGGTGTAAGTACGCCAATCCAATTCGCAACCTTTTAGATGCATTTTAATATAATAAAACTGCATTAAGGGGCGTTTTGGTAAATTCCCGGCCTATCCCGAGACTTCCGGAAACGTTCCATGAGTTTCCCGCGAAGGAAGTACCTTTTGGCACATTATTCATGCCAAAGGACCTCTTGGGAATAAAAGATGTTGGACCTTTTGGGTATTTTCCCGAAATGTTCCAGAAACTGGTTTTGGCGCCAAAAGCGGTTGAGCCTCCTTGTGTCACGCGACAGCTTGAGGCACGGAAAGTGGACGCGTAAGGTCGTGCGACACACTAAGGCAGCCAACTGCAGCCTATAAATAAGACCCTCCCCCTCATTGAAATGGATCCCAATTCTAGCCTACTGTTACTCTGCCAAAATAGCATTGTAACGAACGTCCCAAACACCAAACCTCTCTCTCTCCTACCTTCCAACCAACCAATTCCTCCCATCCAAACTCAATTCTCAAACCACACCAATTGGAACCCTTGGACCAGAGCTTTGAGATCTGCAACGACGAATTGAAGGATTCTATATCTGACTAGATATAGAATTCGTGGAAGCAACAAGGGTAACGATTCCCTAACCCTCTCTCTCTCTCTCTCTCTCTAGCTTAATTCCTTGTAATTCTAATATTCTATTTTTGTTTGGATTCAGTAATCAGATCCTAGCTATCTGAATTACTGAATCCCAATCGCAATCTCTCTGTTTAACTTGCATAATTGTGTAATTGAGCTTATATTGATTGATTTGGTTGAACTTGGTGTTTGAACCCCAAGGGGGTGTGGATCTACCCATATCCACACTCCCTGGGTCGATTTGATGTTGTTTATGTATTTCGTTCGTAATCTAGTTAGTTGATTAGATCTGTATAGCTTTTCTGTCAATTCTGTGTTTCTCCTGTAAGTCTTCTGCAGATGGTCTATTTGTGTCACGCGACACCTTCGTCTCCATGTGATCCTGTGTCACGCGACATATTTGGTCATTGGTACGACGTGTCACGCGACATAAGTGACCTATCTGCAGAGACCTTTTTCTTTTGTAATCTGTTTTAGATTTGTTTGTATTCAGGGATGTGGCCTCCCTAAATAATGGGCATCTTGACCTCTTTTTTTGTTGCTTATGATTGAGCTTCTTTTTTTTTGTGAGCCCTTGCTCGAGCTCTCTTTTTTTTTCGAAGCGCGTGAAGGCGAAGATAAGCCCCTGGCTCGGAAGCAGTCAGTCGTTTGATGCTGAGTAACCTCTGGATGTCCTTTGATGTTGCCGCCGCTGTTTGACTTGGTCAAGGTGATGGTGGGGGCATGCTTCTGGAAAGTGTGTAGTTTGATGGAGGTCTTGATCGACATTCAAACTTTTGACTTTTTTTGTGTATTTTTAGACCGGACCAATTAAGGTTGCCTACGTTCCCCCGGACTAGAGGGCTCAGGTCTGCGTAGTTCGACACTACATGGAGTGCCAAGAGATGCACAGTTGTTCTTCTTTAGGCGAAGTATCTGCGAAGCTTGCTTCCGTTATTTGGATTCATGAAGGGATTGCCGTCTAGGTCTGTCAGCTTCATGGCTCCTCCGGAGAAGATCTTTTGAACCACGAAAGGGCCGATCCACGTTGGTTCCCATTTTCCCAGTGGGTTGGTTCGAGTGGGAGGCTTTTCTTTGAGTACAAGGTCGCCTTCCCTGATGTCTCGGGACTTGACTTTCCTGTCGAAAGCTCTAGCCATCCTGCTTTGGTAGGCTCGGACGTGCTCCATGGCCTTGAGTCGTCGCTCGTCTAGCAGAGCCAAATCATCATGTCGGCTTCGGAGCCATTCGACTTCGTTGATGTCATTTTCTAGCAGCACTCGGAGTGAGGGAATTTCCAATTCGATGGGAAGGACTGCTTCCATCCCGTATGTCAGGGCGAATGGGGTTTCTCCCGTGGTCGTTTCGACCGATGTTCGGTAGCCCCAAAGTGCAAGGTGCAGCTTCTCGGGCCAATCTCGTCCTCGGGTGGTCATTTTTCGGATGATCCGTTCGAGCGTCTTGTTTGCTGCTTCTACGGCGCCATTGAAGATTTGTGGCGTGTGATCTTGAATTCGGCCAGCAATCTGTCGCATTCCCCTTCGAAGTGTGAGCCGTTGTCTGATATGACCTCATTCGGGATGCCGTATCGACAGATGATGTTTTCCTTGAGGAAATGCGCAACCTTCTTTGAGGTGAGTACCTTGTAGGACTTGGCTTCGACCCATTTGGTGAAGTAGTCGATGGCTACTAGGATGAATTCGTGACCGTTGCTGCCTGGCGGAGCGATTTTCCCAATGACGTCAATTCCCCAAGTGGCAAAGGGCCAAGGTGTAGTCATGCAGTAGAGGTCGTGGGGGGGTAGATGGTTGAGGTTGGAAAACCGTTGACACTTGTCGCAGCTTCGGACGAAGTGGATGCAGTCTGCCTCCATGGAGATCCAGTAGTAGCCCATCCTGAGAATGATTTGCATCAGGGCTCTGGCGTTCATGTGGGGACCGCAAGCCCCACTGTGGACTTCATTCATGAGCTTGCTTGCTTCTTCCCGACTGATGCAGCGTAGGAGTGGTCCATGGTAGCGTTTCTTGTACAGCATGTCCCCAAGGATGACAAAGTGAGAGGCGAGGCATTTTAGGGCCATGATGCTCTTGGTTTTGACCCCTTCTCTGTGTTGGCCTTTCTCGTTCATGAAGGTGGTTTCCCCGTTCTTGAGGTATTGGAAGATCTGGTTGTACCATGGCTCATTGACGGGCTTGGGTTCTGGTTCGATCTCACAGCAGTAGGCAGGGATTTCCTTTCGTCCGACTTTGAAGGGTTTGATCGCTTTTCCTTCAGGGATCTCCACGAGTGAAGCCAAGGTGGCTAAGGCGTCTGCAAACCTGTTTCGGTCTCTTGGCAGGTAGTGGAAGGTGACCTCTTCGAATTGTGTGATGAGGTCCTCCATGCAGGCATGGTATTTTTGCAAGCCTGGGTCTATGGTTTTCCATTTTTTGGAAACTTGGTTGATGATCAGGGCTGAGTCTCCATAGACTTCGAGTTTCTGGATATTCCTTTCGAGTGCAGCTTGCGGCAGAGCTGAGCTTCATATTCGGCGGCATTGTTGGTTACCTCGAAATTGAGCTTTATAGCAATTGGGGTGTGCTCGTCCTTGGGATCTACCAAGAGCATACCGATGTCGTTTCCCTTTTTGTTGGCTGCTCCGTCGAAGAACAGTTGCCATCGATTTTCGCCTTCGATTGTGAAGATTCCCTCGTCTGGAAATTGTGGTTCGGGACCTCGAGCTTCGTCGGTGTAAGTACGCCAATCCAATTCGCAACCTTTTAGATGCATTTTAATATAATAAAACTGCATTAAGGGGCGTTTTGGTAAATTCCCGGCCTATCCCGAGACTTCCGGAAACGTTCCATGAGTTTCCCGCGAAGGAAGTACCTTTTGGCACATTATTCATGCCAAAGGACCTCTTGGGAATAAAACCTGTTGGACCTTTTGGGTATTTTCCCGGAATGTTCCAGAAACTGGTTTTGGCGCCAAAAGCGGTTGAGCCTCCTTGTGTCACGCGACAGCTTGAGGCACGAAAAGTGGACGCGTAAGGTCGTGCGACACACTAAGGCAGCCAACTGCAGCCTATAAATAAGACCCTCCCCCTCATTGAAATGGATCCCAATTCTAGCCTACTGTTACTCTGCCAAAATAGCATTGTAACGAACATCCCAAACACCAAACCTCTCTCTCTCCTACCTTCCAACCAACCAATTCCTCCCAACCAAACTCAATTCTCAAACCACACCAATTGGAACCCTTGGACCAGAGCTTTGAGATCTGCAACGACGAATTGAAGAATTCTATATCTGACTAGATATAGAATTCGTGGAAGCAACAAGGGTAACGATTCCCTAACCCTCTCTCTCTCTCTCTCTCTCTCTCTAGCTTAATTCCTTGTAATTCTAATATTCTATTTTTGTTTGGATTCAGTAATCAGATCCTAGCTATCTGAATTACTGAATCCCAATCGCAATCTCTCTGTTTAACTTGCATAATTGTGTAATTGAGCTTATATTGATTGATTTGGTTGAACTTGGTGTTTGAACCCCAAGGGGGTGTGGATCTACCCATATCCACACTCCCTGGGTCGATTTGATGTTGTTTATGTATTTCGTTCGTAATCTAGTTAGTTGATTAGATCTGTATAGCTTTTCTGTCAATTCTGTGTTTCTCCTGTAAGTCTTCTGCAGATGGTCTATTTGTGTCACGCGACACCTTCGTCTCCATGTGATCCTGTGTCACGCGACATATTTGGTCATTGGTACGACGTGTCACGCGACATAAGTGACCTATCTGCAGAGACCTTTTTCTTTTGTAATCTGTTTTAGATTTGTTTGTATTCGGGGATGTGGCCTCCCTAAATAATGGGCATCTTGACGTCTTTTTTTGTTGCTTCTGCTTGAGCTTCTTTTTTTTTTGTGATCCCTTGCTCGAGCTCTCTTTTTTTTTTCGAAGCGCGTGAAGGCGAAGATAAGCCCCTGGCTCGGAAGCAGTCAGTCGTTTGATGCTGAGTAACCTCTGGATGTCCTTTGATGTTGCCGCCGCTGTTTGACTTGGTCAAGGTGATGGTGGGGGCATGCTTCTGGAAAGTGTGTAGTTTGATGGAGGTCTTGATCGACATTCAAACTTTTGACTTTTTTTGTGTATTTTTAGACCGGACCAATTAAGGTTGCCTACGTTCCCCCGGACTAGAGGGCTCAGGTCTGCGTAGTTCGACACTACATGGAGTGCCAAGAGATGCACAGTTGTTCTTCTTTAGGCGAAGTATCTGCGAAGCTTGCTTCCGTTGACTGGATTCATGAAGGGATTGCCGTCTAGGTCTGTCAGCTTCATGGCTCCTCCGGAGAAGATCTTTTGAACCACGAAAGGGCCGATCCACGTTGGTTCCCATTTTCCCAGTGGGTTGGTTCGAGTGGGAGGCTTTTCTTTGAGTACAAGGTCGCCTTCCCTGATGTCTCGGGACTTGACTTTCCTGTCGAAAGCTCTAGCCATCCTGCTTTGGTAGGCTCGGACGTGTTCCATGGCCTTTAGTCGTCGCTCGTCTAGCAGAGCCAACTCGTCATGTCGGCTTCGGAGCCATTCGACTTCGTTGATGTCATTTTCCAGCAGCACTCGGAGTGAGGGAATTTCCAATTCGATGGGAAGGACTGCTTCCATCCCGTATGTCAGGGCGAATGGGGTTTCTCCCGTGGCTGTTCTGACTGATGTTCGGTAGCCCCAAAGTGCAAGGTGCAGCTTCTCGGGCCAATCTCGTCCTCGGGTGGTCATTTTTCGGATGATCCGTTCGAGCGTCTTGTTTGCTGCTTCTACGACACCATTTGTTTGTGGCCGGTAGGGGGAAGATTTGTGGCGTGTGATCTTGAATTCGGCCAGCAATCTGTCGCATTCCCCTTCGAAGTGTGAGCCGTTGTCTGATATGACCTCATTCGGGATGCCGTATCGACAGATGATGTTTTCCTTGAGGAAATGCGCAACCTTCTTTGAGGTGAGTACCTTGTAGGACTTGGCTTCGACCCATTTGGTGAAGTAGTCGATGGCTACTAGGATGAATTCGTGACCGTTGCTGCCTGGCGGAGCGATTTTCCCAATGACGTCAATTCCCCAAGTGGCAAAGGGCCAAGGTGTAGTCATGCAGTAGAGGTCGTGGGGGGGTAGATGGTTGAGGTTGGAAAACCATTGACACTTGTCGCAGCTTCGGACGAAGTGGATGCGCCCCGCTCCATGGAGATCCGGTAGTAGCCCATCCTGAGAATGATTTGCATCAGGGCTCTGGCATTCATGTGGGGACCGCAAGCCCCACTGTGGACTTCATTCAAGAGCTTGCTTGCTTCTTCCCGACTGATGCAGCGTAGGAGTGGTCCATGGTAGCGTTTCTTGTACAGCATGTCCCCAAGGATGACAAAGTGAGAGGCGAGGCATTTTAGGGCCATGATGCTCTTGGTTTTTACCCCTTCTCTGTGTTGGCCTTTCTCGTTCATGAAGGTTGTTTCCCCGTTCTTGAGGTATTGGAAGATCTGGTTGTACCATGGCTCATTGACGGGCTTGGGTTCTGGTTCGATCTCACAGCAGTAGGCAGGGATTTCCTTTCGTCCGACTTTGAAGGGTTTGATCGCTTTTCCTTCAGGGATCTCCACGAGTGAAGCCAAGGTGGCTAAGGCGTCTGCAAACCTGTTTCGGTCTCTTGGCAGGTAGTGGAAGGTGACCTCTTCGAATTGTGTGATGAGGTCCTCCATGCAGGCATGGTATTTTTGCAAGCCTGGGTCTATGGTTTTCCATTTGTTGGAAACTTGGTTGATGATCAGGGCTGAGTCTCCATAGACTTCGAGTTTCTGGATATTCCTTTCGAGTGCAGCTTGCAGTCCGGCAGCGCAGGCTTCATATTCGGCGGCATTGTTGGTTACCTCGAAATTGAGCTTTATAGCAATTGGGGTGTGCTCGTCCTTGGGATCTACCAAGAGCATACCGATGTCGTTTCCCTTTTTGTTGGCTGCTCCGTCGAAGAACAGTTGCCATCGATTTTCGCCTTCGATTGTGAAGATTCCCTCGTCTGGAAATTGTGGTTCGGGACCTCGAGCTTCATCGGTGTAAGTACGCCAATCCAATTCGTAACCTTTTAGATGCATTTTAATATAATAAAACTGCATTAAGGGGTGTTTTGGTAAATTCCCGGCCTATCCCGAGACTTCCGGAAACGTTCCATGAGTTTCCCGCGAAGGAAGTACCTTTTGGCACATTATTCATGCCAAAGGACCTCTTGGGAATAAAACCTGTTGGACCTTTTGGGTATTTTCCCGGAATGTTCCAGAAACTGGTTTTGGCGCCAAAAGCGGTTGAGCCTCCTTGTGTCACGCGACAGCTTGAGGCACGGAAAGTGGACGCGTAAGGTCGTGCGACACACTAAGGCAGCCAACCGGCACCTATAAATAAGACCCTCCCCTCATTGAAATGGATCCCAATTCTAGCCTACTGTTACTCTGCCAAAATAGCATTGTAACGAACGTCCCAAACACCAAACCTCTCTCTCTCCTACCTTCCAACCAACCAATTCCTCCCATCCAAACTCAATTCTCAAACCACACCAATTGGAACCCTTGGACCAGAGCTTTGAGATCTGCAACAACGAATTGAAGGATTCTATATCTGACTAGATATAGAATTCGTGGAAGCAACAAGGGTAACGATTCCCTAACCCTCTCTCTCTCTCTCTCTAGCTTAATTCCTTGTAATTCTAATATTCTATTTTTGTTTGGATTCAGTAATCAGATCCTAGCTATCTGAATTACTGAATCCCAATCGCAATCTCTCTGTTTAACTTGCATAATTGTGTAATTGAGCTTATATTGATTGATTTGGTTGAACTTGGTGTTTGAACCCCAAGGGGGTGTGGATCTACCCATATCCACACTCCCTGGGTCGATTTGATGTTGTTTATGTATTTCGTTCGTAATCTAGTTAGTTGATTAGATCTGTATAGCTTTTCTGTCAATTCTGTGTTTCTCCTGTAAGTCTTCTGCAGATGGTCTATTTGTGTCACGCGACACCTTCGTCTCCATGTGATCCTGTGTCACGCGACATATTTGGTCATTGGTATGACGTGTCACGCGACATAAGTGACCTATCTGCAGAGACCTTTTTCTTTTGTAATCTGTTTTAGATTTGTTTGTATTCAGGGATGTGGCCTCCCTAAATAATGGGCTCACAATTTGTATTTCCTCTCTTCATAATTAATAAGACGTATTTTACCACATCTTGTTTATTATCAATGTATGCACACACTTTGGATTTGTTTGATGTTTGATTGAAAGACTCGTCTACGGACGAGGCGTGTTGGGTGAACTCTCGGTTCTTCCCAACACGTAACCTGACCCCCAAACCCACTTTCTCTCAACAAAAGGTTTTCAATGTTTCCTCTTAAAAACGGCGTGGCGACTCTCTTCTTCTTTTTTCATTTGAACCGGAAATCCCCGCATTTTCGTTTCGGGCTAGCGCACATTCAGTGGCGACTCTGCTGGGGACTATTGAAAACCTGTTTTTCAAAAGTGGGTCAAGCTTTCATTTAGTCAAACATCCAATACATCCTTCTTGTGTGCATCATTTGATAATCATTTGTGGTTTATACACCTTGTTGATTTTGTAACTTGTGAGCCCTTGTGCTTGTGGTCATTTGTTATGCATTAGTATTCTCTGTGTTGCTCTTGCTATGGTAAAACAGGGGCTGATTTGATGATTGAAGAGCTGTTGGTTCAGTGAACACCCAAGTCGTGCGACACATTTGTCCCTGGATGTCCTGTGTCACGCGACAAAAAGTGGTCACTGAACAGAACATCAGAAGGCTGGTTTGAGGGCAGTCCCTTGGATCAAAGCGTGACTCATTTGATTATTGTTCCCTGTATACCTTGTGTGAGGATGTGTGTTTTCTTCTTTTTAAAAGAAAAATAAAAATAAAAAAACTTGTTTTTTGCAAATAAGCGAATTAGTCATCCGCACACTACATCACTTAGATTTAGAACCCTCGGGTGCGATTGACGGCATCGCGGACGGCCATGAAATTCGCCTACGCTTGAGCGCCTGAAATCAAACCTAAACCCCTAGTGCGTTATAGGTGGCACCACACTAAACTTTACCCACGGTTGGTTTTTGATACGATGTTTTCATTACAACAAAAATGAATTGTTTTTGAAAAATATCATAGATTCTTATACCTTTTCCCAAAACCTCACACCTTGTGGACATGTTGTCTAATGTAACATGATTTCACGTGGGGACATGTCACTCCCGTGGCATGTTCTAAACGAGAGATCATGCCGCATTGCCAACATGTACCGACGAAAGGTCATGCCGGATTTTTCTTCGAAATTCTTCAAAAAGACCCGTTATGCTGCCCAAATTTCTTTAGAAATTTGGACAAACCTCTTCGTCCCATAAAGATGTTAGGGTTTGGTTAGGTATCATTACCTATTATATGTTTCAAAACAAAGCATTTGGTGTAATTCGAACGTTGCGTCACTAGGTTTCCCCGAGGTATAGTTAGCATGAATAAAGGCTTATCATTTCCCAACTGTATGTAGGATTTAAAAGACTAATTTATACTTGAACATAAATAAATTTGTGTTTGTGCGCGTCTGTCCCGTTTCTTTCCCTCTCCCGTTAAAAAAAAAAAAATTTATCCCTTCAGACACCTTATAAACCCATCTATACACCTGCAGCTACGGCGAGTTGGATCCGCTCATCCGCTTCAGGAGGTCGTTTGGTCCGTGTTCAAGCAGTGTTAGTTGGTATAGAATCAGAAATGGCTGGCAATGGAGATGTTTTTTCTGCTCAGACCGCGGGAGGCTCGATGACAGTGGGTCAGACAGGTTTGAATGAGATTACTACAGAAGAATTGAGGGTGATGCTGGAAGCCGCTCTAGCTCGGGAGCGTGAGGCTTGTCTTTTGGCTCAAAATGCCAAGGCTCGTGAAGAAGAAGCTCACAACCGTTTCGTGGAAGCCATGAGAGCCAAAGGGATTGCGGTACTTCGCAGGGAGGATGGCTCCTATGAAGAGATTACGAAAGATAGCCATAATGAAATTGGGTCCGCTTCGCCTGCTCAGCCAACCCAGCCTAACTACAGCATGATGCCCCCTCCAGTGAATTATGTCTCGCGACCCGACCAAGCAACATCTCCAGGAATGATTTCAAATGACCAAGGAAGGTTTATTCCCCCATCTTCTCAAGGATATGGCCAGGTTATCCAGCAAGGTGTCGCGAAATGACGGTGCGGCTCGCGAATTTCTTTCGATCTCACCGCCTCTCCAACTCCAAATGCCCCAAGATCTCGCCAAAGATGGACCTCGGTTTCGAACCGGCCTTTTCCTGTACCAAGAGGTGTATCCGGATGGTTATCGTGGTGTTCGTATGGTGTTCAACAGAATGGTCGATCTGGCTTTCAGAAATCGAGATAGTTCAGACGGTGTCTCAAGGTACCAGTAGCTTCCAGACTCAAGACGACTTTCTCAACCAAAGAAGGTGTTCCACCCTTACTCAAAGATTCTATGGCTCTACCCCTTACTCACCTCCGTGTGTCGCTCAGATTATCTTCTCTTGGTCGCAAGACAGAGGTCGATCCGCAATACAGACTCCTGTAACCCTAGTGGGCAATTCAACTATGACATGTATGGAAACAAGATTCCTAGCCCGATCGGCCTTGTTGGACAAAGCAATATTGGAATTCCTAGTATCGTTGGTCTCCCACCAACCGCTTTGCCCGTGGGACCTAATTCCGATTTCCCGATACCATCGTCACTTGATGGCTCCCGCAATTCCTCAGGTTTCAGGATTGGCACCGGAAGTGACAGCTTTGTTGAAGCAAATGCAGCAGCAGATTGACAAATTAACCGTGGGTTCTAGTGGTCTTAAACTCGTAGATCCCGCTCAAGTAACACCTTTGCCGCACAAGTTTAAAATGCCCAAACTGAATTTTGATGGTACCGCTTGCCCAAAGACGCATGTAGACACTTATGTGATGACAATGGGGGCAATGGGCTGCACTCCTGAATTCATGGCTTCCCACTTTCACTTGACCCTGAAAGGATCAACGCTTACTTGGTTTTTAGCTCTGAAGCAAGAATGTCGTACCACTTGGAGCCAAATCACAGAAACCTTCCTGGAGAAGTACAAAGGTAATTTGGAATGGCGTACCACGCGGGATGATCTAGTGGGGACAATTCAAAAGAATGATGAGTCAATTACAGAATTCTACAAGCGGTGGAACGCCAAACTCAATGAGCTATCAGAGCCAATCCCTCTCCAGGACCAGAAAGACATCTTTCTATCATGTGTTAAGCCAGTGCTTAGGGAGGCCATTGGGAAAGGATGGTACCCGGATCAACGAGAAATGGTGGGAATGGGAGCAAGAAGTGAGAATAGGTTGTTCAACCAAACTCCAAATGCAAACACCAGTGGTAGTAGCAGCGGTGGAAGTTACCGGTATCGTGCACCCAATCCCGTCTCAGCAATGGCTCCGAGAGGAAGAAAACCGGTCAGAGACAACAGTATCAACAATCTCCAGAGGGGAAATAACAATGTGCAGAATGCGATGAGATTTCAGCCTAAGCCGCCACCGCGATTTGATGATTTGGGTATGTCAACAGAGGAGGTTTTCAACGGTTTGCTACGAACTGGCATGATCAAGCCACTAGAGAACTACAGTCCTGCTCGTCCTAATCCTCATGTGGATACTAGCAAGTATTGCCGTTTTCATCAGTTTCCAGGGCACACCACGAACTCCAGTGTGACTCTCAAAAAGATAATCCAAGGATTGGTGGATGACAAGAAGATAGAAAAGTCTCCCCGCCCAAATGTTGTCAACAATCCTCTGCCGAGAAACAATGTGAATCTTATTGACTTTGGGAATGATTATTTTGTTAATGTAATAGAATTTGGAGAATCCGTAGTTGGGAATGGTAGCAATGGTTGTAATGAGGTTGAAACTGATGTAATCTCCTGTTCTGATGAAATGAAAGATAACTTCTGCTATGTTTTGTATCTCGATGACTTGCATGATGTGAATAATGTTGTTGAACTTGATGATCATGAAGAGTGTTTGATTGCTAATGCTATATCCTCAATGACTCCTAGAGCATCCCCAAATTCCTTAGAGGAGCTCAGGATAGCAGCTGGTTTGGAAGCACCCTTGACCATTAATGAGATACGACAAGCGGCTTGGCCATACAAGACCACCCCGTCCCGCTCACATTAACGTAACTCAAGGAAGCTAGCAAGGAATTCGTGGTTGATAAGCAGCAAGAGGTTAATCTGTTGACTCGTTCAGGAAGAATGTTAGGAGTGAATAATCCAGATCCATCTGGGAAAGGGAAAGCAGTTGCAGGCTCTAACCCTCAGTCCTCTCAGAATCCTCACCGGCTAGTAAGAGATGAAGAAGTTCAAGAAGACCCGATCCTGACACAGTTGAAAAGAACGCAAGCCGATATTTCTTTATGGTCCCTACTTACATCCTCCTACCCTCACAAATTAAAGCTGGAAGAAGCCTTATCTAAGATGAAGGTATCTGTCAACGCTACACCGGACGAAGCGTGTCAACTGATTGGGACGGCGCAGTATGGGAATATCATTACTTTCACAGATCTTGACTTGCCTGCCTACGGTGCAAAGCATAACGATTCCTTACACATCACGGTGCCTCTGGAAGGACGGCGGATTCCTCATGTGTTAATAGATAATGGGTCAGCCATGAATGTGCTCCCCGCCAAGATGATGAGTATGTTGGACATCAACGCGCAGAACCTCAAACCATCCAACCATACCATAAAGGCTTATGATTCGACATCCCGGGCAGTGTTGGGGATAGTCTCCCTTAATCTGATGTTTGGAGGTAAAGAGATGATGGTAGAGTTTCAGGTTATAGACATTCCTGTTACGTTCTCAGCATTATTGGGCAGACCCTGGATCCACGAGAATGGAGCCGTAGCTTCCACGCTTCACCAATGCTTAAAGTTTATGCAAGAAGGGGTGCTGACAACCATCTACGGTGATAGTGTTACGATCGGAGAGACCAGTGCAAATACCTTACCAGTAATGGAGATCAAGCTTGGCCAGGAAAACCCGATGCTCAGCGGATTCACGATTGAGAAACCTAAGGGGCAAGTCTGCACTATAGATCTGACGATGTCTTCAGACAAGATTCCTCCTGTGTTGAAAATGCTAAGAGGTATGAGCTATATCCCTGGTCTGGGGCTGGGAAAGCATCAACAAGGACCGTGTAAACTTGTGCTGCCAGAAGCTAAGAGAAATAGACAAGGCTTGGGATACGTCGTGACTAAAGAAGATAAGAAGTATAATAAGACTGAAGCCTTCAAGGAAAGGATGACCTCCGCAGCTGGGTAGTAAGAAGTACAAGAAGCCCGAAATGCGCCCATATAGCTGGTCTCTGAACAAGCACTTTGTTACGAAAAGATGGGGATATGTTTGTCCGTCCCGAGCCAAGGTTGAGCCTAGGCGGAAGAAAGGATGAAGATGATCCAGAGGTTTGCCAATAGCAAGAATCCGGTGAAAAGAAATGTTTGATAGTCCGCCCAAAAAGGCAAGGTGTGACCGCCACCATGAGAACAAAGCCTACCACTTCGGGGGCCCGAGTATGAGAATCAGTTTGAAAAGCTTGTTCTCGGATGAGCCTACAATATGCAAAATCCATGTGCCGACCCCGCAGATATTGACGGAGATTTGCGTACTTGTTTACGAAAGAGCAATTTCGTCGAGCTCCGGAAGCGGCTCCGCCTTTGGCGAAATGAAGGTTGTTCTTGAAGAGTCGATTGATTTGATTGACCTTTCCTCCGACAATGAGGTAGCCGGGCCGTGCTAGAGTTCGAGAAAGAATCAGCTTGAAGAGCTAGTCAATGGAAGACGCGCGGACCGTTGCAGAGAGTGGACTTCATTCCGAGGACCGGTCGCGAGACGGGTGAGACTATGATCGAAAAGCTAGGGCTCAAACCCCGTCCTTGTCCCTCCGAGCCCAAATTCACCCCTCGCGTTTTGAGCCGGGCCTCCCGAGTCTCTTGTTATAGAGTTTGAGTCTTCGACCGACTGTCCGATGTCCTCACGACCGAAGACCGTCTTCGAGCTGTAAACACCTGTATTCCCACTTTGCTTTAAATAAAATGGTTGATCTTTCCGAGTACCCCGTGATTGCCAATCTAACAATTGAACGCTTAATGAAAAATAACCACCAAGATTTAAAAATAATTAAGCCTAATTCGGCTTGAAGATAATGCAGACTTAATCGATGAGCAATTTTTAGAAAAAGATTCAAAACAGGTTTGCGAGCAAAAGGAAAGTCGGGCCCAAGCTGCCGATGAGATATTAACAACAGTGAACCTGGGAACAGTTGAGGAACCCAAAGAAACGCAGATTGGAAGCTTCTTCTCCGGAGATGAGCAGGTTGCCCTGATTGAGTTGCTCAAAGAGTATATGGACGTGTTTGCTTGGTCCTATAAGGATATGCCGGGGCTGGATACTTCTATTGTGGAGCACCGAATACCTTTGGATCCTGAAATCAAGCCGGTCAAGCAGAAATTGAGGCGGATAAAACCCGAATGGTCCCTACAAGTGAAAGAAGAAATTGAAAAGCTCCTACGGGTAGGCTTCATCAAAGTAATTGAATATCCGACTTGGTTGGCGAACATCGTAACAGTCACCAAAGCAAACGGAAAGGTTCGGGTCTGCGTGGATTTTCGAGATCTCAATAAGGCTAGTCCCAAGGATGACTTCCCTTTGCCCAACATCGATATGCTAGTGGACGCAACCGCAAACTTTGAGGTCAAGTCCTTCATGGATGGTTTCGCGGGGTACAATCAGATCTTTCAATATCTCAAGCACGGAGAAGCATCCTTTCCTGTTGACCAAGAAGGAGATCCAAAAAGAGTACATGCCAAGAGCTTGCAAGCCCTAAAGAGACTCAAGACAAAGATGTTATACTCGGCAATAAACTATGGAAGAAAAGGGAAGGTTGCCCGCTCCTACTCTGCATTAGCAAAGAAAAGGCTCAAAGAGTAATGGAAGACATTCACAACGGTGCCTGCGGACCTCATATGAACGCTCGATCTCTCATGCATAGCATCATCAGGCTGGGTTACTTCTGGATCACTATGGAGACGGATTGCATCCATTTCGTGCGGACTTGTGATAAATGCCAAAGATTCTCCAATCTGAACCACATCCCTCCTCACGACTTATATTGTATGACAACTCCGTGGCCTTTCGCAACATGTGGTATTGATGTCATTGGGAAGATTTCTCCACCTGGGAGCAATGGGCATGCATTTGTATTAGTAGCCGTGGATTACTTCACAAAATGGGTAGAAGCTGCATCTTATAAAGTGCTCACCGCCAAGAAAGTTGCCCGATTCATAAAAGAACATATCTTCTGCCGCTATGGAGTCCCGAACGAGATTATTTCTAACAATGGCACTCATTTCGAAGGAGAAACTGATCGGTTGCTCACTGAATACAGAGTCAAGCGCCACAAATCTTCATCGTACAGGCCTCAGACGAACGGCGCTGTTGAAGCTGCCAATAAGAATTTGGAAAGGATCATAAAGAAGATGGCCAAACAAGGACGGGATTGGCCAGAAAAGCTGCATCTAGCACTGTGGGGCTATCGCACTTCAATCCGAACTGCCACTGGTACAACCCCATATGCTCTGACTTACGGAATGGAGGCCGTCATGCCCATTGAATTAGAGATTCCTTCCCTCAGGGTCTTACTCGAGAATGAAGTAAACGAGATCGAATGGCTCCAAAGTCGATATAATGAGTTGGCTCTGCTAGATGAACGAAGGCTAAAAGCTATGGAGCATAACAGGGCATATCAGAGAAGAATGGCCTGTGCTTTTGATAAGAAAGTGAAGCCCAGGGATATCAAAGCTGGTGATCTGGTCCTTAAGATGAAACCCTCTAATCAGAACAGTGCATTGGGCAAATGGGCACCCATTTGGGTCGGACCGTTTTTAGTGAAGAAAGTATTCTCCGGAGGAGCTATGCAGCTGTCAGACTTGGATGGCAACCCATTTCTGCACCCCGTCAACGGCGACAAGTTGCGGAGGTATTTTGTATGATCGAGTCTTTTCCCCTCTAAAAAAATAATATAAAAAAAAAATGATAAATAAAGGCGCAACAAAATTGTCCCAGATGAGACTGAAAACCTCTCAAAAGGCAGTCCATGCAAAAACAAGGGACGCGCCCGGTGCTAAAGAATATACCCAACTAGACTGAAAACCCAAAAGAGGGCGGTCTAGGTAAAAAACAGGGTTGCACCATTTCCCCCCTTCTATCTTCCCCTTTCTTAAACACAAAGTCGATTGAGTCGAACTACGGAGACCTGAGCCCCTTAGTTCTCTTACAAAAGGGGAACGTAGGCAACCACTTGTGGTTCGGTCAAAAATTTGCTGCAAAAATCTCTCTTTTCTACCAAAATGCGTTTTGATTACAGTCCCAAGGCTTTTCAAAGGATCATTTTGAGTTAATATTCTTTTTGATGAGTTCAAGCACGGCCTACTTTTTGTCTCAAAAAGCTTGTTGCGAATAAAAGAAATCATATATTCTGTCTGCATTAGATAATCAAAGGGTACTCAGTTTCCATACAAATAATTCCTAATCTCAAAACATAAAGCAAAAGAGTCTCGAGTCTCTCAGAAAAGTGTCTAGAGGTTCGTCCCCGCTCCCGAACTCGCTCCTCTATCCTTCCTCTTTCTCGGTCCCCGGGAGGTCTTTGGCTTAGGAATGTCAAACAAGTCGGTTTGAGCCCGGCCCAACTCAGGAATAATGCGTGTCGGCGGTTCAATCGCACTCGCCTCCCTCAAGGCAGCCCTAGCAATCCTCTCTTGCCGCAACGCCTCTCTGCGAGCCCTCACCTCCGGATCATTTCTCAAAGCAGCCCCCCGGATCTCTCGCCTCTCATAGTCATCAGCAGCATCGCCGGTAATATTGTCTGAGTCCGACTGGATGGATAGTCTGCTCCCAAATATCCCTGGCGACGAGACTCTATAGCCAACTGCACAAGACCCTGATGCTCCTCGTACTCACCCGTATACTCGTGTCGAAATGTAAACCCTCTAGATCGCCGAAGAAGCACGCGAGTGGGTAGAAAGCCCTCCGTAAAGGATCTCGCCAAAACCGTATAGCCTCGGGGCTCGGCCATGGACATCGGAACAAAGATCAACCACCGCATCTCCCTCAAAGCTCGACACCCGGCCGAGGGTACCTATACTGCTCCGCTCACCAACGATGGGACACGTAAAGAGGATACATGCAAACCAGCAACCGGACTACTACCGATCCACCCCGAATATCTCTCATGGTCTCGACAGCTCCAAAAGTGTGAATCCAAAAGCTCAAATTAGTGGTCTCGTGCCGTGACAATCTCATCTGCCAGCTATCAGAAACCTCGTCCCTCATCAGCCTGCGTGGTCGAGTCACCTAGGGCATTGCCGTCCGACCCTCTGGCAATGGCCCAATCAAGCGTAACCTCTCGAAGAACCACAGAGATAACAAACCGGGGCTGCCTGCCCCCATGAAGTCTGATCCCCCTGCTAGCCTGTCAATACCGTGATAAGTCTCAAATACCAAGAATAAAGGTACAACGTCCATCTCCTCGAATTTAATGAATTTGACAAGGATCTATGCCCCTGCCTCCCTCATTTGCCTAACAATCTCCAACAAAGCACTTGGAGCGTACTCCGACATATCCGCAAAAATAGTGAGCCGACAAAGTTGAACAAAGCATGAACATATCCAGAGTGGTAGAAAGGTCAAACAAACCAGACAGACAGGCGTAACCTAGCCATCCGAGTCAAATCTATGGACCCATCACCAAGAATCAAAGGCAATACCTGATCCGCAGGCAGAGATAAGAAGTCAGACAACTGCACCTCAACTGATCGACTATCTCGTGGGAATGTTACAGTCGCCGCCTGACCCAAGCCTGTCAATGCCCTAAAATCTTCCATAGTTGGGGTCAGAAGATTGTATGACAAGGAGAACACATGGCGCTCTAATCCTGTAAGGTGGATGTAGCCCGAAGCAAATCCCAGTCAACCTTCCAATCTTTCAAGGACCAAATGCAAGGCATACTGTACCGCTTGTCGATAATATTTCTATGTTGCCTCAGTCGATAATATTTCTATGTTGCCTCAGATGAAATCCCCAAATTTCGATGAAATCCCGATGAAATTGACACTCGCGGGAAGCAACCTCCTTGCTATGATGCTCCATTGGAACCAAAAGTATCAATCTTGACCCAAAAAATCGCTTGTCTGCCAAATAAGGGTTGCTGGGTTGCTTTACTAAGAAGACAGTGTCTGCAGAATGAAACTTGGACCGACTGTTAGAACGGCCTGCTACGAGCCTCCCTAAGTCGTGCGACAGATCAAGCCAAACAGACAGACATGCTCGGGCGACATACTTTGGCCGATAATGCATACAACGTGGAAAAGCCTCGCAAAGGGTTACCCTGCAGCATTTTCCGACTCGCCGTTACCTTAACACACCCCTTACCCCCATACACATACCCCAGAAAATACACGGGAGAGGACCCCTACTATACACATCTACCCAAGACAACCCCGTATATAAACCCGACAAAGCCGACTTGTAACCCAATAATGGCATTTGCTTTCCCGAATGCATGCACTGTGCAAACCACGCTAACATAATTAATCTTTGCTAACAAGATAGGCTTTTTTAGGCATAGCGCTGGAGAGTTGTTGTTTTACCCTCGCAGGTACAATAATCAATTGAGTCTCAAAGACTGGCCCTCCGACCAAAATGAAGAAAAGAGAAAGAACAAAAAGCAAAAATGGCATACGTGTCTGTAACAGCCCCAAAGAAGAGCTCAACGAGACCAACAGCCCCACAATCTCAAGAGAAAAAAGCCAATCCCTAAAACAGAGTTCTTGACTGGGATGAACAAATTCCCGTAAAACAATAAGCCTCAAGCACAGGAAAGAAAGCAAAGTCCCCCCAGCTTCCAAAGAAAAGCTAAGGACGCAAAGGAAAAGTGACGGCCAACAAAGACTGCCCGACAGCAAAATCAGTAACAAAGAAGAAAGAATTAGCGTGAGACCCCTGGCAGCTACATTCAACAACAAAGCAAAAGAGATGGTATGAGTCCCTTTGGCATCCACACAGAGCAAGAAAGAAGTAGCGTGAGTCCCCCGACAGCTACACCAATCCCCAAAGAAGGTAAGTAGTGTGAGTCCCCCAAAGAACTACCCCCGCACCGACATAGTGGTATGAGTCCCTTGGCATCCACAGAACAGAGACAGAAAGCAGAAATAGCGTGAGTCCCCTGGAAGCTATACTTATACAAGCACAGAGACAGAAAGTGGAGATAGCGTGAGTCCCCTGGCAGCTATACTTATCAACGACAAAGAACAGAACAGATGGTAGCATGAGTCCCCTGGCAGCTACATTTTTATCCCCAACAGAACAGAAAAGAGATAGCGTGAGACCCCGGCAGCTATGCTCATCCCTAGCAAAGAAGAAGAAGAAGTGGTATGAGTCCCTCCGGCAACCACGAAGAGAAGCAGCAGTAGTGTGAGACCCTCCGGCAACTACCCTGCATGAGAGAAGTGGTATGAGACCCTCCGGCATCCACGAAGAGAAGCAGCAGATAGCATGAGACCCTCCGGCAACTATCCTGCAAGAGAAAAGTGGTATGAGTCCCCCGGCATCCACAAGAGACCCGTTGCAGCATGAGACCCTCCGGCAGCTACAACCCGTCGACAAGCGATAGCATGAGACCCCCCGCCTACTCGCAAAATACCGCTTGCAAAAGAAGAGACCCTCCTGGCAGCCTACAACCCGGTGAGAAAGAAAGAAACTATCCGACCCACATTGTAAGCACAAAGAAAGGTATGAAGATACGTCTCTACTCCTTTACTTGCTTATGAATTTTGATTTTGATTTTTCCGAATCTATGATTTGGCTTGATTCCCTTGTTCAAGGGATACGTAGGAATCCTTTCTCGTAAAGGTCCACCCATCTTTTCCCCTTCTCACCCTTCTAGCCCTTCACCTTAACCCTAGCCGCTCATTGAGATTGGGTCTTATTTTATCGACAACCCCACTTTTTCCAAAAGTGACGTTGCCGAGGGGCTCTGTAAGTACGCCAATCCAATTCGCAACCTTTTAGATGCATTTTAATATAATAAAACTGCATTAAGGGGCATTTTGGTAAATTCCCGGCCTATCCCGAGACTTCTGGAAACGTTCCATGAGTTTCCCGCGAAGGAAGTACCTTTTGGCACATTATTCATGCCAAAGGACCTCTTGGGAATAAAACCTGTTGGACCTTTTGGGTATTTTCCGGAATGTTCCGTAAACTGGTTTTGGCGCCAAAAGCGGTTGAGCCTCCTTGTGTCACGCGACAGCTTGAGGCACGGAAAGTGGACGCATAAGGTCGTGCGACACACTAAGGCAGCCAACTGCAGCCTATAAATAAGACCCTCCCCCTCATTGAAATGGATCCCAATTCTAGCCTACCAAGTTACTCGCCAAAATAGCATTGTAACGAACGTCCCAAACACCAAACCTCTCTCTCTCTCCTACCTTCCAACCAACCAATTCCTCCCATCCAAACTTAATTCTCAAACCACACCAATTGGAACCCTTGACCGTAGCTTTGAGATCCGCAACGACGAATTGAAGGATTCTATATCCGACTAGATATAGAATTCTGTGGAAGCAACAAGGGTAACGATTCCCTACCCCTCTCTCTCTCTCTCTCTCTCTAGCTTAATTCCTTGTAATTCTAATATTCTATTTTTGTTTGGATTCGCAATCGCATCCTAGCTATCTCGACTATCGAATCCCAATCGCAATCTCTCCGTTTAACTTGCATAATTGTGTAATTGAGCTTATATTGATTGATTTGGTTGAACTTGGTGTTTGAACCCCAAGGGGTGTGGATCTACCCATATCCACACTCCCGGGTCGATTTGATGTTGTTTATGTATTTCGTTCGTAATCTAGTTAGTTGATTAGATCTGTATAGCTTTTCTGTCAATTCTGTGTTTCTCCTGTAAGTCTTCTGCAGATGGTCTATTTGTGTCACGCGACACCTTCGTCTCCATGTGATCCTGTGTCACGCGACATATTTGGTCATTGGTACGACGTGTCACGCGACATAAGTGACCTATCTGCAGAGACCTTTTTCTTTTGTAATCTGTTTTAGATTTGTTTGTATTCAGGGATGTGGCCTCCCTAAATAATGGGCTCACAATTTGTATTTCCTATCTTCATAATTAATAAGACGTATTTTACCACATCTTGTTTATTATCAATGTATGCACACACTTTGGATTTGTTTGATGTTTGATTGAAAGACTCGTCTACGGACGAGGCGTGTTGGGTGAACTCTCGGTTCTTCCCAACACGTAACCTGACCCCCGAACCCACTTTCTCTCAACAAAAGGTTTTCAATGTTTCCTCTTAAAAACGGCGTGGCGACTCTCTTCTTCTTTTTTCATTTGAAACGGAAATCCCCGCATTTTCGTTTCGGGCGAGCGCACATTCAGTCGGTTGGGAAGTCAGCCAGTTGTTCAGCCATTACCCGTCCCTTGATTGACTTTTGGTTCACATACTTGATGTCAAACTCTGCTAGGAAGAAAGACCATTTGGCGAGCCTCATTGACAGAGATGGTTTGTCGAAGAGGTATTTGACTGGATCCATTTTGGAAACCAAGTGTACCGTGTGCGACTGCATGTTGTGTCGTAGTTTTCCGACAACCCATACCAGAGCTGCGCAGGTTTTCTCGAGGGCTGAGTAATTGAGTTCGCTGCCTTGAAACTTTCGACTGACGAAGTAGATGGCGTTTTTGACTCGTGACTCCTTCTTTTCTTGACAGAGCCTGGCTCCAACTGCGGTGCCTGGCCACGCTTAGGTATAGCAACAGTGGCTTTTCCTCGTGGGGAGGACAGAGAATCGGAGGACTCACAAGGTATGCTTTTATCTTTTCGAAGGCATCTTGGCATTCTGAGTTCCATTCGACGTCGGCGTTTTTCTTCATCAGTTTGAAGATTGGCTCGCACATGGAGGTCAATTGGTTGACGAAGCGGCTGATATACTGTAGGCGGCCCATGATGCTTTTCACCTCTGTTTGAGTTTGCGGTGGTCTCATTTCGATGATGGCCTTGATCTTTTGAGGATCAACCTCGATGCCTCTCTCGGTGACCATGTATCCCAAGACCTTGCCTCGGCTAACCCCAAATGTACATTTGGCAGGGTTTAGCCTCATTGAGTGTTTTCGAAGGCGATTGAAGAACTTTCTCAAGTCTGTGAGGTGTTGTCCACCCGATCCCTTTGAGTGGATGATCATGTCATCAACGTATACTTCGATCTCTTTGTGGATCATGTCGTGGAAGAGGGCGGTTGCTGCCCGTTGGTAGGTAACCCCAGCGTTCTTTAGTCCGAACGGCATTACTGTGTAGCAGTAGGTTCCCCAGGGGGTTGTGAAGGCTGTCTTTTCTTGATCTTCTTCGGCCATCTTGATTTGATTGTAGCCGGCAAACCCGTCCACGAAGGACTTGACTTCGAAATTGGCTGTAGTGTCTACCAACATGTCGATGTTGGGTAGTGGAAAGTCGTCCTTGGGACTTGCTTTGTTGAGATCTCGGAAGTCCACGCAGCATCGCACTTTTCCATTGGCCTTGGTGACTGTGACTATGTTGGAGAGCCATGTGGGGTACTCGATCACCCTGATAAAGCCGACACGGAGCATCTTCTCGATCTCTTCCTTGACTTGTAAAGACCATTCTGGCTTGATTCGTTGTAGCTTTTGCTTGATGGGCTTGGCCTCGGGATTTAAGGGAATCCGATGTTCTACAATGTTTGGATCTAATCCCGGCATGTCTCGGTAAGACCAAGCGAACACGTCCACGAATTCTTTGAGCAGTGCAATCAATGCGTCTTGCTCTGTGCCGGTGAAGAAACTTCCGATTTGCGTCTCTTTTGGCTCTTCAAATAGCCTCCCAAATTCACTTTGGTTAAAACCTCCTCGGCAGCTTGGGCCCGGTTTTTCTCTCATTTGACAACATGCTTAAAGATGTGCTTAATGTATTGTTCGTTTAATGTGTCTGCTTCTTTATCAAGTGAATCGTTATTAACTGTTTGTGTGTTAGTTAATTTATCAGTTGTTAAAGATGCAATTAGAGGATACTCGGAAAGATCGAAGCATTCATTAAGAGCATACAGGAATACATTATTGGCAATGAGTTCGTAATCTTCTGGCGTGAGGCCATCAGATGACTCGAGAGACTCAAATTCAAAGACAATGGACTCAGTATGAGTGATGACACTGGACTCTAAGACTCGAGGGGTCAGACCAAGTCGTTCGATCATGTCCTTTTTGCTGGCGGAGGGTCCGGAGAAGGTGGCCCAGTTATTGAGTGGCAATGGGCTTGATAGGATGCGGGGTTTGAAAGGCTTTGTGTCACCGTTCCCGATCATGGCTATCACAGAGTTATCAGAAACAAAATCGATTAGATCTGGCATCTCGATTTCTTCTTTGAAGAGCAAGTGGTGCAGTGGCTCGTTCCAGGCGTCGTCCGCGGAGTCTTTTGCTCTTGTCTTGGGCATTGCTAGCTCGAATGCAGATTCGTCCTGTTTGTTGAAGACAGAGGTGTTGACAGAGAGTTTTTTGAGTTCTTCTGCCAAAGAGGGAGTTTTTTCGAACCAAAATTCATTGTGAATAGTGGTAGTAGTGGGTCCCGGCAGAGGTGGTTCGTCGAGAAATGCTCTTCGGACGGGATTTGCCTTGAATCCTCTGAACCTTGCAATGTTCTGTTGGAGCTTGTCCATGGCTATCGGCCTGCTTTGTTTGGCGTTGATCAACTCTGTTCCCTTTTCTGAATCTTCTTTCAAGTTGTTATCCTTTTTTGTGAAGTACTTGGTCATGTCGAAGCTGTAAGGACGAAGATCGGAAGTTGCGTGTAAGCCTCTTTTGTTATCTGTGGAGCGTTTCCGTGCAGCTCGTTTGTCCTCCACAATGTGTTCGGGAGTAGGAACGTATCCCAGGCCGTGCAGGGTATTCTGTTCTTTGAAATTGATGATTTGGAGGGTGCCCTGATGGCGTTTTCCCAAACCGAGCCCCAGGATGTAGTTCATGTGCTTCATCATTTTCATCGGGGGAGGAATCTTGTCCCAAATCAAAGGCAAATCTATGTGGCATACCTGGGCCTTTGGACTTTCGATGGTGAACCCTGTTAGCATCATGCCGTCATCATCGTGTTTGATCTCTAAAATCGGGACGCCGTTGGTGTCGGTCCTTTCAGTGACTATGCTGTCGCCATAGATGATGGTTAAATCTGTTCCTTGGACGAACTTTACGCATTGATGGAGAGTGGATGCCACTCTATTGATCTGATGTAGCCAAGGGCGTCCCAAAATGGCAATGAAGGTGATCGGGATGTCGATGACTTGGAAGTCTGTCGGGACCATTTGTTTTCCGAAACAAAGGTTCAAGGTGGCTATTCCCAAGACTGGGCGGGACGTTGAGTCGTATGCCTTGATTGCCTGAGTTGAGGGCTTTAGATCAGTTGCTTTGATCCCTAGCAAGTCCATCATTTTGGCTGGGAGGACGTTCATGGATGATCCCCCATCTACCAAAACCCGAGGGAGACGGCGCTCGTCCAGTTGAACTGTTATGTAGAGGGGTTCGTTGTGGTCAGCCCCGAATTTTGGAAGGTCGAGCTCTGTGAAAGTAATGATGTTGCTGTAGTTAACATTGCCAATCATCTGAACTGCTTCGTCAGGTGTCACTGTGATGGGAACCATGGTCTGGGCCAAGCTTTCTTCCAACTTGAGCTTGTGCGGGTAAGATGAAGTGAGTAGGGACCAGAGCGAGATGTTAGCCTGAGTACGCTTGAGCTGGGCTAAGACAGGATCTTCAGCCTTTGGGTCCAGGGTTTCAGCTTCTTTGGCATAGGGCCCCTTTTCGGTTCGTGGCTCAGGTATGGCTGGCCTTTTGTCTGCCCGTGGAGGGTTCACTGGGATTTGACCGGAACGTGTCAGAACATTCACCTCTGGCTTTACTGCTTTGCTTGTCTCTTCTATCTCTGTAATGGAAGGACCTTGGTTGGCGTAGGGCCAGACTGCGCATTTCAATTCGTTCACCGTCATAGCTTTTGTGGGGACATCCACAGTGGCTTTGAGATCTTCCCAAGACAGGGGTTGAGGTATCTGGACCTTTGGGCCTTCGGTGGCGGTGCGGAGCTCGTCCCAGCTGATCATGGAGCATACGTTGCCGTGGCCTTGTGCAGGGCTAGGCTGAGGAGATTTGCTGGAGTAGATGACGTAGTAGTCAAACTTTCCTGAGGGTTCTCCAAGGGTTCCGACTGTAGGATCACCGGATTCATACCTCTTCTTCAGTTTTTGTTGAGAAGAGGGTTTCTTCTTTCTTCGAGGACGGCCCTCGTTCATTTCATCCTGGAATTCCATTTCCAGACAAGCACTGCAATCACAGACGTCCCACCAGATGTGTTCGTTGTTCGGCGGTAGTACCGGGATCTGAGGAGGCTGAATAGGCAGACTTTCCTCCGGAGGGTCTTGTGGCCTTATGTCATAGCTGCATGGCTCGTACGAGGGTAACAGGTTGACTTCTGGGAGACAATGAGAGACTTTAGAAGCTGTGGGAGCAGTCATGACTTGGGAAGCCCCAGGTATTTGGGTGGCTAATGTTCCGAAGTGGTGCATGGCACCTTCGATCCAGGCTTGTTGCTCACCTTGGCGTTTCTCAATGGCCATGAGGACCTGCCAAACTTCTTCCAATGTTGGGAAATTTCTTGGGGGTAAGATCCCGTTCTCATCATTGTTATCCACTGACTTGGCCATGAGGATTTGACGGACTGTCCTGGTGACAGAGCTGGGAAGGAGGTAGGACCTTGCTGTTTTGACACTGGGAGACGGGTTCCCGGGTACTCTTGACCACTCTCTTGTTAGCTGGAGGGGGGTGACGGGCAAGGTTTAGACACAGGAATGGCCTTTCGGAAAAAAAAGGGGGAAAGCTCACGTGGCATGCGGTTTCCGTTTCTTTTTTTTTATGATTTTTTTTTAATTTACTTAAAACATGTTTTCTCGTAGTCCTAGGTAGGTTGGAAAAGATTGCTCTTCTTTTTCGCAACTATGCTAGATTCCGGGTCGCCGGAGACCATCTCGTGCGGCTATAAGCCCTCGTTTTGCACCCGTATTTCGACATCCCATGGTGGACAGCCTGTGCGAGGGTCCTATAGGGCAAGCGATTTCCACCGGCCTAAAAGAAAAATCGAACCTAAGGACCGAGCCTGTCATGTTCGTTTTGATGCATTAGCCATGTGAATAGTGAACCGAGCCGGCCACTGAGTCAAGATCAGGTCAAGAGTTCGGCATGACCTCTCTTTACCTTGCTTGCGCAAGGGATCTGTGACGTTAGTCGTTGGCTGTTTCATGTCGTCATGGCTGACGTATAAAATGCTTGATGACATGGTGTCATGTGGGCATGGATATATATCCGGACGGAACATCGTTCGGGCATAGCGAAATCAAGATCGTGTCAAGATTTTAGCATGACCTTTCATCGCTTTGCTTGCGCAAAGGATCTTGAGTTCCGAGCCTTGACTCAGAAAATGGCCGGCATGGTATATGTATCCAGGCTTGTATGACACGGACTGGGTAAAAACCAACCGAGTCTGGACAGAGTGTGACTCAAGACTCAAACGTGCAGGGTTGACGCTTGGCTAGGATGGGATGTTTGGAATGATCCCGTGCGCGTCCGAGAGGCGTAGGAAGGTCAAACGAACTGCATCTAAGACCACTCCGGGTTAAGGGTTGTAGTGTGCAGTGTATCCGAGGCAGCAGTGCGCGTAGCGTGCGGTGTAACCGAGGCAGCAGTGTGAGTAGTGTGCGGTCTCTAAAAATTCTTTTTCTGAGTAAAACAGAAGTTTTTTTTGAATAATTTTAAATGTATGCACAGATGTATGATAATGCATTTTTTTTTTGTATTTTTATTTTTTTTTGTAAAATAAAAACGAAGCACGTGCACACACACACAACAGTTTAAATGAAGGGGTAAAATGAAAGTTTGACCCTCATCATTGTTTTAAAAATCTTTTGTTTTTGTTTAAAAAGTTTTTAAAACAAAATGTCCCCAGCGGAGTCGCCAACTGAAATTACCCGGGATCCGGCTCGCGCGCGGGGTCCCCGGCATCTCGCATTTTCGCTTCGCGTTCGGGAAATGGCCCGGATCCGAGAGGCAGCGCAATCGCGCCCTGGCATCTGGCTTATTCCGTTTTGCGGCGTTGGAGGTGTCTCGCTGTGTTTTGCTTTGTAGAGTCGCCACGCCGTTTTTATTAAGCCCAAAACATTGAAAAAGGACATCAGTTTAAAGATAATTTTAAACTGTTTTTGTGTGATGAGATTTTGAGTTCGGAGGTCAGATGACTCCTCGGGAAGAGAATATTAGAATATTAGAGCTCACCCGAGTCGCCTCGTAAAAACGAGTCTTTCGGATACCCCTAATATCCTTTAAAATGTTGTGTGTGTGTGTGCTTTTAAAAATGCATGCTGTATCGGATGTCTACATTGTACACTGCTTTATTGAAATGTATTGAAATAGTGTAGGAAGGAAGCCTTACCAATGTTGGTTCGTGTCTGTCTTCCGCTGAGGAATAGTGTTTGAGGTCGGAGTAGCGTTCCGATACGGATCGGGATTGCTTCGGGAGATGCCGGTTCTCTGCGGACAGAGTTTCGGCGTGAGTTGAGGTTGCAGGCTGCGTTCGGGCAGAGGTTCGGCATGCGTGGGGATCGTCGGGATCACTCGGGCAGAGGTTCGGCGTGCGTTGGTTTTGTTGGATGGATTCGGGCAGAGGTTCGGCGTGGTTTGGGATCGCCGGTTTGACTCGAAAAGAGCCGGGACACCGTGGGAAAGACCAGGCAAGGCCTCGGAGTACCACGAGGGGCCTCAGAGTACCTCGAGAGTGCCTCGGGGCAGCGCGGGAGCGTCGCGGTAGCGCTCGGAGAGGCTTCGGAGCACCGCAAGGGAGCTCGGAAGGCCTCGGAAGGATCCGAAAGGGGCCGGGAGTGCCTCGAGAGGGCTTAGAGGGGGAGCCAGAAGGCTTAGGGAGGAAGAGAGAAGTGGGAGGTGTGTGAAAATGAGGAGGGGGAGCCCTCTATTTATAGTGCCAGATTTGGTGCAAAGAGGTCCGTACGGACCTCCTTGGTTATCCAGAATTTTGGATTTCCTCGATTTGAGGGAATATGTGATGATGGTGAATATTCTGGAATGATGATGTCCCCTGTGCAAAGAGGTCCGTACGGACCATCTTGACATGCAAAGAGGTCCGTACGGACCAACTAAGCATGTGGGTAATCATTTTCTCCGGGATTTGAGGGAATATTGTGGACTTTAAGGGGATTCAGTAATTATTAAAGCAAAGAGGTCCGTACGGACCATATGTGCTTTTCCAATTTCCTGAAAATTTTCCAAAAGGTCCTTTTGTCCCTTTTTTATCCCAGGAAGGCTCCTCCCTTGATTTGGCTGAGGGTTTGAGAGGGTTTTGAGTGCTAAAGGTCTCCGAGACTGCGTTGATGAGTCTGCGGTGCTTCCTGTGTGTTTGAAAGAGGGTGATCCAGATTGGGGTACTTACAGTTACGCATCTTTACAGTGCGAACCGTTAGATTCGTTGATTCGCACTTTTACAGTCCGAACCGTTAGGTTCGTCGATTCGCACTTTTACCGTCCAGATCGTTCAATCCATTGATACCGTCAATTTCAATACTGTCATTTACAAGTCCAAACCATTTGGTTTGTTGATAGTATTTACTTTCAAACGTCAGAGTCACAAAATGACTTGTCGATCGCTCTTTACTTGCCATCGTTTTCATCAAAAAAGGGTAACATCATAATGCCTGGTTCAAAACCAAAGTTTGTCATTCAAACTTCCTTTTCAAACTCCTTAAAAAATCAAGGTTTGCCACGCAAAACTCCTTTTCAAAATCAACGTTTGTCATTCAAACCAAGATTAAATTTTGTCATTCCAACTCATTTTCAAAAGTAACACGAACACACACACACACATGCACGCTTTTAGAGAAAGGTAGAAAGACTCGTCATGCGAGGCATTTCGGGTGATCTCAAGATACTCTTCCCGAAACGTAACCTGACCTTCGAACCTAACAATCTCTGTTCAAAAAGTCTTTTCCTAAGTTTTGGCTCCCAATCAAAACGACCTCATTTTCAAACAGCCTTTTCCTAAGTTTTGGCTCCCAATAAAAACAAACTCCTTTTCAAACAGCCTTTTCCTAAGTTTTGGCTCATAATAAAAAACGGAGTGGCGACTCTCTTTTCCGTGAAATCAAAAACCGCTCGCTATCACCCCATGCGATCCGGGTAATTCAAGTTGGCGACTCCGCTGGGGACTTAACATGTTTTTTCAAAACATCCTTTGTTTTAAAAACATTTTGTGGGTCAAACTTTCGTTTACCCTTCCTCGTTTTTGTGTGATTGTGTATTTTCTTGCTATCTCGTGTTACCCGCTTTTATTTTCAAAAAAGAAATTTCAAAGAGCTCTGGTTTTCAAAACATTGGACTGTTTTAAAAAAAGATGTTGCTGTTCTTCTCTTTCAAAATCATAACATGTTCGTGCATATTCGTTCATATTTGGTTTTTGTGCAATATTCTGAACTGCTCATAAATTCTTTAAAACTCATTCTGAAAATCTCTATTTTACTCAGAAAAAGAATTTAGTGACCGCACACTACACGGTCTGCTGCCTCGGTACACTGCACACTACGCACACTGCTGCCTCGGTACACTGCACACTACAACCCTTAACCCGGGGTGACCGTTCAGCTGGTGTTTGATTGGCCTTCCTATGCCTTTCGAGCGTGCACGGGGTCATCTCAATTAGCCCATCCTAGCCCGTGTAACCATGCACCCTTTGTGTCACACTTCGTCCAAGACCTTGGTTGGTTTTTGGCTTAGTTTGTGTCATAAAGCCTAACCGATCTCACTCACAAGTCAAACTTAAAAAGTTGAGATCAAAGGTCATTTCTCGACCCGAAGTCTTATCTTTTCAGCTTTGACTTTGACGCAGAACCGTGTTAAAAACATACCCGAAGGTTCAATGTGACGCAGTGTCATCAAACCCTCAACATATGGACCATACCAGCCACGACTTGGCCAACGCCAAAAGCTAAGGCCCCTCGCGAGAGCAAGTCAAGAGAGGTCATGCTGAAATTTCGGCAAGATTTCTGCCTTAACTTAAGGATGTTGACTTCGACCGTAACCCGTATGGCATATGCGTTGAAAGTTTACATGACCGGTTAGCCTTAAGTTCACTTTTCCCTTTGTCGGTGGAATCCACTTGCCTTATAGGACCATCGCTCGCGATTGTCCGTCCCGGAAAGACGATTTACAGGTGAAAAACGAGGGTCCTATAGACGTAGTGTCGGGATCCACTAATCTAGGACCTATGTTAGTTGCGAATAATAAGAGTAATCTTTTCCAACCAATTAGGACTCTGAGAAAATGCGTTTTAAGTAAACTTAAGCGGTAACTGCACGTTGCACAAGCCCAAAGCCTTGAGCCAAATACCCCTTCCGAAACCTAAGCCCTACCTTTCGTTCCCTGCAACGAACAAAGAGTGGTTTAGAATTCCGGGTCAGCGCCTCGCCAGAATTACAGTTACGGCAACGTCAGACAGTTCCTCAGTTCCCTCAGTTCCTACAGCCAAACTCTCTGATATGTCAGACTCACCAAGAAATCGTGACGGGAACGGAATCCCGTCACTGGTAAACGACATGACACTGGAAGAAGCCATTCGGGCCTGTGAGGTTCACAAGAAACAGAAAGAGGATCAGCAGAATTTTGTGGTACAACTTCTGAATGAGCGAGGTATAGCAGCTATCCCCCAACCAGATGGTACTTTCGTTCTAATCGAGGACGACAATCCTCCCCGATCAGCTCCCCAAACCTTCAACCAGGTCCCTCCACCGTCAAACTACGGGAATCCTTCAAGCCAAGGAAACAGCCGACCGAGGCTTCATATTGCCACTTCTCAAGGCACCCCTATCATATACGGCCAAGCCGGTTCTACCCCCATCACTCAATACAACCAGCGCAGCGCTGGACCATCTCAAACAGATCCCAACATCCTCCAGTATCCTCCCGGGTTCAACCCGTTACCTATATACGAACCCCAAAATGACGGGACAAAACCAGGATATAACCCAGAAAAGGCCACCATATATCCACATATATCAAGCCTTCCACCTTCAATTACTGTCTCTCTAATAGCAGCACCCAACACTGAGCCTCAAAGTCCACCATTGGACCTAACCCTGGCCTGGATGGTTGAATAAATGAAGGATCTGAAAGCCAGCATGGGCAGCTCAAAGAAAGAAACACTCAAATCTACAGATCCGGGAATGGTCACACCTCTCCCTGCCAAGTTCAGAATTCCATAAATGGACAGATTCGACGGGACTGAATGCCGACACTTACGTTCTCGGCATGAGAGAAAAAGGGGCAACCCTCCAACAAATGGCCGACCATTTCCAGCACACTCTCAAGAGTTCAGCGTTACGGTGGTTCCTAAGGGCCAAGCCCGAAGATCGCCATACCTGGGATCAGATCAGCAACATTTTCCTAGAACGGTACCGGTCCAACCTGGAATGGGAAACAAGTCGTGAAGACTTAATCACCACCGAACAGAAGGCATACAAAAGTGTTGGGGAGTTCTACAAAAGGTGGAGATGGAAACTCTCCGAAATCATGGAGCCACTCTCCAAAGACGAACATATGCGGATCTTCAAGTCTTGCTTGAGGCCATCCATCAGAACGCTCATCAGCCACCAATTCTTCCCTGATCTCTGAGCCATGGTCAATGTGGGTTCCCAGTTCAAGAAGGACCTAAAAGAGAAGCTGGCTTTAGTTTTGTCTTACAGATACAGA
Organism: Adenophora triphylla var. japonica; assembly: GCA_022495995.1. Lineage (NCBI taxonomy): Eukaryota > Viridiplantae > Streptophyta > Magnoliopsida > Asterales > Campanulaceae > Adenophora > Adenophora triphylla. The sequence goes on along the minus strand of JAFEMH010000126.1, from coordinate 612,945 downwards.
GCAACAACTGCATTCAACCCTGCACCGACCCCCGACAAAGGAAAAGACACTACTGTCAACTACATCCATCAGGGATATCAGTCAAGCAACGGGAGCACAACCCTGCAAAGCAACGACTCTTCCAGGAAGCAACCTTCCTTGCGCTTCGACAAGCTAGATATGCCCCTGAGCAAAATGCTGGAGGAGCTAGTCAAAGAAGGCCTACTCAAGCCTGTTGAAAACTACAAACCCAAGAATCCCGCAGCCAATGCCGACAGAAGCAAGTACTGCACCTTCCACCAATACCATGGGCACACAACTGACAACTGCCTCGGGTTGCGGTATGAGATCCAGAAACTGATAGAAGAAGGAAATTTGGAGCATCCCCATGTACCTAATACAGTCAGGAACCCTTTTCCGAAAAACAACAGTGTAAACTCCATCGAGTGGGTGCCGAAGAAGATTGCTACAGAGCCAGTTCCTCCGCCTCTTCCAGTCAAGCCCTCATCGAACGTCCACATCTGGTACGACATATGTGACTGCTCAGAATGCCTTGAATACGAAATCCAACACATGATCAGGGGTGATTCTCCTAGAAAGAAGAAGAAACAGTCTTCTCAGCAGAAACTTAAGGAGAGATTCGAAGCCGAAGACACCAGCGTGGGTACACTCGGAGAGCTCTCTGGAAAGTTCGATTACTACGTGCTTTACTCCAGCAAGTCTTCCCTTCCTTCAAGCAGCACAGCTTCAGAACATACATGGGTGGGAAAGCCGAAATATCCTGCTGACACCAAAGTTCAGGCCTCAGGACACAAGAAAGTCTCAGATCCCGGCAACCCTACTGCCAGCAAGAAGCATAATCCCCAGATGGATCAGACAAAGTTTAACTTATCAAACTTCAGAGCACGGGCCGGCAAAGAAAAGTCAAAGCCAACCGGGCACTCACACTCAATCAACGTGCTGACAAAGAGAGGCCACCGCCACAAGCAACCTCAATGCAATCTGGAGGTACCACCAAAACCTCTACCTCTCAATAGAAAGATAGAAAATGGATGGCTCAATGACTCCCCCTCTCCAGAAAGAGATCAAATCTATGATCCTAGACTATAAGGCAGCATGCTCACATTCTGTGACAAAGATTTGCCAAAAGGGGTTGTAGAACACAACGAAGCTTTGCACATCACCATTCGGCTCAACACTGTCTCCCTTCCTGGAGTCCTGGTAGACAACAGATCAGCAGTACACGTCCTTCCCCTCAGTATGATGCGAGCCTTATGCATTGATGATGGCCATATGATCCCATCTGCCCAAACTATCAAAGCATACGACAGCACGTCTCGTCCCATCTTGAGGACTGTGACTCTGGAACTCTGGTTCGAAGCCCAAATGGTGTCGGTGAAGTTCCAAGTGATGGACATTTCGTCTGAATTTACAGCTCTGCTGGGATGCCCATGGCTACACCACATGAAGGCCATAGCATCCACTCTCCATCAGTGTGTCAAGTTCATTAACCGCTAAGGAGACCTCGAGGTCAGTAGAGGAGACAATTTTCTCATAGGCAATGAAGACGAAGTACCAACCAAGCGTGCCCGCAGCCTCGCACTTGTGCTACCCCCTGCAAACCGACAAAAGGACAAAAGGGGCAAATCTCATCAGAATCCCTCCGAGTTCAGAGGTGCCAACTACGTCAACGCCCTCAAACAGGATGAGCCTGAAGCAATCAGATTCATCAGGTTCAATTGCCGTTTCCTAGACTTGAATCCAGAAAGGAAAGAAACCTTGGACACTGCAATGACACATGGATAAAAACCCCTCATCTCCGATCAAAAGTTCGTAAGCATCCTTCGAGCAAACTCTCTGGTCCGACCTGATGAATAAATCTTCACAATAAAGGTCAACAGACACCGGCACACTCGTGAAGAATGCGTGGCAGTCATCTGGGATGTTTTACACATGGAATTTCCCTTCGAGCCCCTCTGCTCAAGCAGAGGACATGATGTTTTTCTCGCAGTACCAGCTTCACAACAGGGCACGCGACGTCCTTTAATCTCAGTTGAACCATCATGCAGAGATGAGTCAGAACTCTTCGGGGTAGAATACGCGACAGATCAGCAAGAAGACTTTTGCGTGAACATACTCAGATTCGAGGATGGCACCAGTTCAGATGAGGTCACCTATGATGCAGAGTCAAATACCATGGAAATCTTCAAACTTAATGTCCAGTACAGACAGTTATTCGTCCAGTGGAAACAAATGGTGGACATGACAAAGAACCCTTCTGATCATGTAACCGACAACGACTTCGTCAACATCATCTTCTCCAGATACCCAGATGAGACCAGGGATCCAGTCCTTATTGTCAAATTATGCGATGTGGAAATTACCCTCGACTATTGCATGATCATGGTAAACGAGGTCCTTGCCAAGAGAGCTCAAGGCTCGTCATCATCTCCAAGTATCTGCCCCAGTGGCAACCAGCCCGTGTCGTAAGTCAAAATCACAGCCAAGAACGTCTCTAAGGCCGAAGGCATTAACATAGGAGACAAAGCTCCACATATGACTATAAGACAGATCAACCTCAGGAACGCATCCAACAGCAACCCTGAGAACATCTACAAAAGTGCTCCTGATGAGACAGTTCGAACTTCCGAAGAAAGGAACGATCACCTCAGCATCAATATGCTCAAATTTAATCCTATTCCCAGCTATCACGACAACAGATCCGGGCAGCCTGCCACCGAGCTACTAGCACTGATAGATTCGGCCTTTGACTGAGATCACGAGAACATCAGCATCGCAGAATTCAACACGCCCGTCAGTTTGATAAAACAAATATGGGCAGACTTCTTGGTGGTCGAGATCAAAGAAGGCCGCATGGAATGTCCGAATATGACTTCCTTCATGAATGTAATCCAAGTATTTCTGCCATTCGGATATTTGGATGTGATAACAGTTCTAGACACCATCCAGACAGCGCACACCTACGGAGACTGCTTGACTCTTGCAAGGGGAGTCCTCCTGGAACTAACTGTGCACGAAACTCACCTCTGGGACGAAGACAAAGCTCGAAAGACTTACAGGGACCAAACCCTTAAAGCTTCACAAGCCACATCAGACAGACAACTAGAGGCTACTCGGGATCAGTTCAACCTCAAAGGTTTTGCCCACGAAAATTTCCTGGATTACCATCACTTCTCAGCAAACCCCCTCTGGCAAGGGAGGGCAGTCAATGGTCCAAACGACCTAGGAGATGTAATGGCACAACACAGGGAATACCTGGCCCAGAAGCATGAAGAATACAAGCGATTATCTCCTCGAGAGAAGCAAGCCCTATGTGTAAGTGACGACAAAGACACCTAAGTCATACTCTTCCAAGCAACTCACAACATCAACAAAACCGGAATCCCAAGGGTCCTGGGAGGATGGGAACGAATCATTTACGTTCTCAAGCTAAAAGGCCAACTGAAGAAGGAAGTTCTATTCAAAAAGAAGAGAAAGATGGAAATACACCTCCAACAAATGCTAAAGGAGATTCTACAGGCTACAACGTTCGTTTGCAGAAATGATCAACTGGGACAAAAGCCTGTCACATGAGCAGACGTTCGTGAAGCAGTATACTCACCTTCCAGCATGCCTGACACTCAGTTAAAGCAACAAAGAAAACTCTCCCCAATGGAAGTTTACCTAGACTGCCGCATACGGTTCAAAGAAATGCAAGTGCTAGCTCTCGAAGAAGGATCGATAACAAGAGAGCAAATTTAGGCTAAGAGTAGAGGAAATTTAGCAAACCATGATTACTGCTTGTCTCAACTCAAGAACGCCATGAGCTTGCTCAGCAAGAAAGAGAAAAATGCAGTATACCGCGAAGAGATCAGAGAAACAGTTCACATAAATCAAGAACTCTCTAGCCTCCCCCGAAGGGTGAATGAGACAAAGCTCAGTCCTAGTAATCACTGCTGCGCACTGACATTCGAACAACTGCGTTGAACCATAGGCTCCCTCCCTGCAGAGGCACCTAAACTAGTATCCTGGGACAGAATCCGAAGAGCTGCTGAGGCCCCCGGGAAGACATCAACAGTCAACTAATTGAGAGAGGACGTATGGCCCTGTGCTTTGAAAAATCCTCCGCTGACTATGGCTCAACTCAAAGAAACATGTTCGGAAGAGACCAAGCCTGACGTCAATATTCTGACCCAATCCGGTCAATTCCATGTGCTACCGTCCAAGGCCAGCCAAAATCCAACGGAGCCAGTGCCGCAACCCGGTTAGCCCGTGCTCGAAGAAACAAGTTCCGAAAAGGAGGACCCGATCGTCACTCAGCTCAAGCAGACCCAGGCGAACATTTACCTTTGGTCTCTGCTCACATATTCATACCCTCATAAGCTCAAGCTGGAGGAAAGTTTGGCCCGTACCATTGTCCCCGTGGACGCAACTCCAGAAGAAGTAATCTAGATGATCGGCAACATCCACTACGGAAACATCATCACCTTCACAGATTTGGACCTCCCAAAATTTGGGGTTGATAAAAATGAGCCGCTCTACATCACTATTCAGTTGGTTGAGCGCCGCCTTCCTCGCGTACTGGTAGACGGAGGCTCCGAAATGAATGTCTTGCCCACCAAGATGATGGACCTGCTCGATATCAAGCTCACAGACTTGAAGCCTTCAGTCCACACTGCCAGGGCTTATGATTCTACTTCCCGCACATTTCTCGGGGTTGCTACCTTAAACATTTGGTTCGGCAAACGGATGATGCCTACCAAATTTCAAGTGTTAAAAATGGCATGGTATCCACCCTTCACCAATGTATCAAATTCATGCAAGGCAATGAGCTGACAACTGTCTACGGCGATAGCGTCACCACAGAGGGGACCTGCACTAACAGAATTCCAATGTTAGAAATAAAGCATGACGACGATATGGCATTAACTGGATTCACATTAGAAACTTCCAAAATCCAAATATGCAGCGTGGACCTTCCATTATTCTGGGACAAAATCCCTCCTGCCATGAAGATAATGAAACTCATGAACTTCATCCCAGGACTGGGGCTCGGCAAAAGGTTACAAGGCCAACACCAAGTCATCGAAGTCAAGGACCACAATACAGTCCAGGGGCTCGATTATGTGCCTATACCAGCTGACATCAGGGAAGATAAGAGGCTTGCCAGCACCAAAGCAGCAGCTCGCAAAAGGGGAACCTCCTACGGTACATCCAACCTCCGACCTTACTTCTTCGACCTCGCTCGCTACTTTGTCAAAGGAACCGACAGCGGAACTGATGAAGATGAGAAAAGAACTGAGGGAACTGACAGCGGAACTAAGGGAACTGACAGCAGAACTAAGGGAACCGACAGCAGAACTGAGGGGACCGACAGTGGAACCGATGAAGATGAGAAAGGAACAGGAAAAGTCAGTACAGAGACTACAAAAAAGATGGGAAAGCTGGCATAGAACCTCAAGCATTTCAGAGGACTTAAGGCTAATCTGATAAGGGGAGCATTCCTCGACATCACTGCTCTACGTGGATCAATTGCCACCACAGTTCTGCATGAGTACTCATTCAAAAGGATCCCAGACATAGAAGAACAGCTCGAGACACTCTTCTTAGGAGACAGGCTGTTTGGTCCAGCCTACGAAGCCACATTCGAAATAGTTACTCCAAAGCAGAAAGAACCAGAATTTGTGGAAGATGCTCTAAGTGGACCTGCTCTACAAAATCTTTTCGAAGAAGTCATGGAGGTTCCAAACCTGATTGATCTGGGCTCCGAAGCCAGCATGACCACCATGATCGGAACAGCAGAAGCCAAGCCTTTTGACACCTGAACCCTCACCAAACATCCTTCAATGCCACTGAAAAATTGGGTGACTTTCACCAGACCAAGGGAAAGCAAGATCGAGATGGAAGACAAACTGGGGATACTCCCATATCTCCCTAAACCTAATCTCAAACCCTCCGAGTCTCTCGTTGTCAAATTCAAGTCCTCTGAGTCGTCTGGCAGCCTCACGCCAGAAGACTATATTTGTGTAGCAAACAATGTATTTCCCTTCGTCTTAAATGAAAAATTTGACCCTTCGGATTATCCCCTCATTGCCACTTTAACAACTGATAAGTTAACTAACAACTTAAAAGAAGTTAATAATGATTCACTTGATAAAGAAGCAGACACACTAAACGAACAATACATTAAAGAAGTTCTCAAGCGTGTAGTTGACCGAGAGGAAAATCGGGCCCAAGCTGCCGAATAGGTTATGACTAAAGTGAATTTGGGGTCAGTGCAAGAGCCTAAAGAGACACAGGTGGGCAGTTTCTTCGCCGATACAGAAAAAGAAGCCCTGATAAATCTCCTCAAAGAGTATGTTGACGTGTTCGCCTGGTCATACCAAGACATGTCAGGGCTCAACCCCTCAATCGTGGAGCACTAAATCCCTCTGGATCCTGAGTCCAAGCCCGTCAAACAGAAACTGCGCAAGATCAAGCCAGAATGGTCCCTGCAAGTAAAAGAAGAAATTTAGAAAATGCTCCGCGTCGGCTTCATCAAAGTGATTAAGTACCCAAATTGGCTCTCCAACATTGTAACAGTCACTAAGGCCAATGGAAAGGTCAGAAGCTGTGTAGACTTTCGAGATCTCAACAAAGCCGGCTCGAAAGACGATTTCTCGCTGGTCGACACCACGGAAAATTTCAAAGTAAAATCCTTTGTGGACGGTTTCGCCAGATACAATCAAATCAAGATATCCGAAGAAGATCGGGCCAAGACTGCTTTCACCACTCCATGGGGGACATACTGTTATACGGTCATGCCATTTGGTTTAAAGAACGCTGGGGCAACTTATCAAAGGGCTACAACTGCCCTCTTCTATGACATGATTCACAAAGAAATCGAATTGTACGTCGACGACATGATCACTCACTCCAAAGGATCAGACATGAGTAAAATGAGGCAAAGTACTGGGGTACATGGTCACAGAAAGAGGCATTGAAGCAGATCCCAAGAAAATCAAGGCCATCATCGACATGAAGCCACCGCAGACACTGACAGAAGTAAAAAGTTTCAAGGGAAGACTTCAATACTGAATGTGCGCTTGCCCAAAATTTGGTATTTCGAAATGATGAAAGTAAAGGAGTCGCCACGCCGTTTTAAGAGGAAACATTAAAAACCTTTTTTTGAGAGAAAACATGGGTTCGGGGGTCAGGTTAAGTGTTGGGAAGAACCGAGAGTTCACCCAAAATGCCTCGTCCGTAGACGAGTCTTTCAATTAAACATCCAAGCAAAATCCAAAAGTGTGTGAAAGTGTTGACAATGAACAAGTGTGATAATCATGCATTTTATTAGTATGAATTGAGGCTTACAACTTGTGAGCCCAATATTTAGGGAGGCCACATCCCTGCTACAACAAGCTAAAATAGATTACAACTGAAAAAGGTTACTGCAGATGGGTCACGATATGTCGCATGACACATGATTCCGGTGACCACATATGTCGCATGACACAGGATCACCTTGGAACGCGTGACATACAGAGGCCATCTGCAGAAACTTACACAACGAACACCAGAATCAACAACAAATAATGCAGATCTAATTAATTGACTAGATTAGATACAAAATATAGAAATAACAACAAATCGACCCCGGTGTAAGTGCTCCAATTTGAGTTTGTTAGTATTTTCGTTAGAAAATTAACGAAAGTTTTAACATTCCTAACAATTACTAACATTCCTAACTTTTCTAACAAAGTGAGGGCAAAATGGGCATTGCTATTTAAAGATAAACCTTCAAAGGAATCTCAAAAAGCAAAAGAATTAAGAAAATCCCGAAACAGCAAGTTGAAAAACAGTTTCTGTTTGATTTTTTGAAAAATATTCTTTGTGTCCAAAGCCTGCAGCTGCATTTAATGAACAGTGCACGCTGCAGGGTCCTATCCGCGCGGATGGGATTGTCAAATCCAGAGGGCTATAAATTGAGCCCTCCAGTCTCAAAAAAAAAAAGGAGAACTCACTCACAGCAACTGCACCTTGGCGAAAAATAGGGAGAAAACAGTGGGAATTCCCTTGAATTGCCACCATTTTCTCTCCAATCTTTCCCAAATCCCACTCACTCAAAATACTTTCAAATCACTCTCATACATACTCTCATACATACACTAACTCAAGCTCAAATCACCCTTTAGGAGGAGGATTAGAGAGAAAACATAGAGGACTTCATTGTTATCTACTTGTTTTCTCTTTAACCAACTCTAATCACCAACCCTAAACACATTCAAATCTTGATACTCCTCAAGTCAAGCTCATACACAAGGGAAGATAGGTATAACCTCCCTCTTCCTACCCTAAATCTCTCTCCTTCATGCATGCATCTCAAGCTTTAAAGATGTAGTTTGTTCATCAACTCATTTGTTGTTCATCTTTGCTTGACCTAAAAATGTAGTCACCTTGGAATAAATTTCCAATGGATGACCATTTAAAAGGTCTAAATCATTTTCTTACTCATTTAAAAGTGTTTTTTTCAAAGATCATTCACTAAAAAGTGTTTTCCAAAGATCATTTTCATACACAAAATCTTTCTTTCAAAGGATGAAATTCCCCTTCCCAAGCAAATGAAGTGCTTAGTCCTAATGTACCCCAAGGATGGTTTGGTATAATTGATTCACCACTAAAATTTCAAGTGATCACTAACCAAAAGCTAGGGAAATGGGGACAAGCATGGATGCAAAACCCCCTTTAAAATCATATTTTCTTTCTTGAGAAGTTGCTGTCCAGTAGCAATTTTCTCAGACCTCAGTCCATGGTATAATTTTTTGTACACAGATAACCTTGGAATTTGGTGTTGACTACAAAACACTTTTTGTAGCCAACATCCAGAGATTTCCAGAAATATTTTTACTTTATTTTTTGGGTAATTAAAACTCCTCTTTTCAATTTTTCTCTTAGAGGCCAGTTCATCAGCTTCTGGAAATCCAGATTTCACACCTGAGATTTCCAGAAGGTTTTGACCCCTTAAATCTTCTCCAAAATGGAAAATTCCTTCGCACAAATCTTATTTAAGGTGTCTGGAACAACTTTAATTCTCTGAGTTTATCCAGATTATGAAGTTCTAAGGCCCTTGAATCCATTTCAAAATCAGGTGTCCACTGCCTTTTTCATTCTGGCAGAAGTGATTTTCAACTTCAAAAGGTCTTTTGAGTACCAAATATCAAACCAAAAATCATCCAAAAAATCATGGGATCAGTTTAAAGTTTTAAAAAGAAATCCCAATTTTTACTTTTCTCAGTTTCAAATTATTTTGGCCAAAACACACACACACAAACACACACACACAACAAAGGATTTCAAACGTTTGAAAGACTCGTTTTATGAGGCGTTCCGGGTGAACACTAACGTTCTTCCCGGCGCGTAACGTGACCTCCGAACCCAAATTTCTGATCTCAGGCATTTTTCAAAGTTTTGGCCCTCAAAATAAAAATGGCGTGGCGACTCCGTGTATTTTTTCGATTGATTTTCAAAGAAAAGAAAAACAACAAAAAATCTTTCGGGAAAATAAAATTTGGACCAACATCGTTACAGTGGCGACTCCGCTGGGGACTAACAAGTTTTATCTTTTCAAAAAAAAAAGAAAAACCTTTGAGGGTCAAGCTTCCGTCCCGACATTTGAAATCCTTTGTTTTGCGTGTGTGCGTACCGGGTTTGCACATTTTTCGTGTTTGTTTTGGCCGCCTCGGAAAAAGTCAAATTTTTGACTGTCGGAAATCATGTCCCTAATCGTTGGAATTTTTGTGCTTATGTGCTTATGTGTTCATAAAATTTTAAAAAAAAAAATTCAAAAAAAAAAAATTTCAAAAAAAAAATTTTAAAAAAAAAAATCATGCATCATGCTTTTTAAGACACATAAAAAATTCCTATTTTACTCAGAAAAAGAAGATAGACTGCTTGCACACTACGCGCACGTGGCCTTACACTGCACACTACGTCCCTAACCCGGGGAAATCCTTGTCGCGGCCCGTTTGGTCGTATTACGCCTCTCGGTGCGAGCACAGGACTGCCCAAACATCCCATGGAGCCTCGTGTCGACCATGCACCTGTCCGTGACACACTTTGTCCGAGACCCGGTTGGTTTTTAGTCTGGTCTGTGTCATGCTCTGTCTGTGTATAGACCTTTCCTTTCAAGCCTTTGTCGGCATACCGACTCAATATCTTTCGGGTCCCTAATCAGTCGAAGTCATGCCGGTTTTCCGCCACTGACTTTGACCAAGATATTGACTGGCGCCTTGACTTTGGCTCTGACTGGCACAAATTATACACTGACTCCCAGCATGACACTGAGTCATCAAGGATTAACGATTGTTCCATGCCTAATTACGGCCTAACTGACGACGAGTCAAGATCAATTGCGGACATTTATCAGTCCAAATCATGCCGACTTTTTGTCGAGCCCTCGGACACGATCTTGACTTTGACGTCAGCTTTGTCCGTAATTTACATCGAATGCTCGTTAAGACTCGATTACACGCCAGACTTTTGGATCGTTTTTCTTTTCGGTCGGTGGGACCCGCTTGCCCTATATGACCCTCACCCGGGACTGTCCACCCTGGGAGGTCGAAATACAGGTGGAATACGAGGGGCTTATAGACGTAGTGACGGGGCCCACTGATCCAGGAATCAGAGTAGTTTGCGAAAAAGAAGAGCAATCTTTTCCAACCGATTAGGTTAATAAAACATGTTTTAAGTAAACAAGAACAAATAACTGCATGTTGCATGAGCCCAAAGCCCAAACACCTACCCACTTTCAATTCCCGCCATCTGAACCCTCGTGTCTTTCCCCCCGCAGCTCCGCACAAAGCTTGGTTTCGGGCACCGGGTCACCGTATGATCAGTTGGGAAGAATCAAGTGCATCATCAGCTTCACCGTTTGCTTCGACTCCGAGCTTCCGAATGTCTGCATCAGCCGGTAACGATGGGGACAACTCCACTCCCCCTCCTGGGACTCCTCAAACAGAACCGCAATGGAATCAGTTAGCCGAACAGATGAGAGTGCGACAGGAAGCACAGCTGAATAGCCTTATGGAGGCTATCAAAAGCCATGGATTGGCCACCAGTCTCAACACAGATGGCACCTTCACTGTGGAAGAAGAGGAAGACCTCAATCCCGCTCTTGGTCAACCCGACTACTCCAGGATGCCACCACCGGCCTCCCACGGTACTACTACCAGAGCTCATGCTCCTCGATCTCTGGGTCAGACCGCTGGATCCATACGGCCTGATGGAACGAATCAGTTCGCAGCTCCTCAGTAGGGGCAAAGTCAGTACGGAATGTCTTCTCATGCTTGGGGCTACCCCGGAATGCCACAGCAAATGGGGATCCCACCTCAGTTCGGGACCAATCAATCCGGACCTTCACAGCAACAGTTTTGGATACCACCCCAGTTTGGTTCGGGGCAACAGTCAGGAGTCCCCCCTCAGAATGATGCTAGCTTAGCTGCTCCTCACACGACTTCCACTCAGGGTTCAATGGGTTACCAAGCCCCCATCCCAGTTTCATCAGAATCACCAGGACCACAGTATCCTCCCGGCTATGCATCCTCGCCACAACCAGCCATGCAATTCAACAACCCGGGACAGCAGCCCGCACTCAAGCCTACTTATGGGCCTCACTCTGGAAATCTGAGCTATCCGGCTACCTCAGGTTTGCCTCCGCCTTCTCTGCCAATGGAAAGCCAACAGCAAGCTGCTGGGTCTTATCCCTTTGCCCAAGCTCCTACCTATACTCCCCAGGGTAAGTTGGGCCAAGGACAGGTTTTCACCTATGCCCCGAAATATGGTATCCCTTCCACCAGTGTGCCGCCAGTGGTAACTCCTCACTACAGCTCAGTCACTGGTTTGAATGCTATGGCTCCACCACAGGACCCTCACCTGGCCTGGTTCATGGAACAACACAAGGAGATGAAAGCACAAATTGCTGAATTGACTGCTAAGAAATCTGCCTTCCGGTCTACGGACCCTGACTCCATTGTTCCCCTGCCCCACAAGTTTGTGATGCCTAATCTAGACCTGTTTGATGGGACTGCATGCCCGAAAACTCACTTGGATACATACACTTTGGCAATAAAGGCTAAGGAATGCACAAACCAGCAGTTGGCCGACTACTTTAGTCTCTCTTTGAAGTCAGGGGCTTTGAAATGGTTCTTTCGATTGAAGCCCAAAGCTAGGGCTACTTGGGAACAGATTACCAGTGCCTTCACAGAAAAGTACAAAGCTAACTTGGAATGGGAAACAAATAGAGTTGATTCAGACAACAGTGCAGCGCCCTGATGAGAATATTGGGGATTTCTATAAAAGGTGGAACTTAAAGCTCAGTGAAATGGCCATTCCTCCCTCTGACGAGGAGCAGTTAGACATCTTTCAGTCATGCTTGAAGCCGCATTTGAGAGCTTCCCTCAGCCACTTCCCCTACGCTGACTTGCGTGCAATGGTTAAATTCGGGGCTAAGTTTGAATAGGCTTACAATCAGCAGCCGACTGCCGCACCCGCCTACGGATATCGGGCTCCTCCCTCCAACACTGCTCTCGCTCCCGCTAAAGGCAAAGAGGCAATCAGCTACGCGGGACAGGACTGTAACAATGCCACTTCCTTTGTTCCCAAGAGACCTGATGCATCCAGATCTCGGCTCCAAGGCTTGGGAAACCTTGGGATGCCTTTGAGTGATATCTTCAGAGGTTTGGTAAAAGAAGGTTTGCTCCGGCCTTTAGATAATTATCAGCCCAGAAACCCCAATGCTCCTCTGGATGCCTCCAAGCATTGTGCCTTTCATCAGTACCACGGGCACCTGACAGATGATTGCGTCCCCCTGAAAAAGGCAATCCAAGGTTTGATTGAACAAGGGAGGTTAGAGGTACCTGAAGGGGTCAATACCCTCAGTAATCCGTTCCCTAGAAATAACAACATGAGTGTCAACATGGTCGAGTTTGG